>OX451736.1:722303392-722903392 GCA_948472305.1 Vicia faba
TTTTATCTGTTTACTACATATCCATCTATTAAAAGTATTCATGATTATGAGAATGTTTTCTTTCTTTGTTTAAAGACGGTGTTTGATCTGAACAAGATTTGTTTAAAATAATTAAATACATAAAGAATGTTTATAAATAATTTATCAATTATAATGATAGATTTCTATCAAGATTTGTATTTGATAATTAACCAAATACTCTATCTATATAATATATTAAATCTAAATATATTAAATAATATAACAACACATCATCAATTATAACTCTAACATATCATTAAGTATAATTTTAAATTTGACACATTATCCTATAGTTCTGTGTTATATTCCTAAATTCATTTTCATCCTATACATCTCAAAAATATGATTGAGCTTACTATCTCCTTAATTATAAATGCAAAACTAGATTAAGATTCGTGCATCCTGTAAATTAGCTTGTTCATTTTTTTTATTGAATTTTAAATATATTAAGAGTTGGTTTTGACAAAATATAATTACTAAATTTATATTATAAACTTTTTTTTTGTGAACTATAATAGAGACAATAATATAAATTAATCACATAGACAAATATACATTTCATTTGAACTCTTGCTATTAACCTCTTCATGAAAGAACAATCTCTTCAAAAGGATGTTGTTTGGCTTATCCTTCATAGTATACCCAAGTTGACGTCGAGCTAGAATCAGATTATAGTTGATACTTCCTTTAATACCAAGAAGAAGAAAATTAGTAAATTCACCACAACTGTCAGTAATCCCCACATTGTCATAAGCCCTAGAGTACCAAGTCAAATCCACATTTGTAAGGAACATAATCCTCTAAGACCACCTCAAATGATTCTTGTTATCCTTGAATGAACTAGACCGCGACAATCTCTGCTTTCCTCAAATGAATAGCTCCACCAATAACATGAGCTTCAGGAATCTCCTCTAAACCACTGAACGGAATCTGATCTAATACGGGAAAACTCATGTAATAAGCATACCCCTCCAAAGTAGGTGCAAGATCATAATCTGAGAAAGTGAAACACCTATATAAGGGATCATAGAACTGGACCAAGGTGTTCATAACTCCATCTTTAACATCAGTATTCAACACTGTTAGAATCTTTCCATAATGGTCTTTGAAATCCAAAGGACTAGTCACCGAAGATTCGAGCTTTCTCAACTCTTTCAATTCAGAAATCTTAAAACTAAACTTATGAGTGTTTCTCCTTCCATAATCCATAACCACAATACCTGCAATGTTTGTAAGTGAAATTCCTAAGTTCCTTGAAAACCAAGTGAAAAAGATGTATATGAATGCATGATTATGCCACAATCACAAACATGGTAGGTTCAAAGATTCGTCGTCACAAGCATGGAGCCAAGGTAACAACCAATCCACAAGGTATGTTTCATTGGTTTAATCATCTGAACATGTAACCAGGTTCTAACAAGGTCCTCAGAGTCGTAGATCCATATTTTAGATATTACTAGTTTAAACGACTTACTCGCCAACCAATAATATTATCAAGAGAAACTCTTCTGAGTGTAATATCGTGTATCAACCAAACAAAGTTTACATCGGGATGGTCACCACACTACATCCTAAGAAGGCCAATATGGGTAAATGTTTTATAAAATTCCTCAGCTTCGCAGACTCCCATGTTGAAAGTAACAACGCCATTACGATTTACTCGTAAGACATCAATATAATCAAAGGGGCCTCCCTGAGTGGGGGATCTCAAGTCAACCAACTGAGGCTTAACACCAAGTAGGTCAAGCTTGGCTATACCACCCTCTTAATAATAAGTGCACTCAAGTCTGGGTATATGACCTATCTCACCACACAAAGATCACCAAGCATCCAAGAGCAAAAATAACAAACAAAAGCAAAACTAGGCTCAACCCACTTAAAGACTACTCCCCAGTAGAGTCGCCAGTCTGTCGCGGTGGAAAAATTTAGATTAAGCTATTGATTAACTTAACTCAAAAAGCAAGATTCGCCACCGGACATTATTGTTTCCAAAGGGAAAAGGTCAGAAAAAAACCTACAAAAGTTTTCAAACAAAACAAAAGAGAGATTTAGGTATGAGAGATGGTTATGCGGGGGGGGGGGGGGGGGGGGGGGGGGGGGGGGGGGTATTAGAACCCCTCATATATATATATATATATATATATATATATATATATATATATATATATATATATATATATATATATATATATATATATATATATATATATATATATATATATATATATATATATATATATATATATATATATATATATATATATATATATATATATATATATATATATATATATATATATATATATATATATATATATATATTTAAATTAAAATTAAACATAACTTTAATTGGTTTAAAATGGAAATTAAAGAGAAAATACAAAAGACACCTCAAAACATCAAATAAAAAGCCACAAAAATTTGAGAAAGTCGGAAAAACTCCAAGGATCGAGTTCTCAAAAGTTGGGATAAAAAATGTTTAAAAATAATTAAAACAAAATTGGTGCAATTTAATTAATAAGAAAATAAAGAGAATGATGAAAACTACTAAAAATGATTTTATAAATCTGAAGAAAAAACATGTAAGGTAGAAAATTATAGAAAAAATTCGAAGTGAAAAAGGTTTTTGGAACTATTTTTAATGAATTTAGAAAGAAAAAGGAATTAAAATGAAATAAAATAGAAAAGAAATGAAATATTATCCAACGGTCAAGACACGCACCAACTTCTGATTGGACATAATATTTGAATTTCACTCTCAAACGCGCGAACCAGGTAGTCTTCAACATCTGAACTTGATTTTTGCAGTTTTCATGAAATGGAATTTTAAGCTTAAACACGCATCATGCAAGCTTCATATTCCTTCATCGTTCACGTCTCTCTTCATCAGAGCAATTATTTTCTCCGAGAAGAGAGAATTTTCATAAATACGAAGAAATCCTAGCTTACTCGAAGTTAAATTAAATAGCAAACACGAAGAATAAATCACAGTTAGGTGATGGCTTTTGAATAAAAGAATAAGACGAAGAATGTGGTAACTTGTCTGAGAGAAAAGGAAACTTGTGGCTACCTGTTTGAAGTGTGCTTCAAAGTTCTAAAAATGGTGAGATGAAGTTGGTATTTATAGGTGTTATTGAACTTCTGTAATGCTTCAAGTAGCTTCAGATGATGCTGATGAAGGATTCTGGGTGGAGATTTTAAGTTAAAATGATAAGAAAATGAGTTTAGGTTTTCTGTTTTTTGAGAGGTATGAAGTTTGATTTCTGAAACATTTTGGAGGCTCTCTAAGCTTGCAAATGAAGGCATAAGCTTGCTCTATTTATAGGATAGAGAGTGGGCTCATCATACGTGCCAAATTTGATCTCAATAGTGTGAACCAAGTTGGAAAATTCTAGATCCAAAACTGTGTGAAGGATGGAACGAAATGTGTGATTTATTAAGAAATTCAGGTCGTTTTGTGTTGTAAAAATGTGTTTCATCATGACAAAGAAGTTTTCACATGTGCAAAGTGGTCTCAAGAAACTTTTAGGTCATTTCTAATTACGGGTCATGTATCAAAGATGCAGAGTTGAGTCACCATGTTCAAGCTTAGGCTAAATGGAATCTACTCGTGCGTTTCTTGATTTTTTTCCTCCAAATGATACTTTCATGGAGTAGGACACAATGCAAAAAGAATAAATTCAAAAGTATTCTTGATGTGAAAATGGCATGAGTTTAAAGTTGGGGTCGTGGCACTGAAAAACAGGCCTAGCATTAGGTCAAACAGGTCATGACCTAGTTTTATGCATATGTGGCTTCTAACATTTGATTAAATTAGAGCCTAAATTGATGTTTGACCTCTGAATAAAAGTTGTAAAAAATATCAAAAGGGACATTTGGATAAAAGAATGCCTCATAAATATTGAGCAATGAGAGAGTTATGATATTTGGACCAAAAGCATGCCATGCTTGGTTTTTAGGTCACCCACACTTGTACCAACTTGTGATATTTTTGAACTTTCCTTGCATTCCAAGGCATAAAGATGATCATTCTAACACCACATAATTGAATTTTGATTGGCCTTTGAAAAAAAAATTGAGGATTTCTTGAGAAAGTTTAATGAAAATGGCATGGAAATAAACACATGAACCCTAACTTAAAACCACTTGAAAAATGCCTCAAACTTGAACTTCTTTTGATCAATTAGTGTTGAATGAAGCTTGATATGAACGTGACCTAATATTATAGTTCATACCTTGAAGGATAAGCCTTTTTGACCACTTGTTAACCTTAACATTGACTGAGGGGATCAAAACCCTAATTTAGAAACCCAACTTGATCTCTTGATGAAAATGCTCTACCTTGCAAAATAAGAAAAGGAAACAAAGCATTTTTTTGTATTTTAAATAGTGTTAGTAATTCACAAAAGCAAATAATCATAAAGATAAAAGAAAACACAAAGGGTTCTTGATGATTCCCTCAAATACAAAGGGGGTTAGGAGGTTACCATGTTTGTGATCTTGATGAAATGCAATGATATGATTAGTGGGATCTTAGGGGTAAAAATTAGGATATAACTGATATCGATTAACCCTTGTGCAAAAATTTTAAGTAACAAGGTAGGACGGGTAATTTTGGATTATGGAAAATGAGGGTTAAGGATCTTGTAATACGGTGGGAGAACTGACTTTTGGTTTGCATTTTATCGCAAATGTTGTGGATAGTAAGAGTCGCCACCGACTTTTCTTTTATCCAATAAAGGAAAGGGTGAAAAGAACAGGAAAGACCTTTGATAGATTTTGAGTTCGTGGGGGGGGGGGGGGGGGGTAGGTTATAAAAAGGGAAGGTGTTAGCATCCTTTTCATCGGTAGTTAACTACGGGCTCTTAATTTGTAGCTCACATTTGAAATGCTTTGTGTATGTTTGAAAATATTTAGAAAATGCCTAAGTGCGGTAATTTTGTAATGATTCTCATATCATTGAGAATGTATATAAAATGTTTTTTTTTTAAATATTTCTGAAAGAAGGTGTTGTTTTATGAAAAAGATATTTTGAAAATGCCAATGTAATGCAATTTGCTTTATAATAACCCTTATGTCCGTCCTTAAGAGTGTTTTTATAAAGTGCTTTGAAAGTAGTTATTTTGAAAGTGTGAGGTGTGAAATTGTTTTAGTTTATGAGAAAGCGATTACGAGCGATCTACCTACTCAAAAGTCTCTGTTCTTCTCCTCCTCCTTTAGATAGTGTTATCCTACCATTAGTTAGTAGGAAAACCTAATCATTGGATGTGAGGGACAGGCGTGGGTCATCGTACAGTCATAGAAGGCAACTTGTTGGACGCTTTAGGAATTTTCGTAAGGGAATAAGATCGTTTACCGAAGGCAACATCGAAGGATCATCGAGGGACTACGATTTTTTAATCGAGGGTCTTTGCTAAATCCTCCCACGCTCGAGGGACATGACTGTTTTTATTCGAAGGCAATAAGTGAGGTTACCCTAGATGTGTGAGTGTGCAAAGTGTGTTGTGATTCAAGTATTTATCTTGGATTAGGTTGACTACTTTTGATTTTAAGATCTTGCCATACAATCCTATTAAACTAATAATAATTAGGAAAGCGATAAATTGAGGAAATTAAGTGTCCTACGCTATTACAAGGATTTGGGGAAATTACAAAATAGTAAAGTGCGGAAATTAAATATCCTATGCTATTACAATGCTTCGGGAATAGGGGTACACATTTTATGAATGGAGAAAAAATCAATAAACCCTAATTAAAGCTATTACAAACTTTTGAACAATTACAATAATCGGAAAATGTTAATGAGAAAGTAAAATGTGCGAAGGTGATGAAAAGGGAAATATATTTAAAACCCTAAAGAAATTGTACGTATTTAGAAAAATATTTTTGGATGTTTGAAACAAGTGTATGCATCACAATCAAGATGAAAGTCATGGAGCATAGTTTTAATTTTGTACATGTTTCATGATTTAATATGAATTTGGTTGAGAAAAGTTTCTAAAAAAGAAAACTCAAGCTATCATGAAATGTTTACTCAAATGTCTAGATACCTTATGGGAATCAAGGTCTATTATGGTAAAATTGAGCATTGTGAGCAAAGTTGAAAATTTAATCAAAAGATCTTCAAAAAGTGTTCTTAAAAACCCTAAAAAAGGTGCATTTTGATTTAATTGAAAAATAAAGAAATAAAGAGTATGTTTGTGGTATTTTTTAATATTCATAATATAGAGGTGGTAAACTAAAGTGCACAAAAAATTAGCTTGAAAAAAATTAAATTTGAATGCAAAAAAATTGATTAAAAATGATGAAAAATAAGTAAGAAAATGAAGTTTGAAAATAGAGAAAATAGCCAAAAGGGTACCACTGAGGCTCGAACCTAGATCCCTATAATAAACACGCACTTGTTTTACTATTGGGATGGCTGTTTTATCCGGTTATGAAATGCCCCCACTAAATATATTATAAATCAAGTTCAAAGATCACAAAAATAAAGAAAAACATGAGAAAATGCAAAAGGGGGGGTTCACTTTGGTTCGAAGCCGCGCCCTTAAGGTGAAAGTGACATGAAACACGCGTTCCTTGCCATTGTGGTGGATGTTACATCAATTATGAAACATGTTATATTAAATATAAAATAAACTCTTTTAAAAAAAATCGATTTTTCTCTTCTTCTTCTTCCTTGCATTCATCGTTATTGTAACTATAACAAAATGTCAAAAAAGAAACATAACTTTCTCATTTCTCATCCAAATTCGAAAATGTAAAGATGAAACTTGCTTAGAATTTCACAAGGATTACAAATATGTAATTCATTTAATCTATAAATCTATTATGGACTGGCCTGACAACTAGAATGGGCCCAGTCTAAGACATTTCCTTTGGAACGGTTAACACAACATTGACCCGGATTGCTCGCTACCTGTCGGGCAATGTCAGTTGTTTGCCCTTCCGAGCCAGCATTGACCCAGGATGATCGACAAGCATCCTCTCAACCCACCCGATATCAACATCGTGCGGGCCACTAGGAATCGAACAGATAGATGCTCGTGACTAACCCCCTCCCCAGGACCAACGACTAGTTACGAGCACATCTGCCTGGTTTGACCAAGTCCTGGTAGTTACCTGATTTCACGGACCCGCATATCTAGGCGGGAAATCAGGAACCAATGGCCACGCGCCAAGAGAATTATATAAACCCTCACACCTATGAGGGCCAGGTATCAAATATTCACTACTCATTACCTAATATTTTTGCTTGTACCTCCATGTTCCCACTCTTACTTGATCGTCAGTGTGTCTTCCAGGCACAACCCCCTTTTCTCCTCAGCTAATAGCCCGACTATAGATCATCCTCAGGCTACACTTCAGGTTCTGATCAACTGGCAAAATCAGTGGCATCGTCTGTGGGAAACCGCTATCCCCATCTTTCTTCCCTCGAAACTTAAGATTAAAGCAACTTTTTCAAGATTTATCTCTCTAATCATGGCCGACCATGACGATCTTAACATGTCCGGAAAGACCATTCTTTCCCATGCTCACAAAATTGATGGAAGTCAGAACACCCTCACTTCGAGGATAACCTGGGCTTCTGAGACGGACAAACCACATCTCTAGATTCCACTCATGCTCGGCGTGGTGACGACCTATTCTTGGACAAGGGACACTCCAAGAATCTTCCTGAGGAACTGCCAGAAGTCATGCAACCAGTTCCTGTCCCTCTCAACTCCGACCCGACCATGGCAGCACTGCTCACTGCTATCAATCAGACTAACACCCTCATCCTATAACAAAATCAAAGGATAGGGGCCTGGGAGAACATGTGATCAAGATCTCTTCATCGGAGAACCCGGTGACGAAACTCCCCCAGTGCATCACCACCTAAGTGTGGCCCACCGACCAGAAAGGAGAGACGCGACATTTGTTTCTTCAAGAAACAAAATCGCACTCCTCCTCCCAGAGATCAAGACTCCCCCCTTCATTCAAGAAGAGGAAGGGCAGTAAGCAAATTGACCAAGCTCAACTACCTTCTCTCGAGCCAAAGTAAAAATGAAGGAGCCCCTCCCCACGATGGGACCGTGATGATCGACGGGGGAGATGCTATCACTCTCCTTCTCCATCTCCCGTCGATAGTAAGGATGACGAGCCCCGTGGCCCGCTATCGAGAGAGATTACTGAAGCTCTACTTCTTGTGGGCCTAGAGAAGCCTCCAACCTTAGGAACCTATGAAGGAACAACAAACTCTGACGAGCAAATCATAAACATCGATGCTCCCCTCGACTACCGACGGGTCAAGGGAGTCATCAAATGCAGACTCTTCCCAACCACTCTCAGGAAGGGGGCAATGGCATGCTACACGAGTCTCCCCGATGAATCCATCACCTCATGGAAACAACTCGAGGATATTTTCGAGGTATTTCACCGCCTCCCGTCAACACCCTAAATCAGAAGCTTCGCTCGAAGCTATCATACAAGGAAGGGAAGAGTCTCTGCGAGCATATATTGAATGATTTAACAAGGAGGCAGTTCAAGTCTCGACAATGGACAATATGAAAAAGTACCTCCTCGAGTGCGAGCTCCGTCCCTGTAGTGACTTTGCCAACGCTGTGGGCATAGAAACACCAGCCACACTTGATGCCCTTCTCCTAAAGGCCCAGGCGTACATACAGTACGAGGAGAAGGAAGCGGCCAACAGATCCCGGGAATCTAGGCACAGAGAGAGTGCCAAATCCTAAAATAACGATGAACCCTCGACATCCCGTCGGTGAGAGAAGAAAGAGGAAGATAAGCCTCGTGATCCCAAAGACTACAAGGGGCCAGCCGGTTGTTTCCACGACTACACCCCTCAGACAACCTCAAGAGAGCATATTATTTCTGAGTGCGCTAGTTCTGAATTCAAGCCAGCCGTGGTGCGCTTCCCCTAACAAACACCGTCCAAGCCAGGAACCGACAAGAGCAAGTATTGCAGGTTCCACAAGAGTCACGGTCACAACACAGAGGATTGCATTCATTCTAAGGATGTAATCAAAATACTGACTAGAGACGGGCACCTCAAGCAGTATAAGAAGAAGGAGGGTTCCCGCGACGAAGCACCAGAAACAAAGAACGTCAAGGAAGGGAAGAAATCCCCCGACCTCGACCCCATTCTGGTCACCACGCACATCTCGCGGCCGGAAGACTTCTATTTTCCGGACATTGAGAGCGTCCCCCTGTACTTCTCCTCCCACAGTCTGTGGGAATCCTTCTCCACAGCCTTGTTCATCTTCGGCGGAGGGTTTAACATGCACACAGTTGGATTGGTGAAAAGGAGGTTCAACCAACTTATTGAAGCCAACTCAGATATGGATGCCACACTCGATAAATTCCGAGGAGGCTCTCATCCCCTCGCCTTCTACAGGAAAGACTTACTGGGCGGGGCCCCGAATTTGAGCATCCCACTACTCGTGAGAGCTCGGATGTCTAACTTTTACGTATGTTGCATTTTGGTCGACCAAAGCAGTTCGGTGGACATTATGTATGCCCAACTATTTACCACACTGCAGCTGAATGAGACCCACCTAACCCCCTACGTGGGATCTGATCTCTAGGGTTTCAACGGGGCCAGCACGAGGCCATGAAGATATGTAGAGATGATCGTCACATTCAGGAGAGGGGTAATGGCCAGAGCCATCAAGACCCAATTCTTAGTGGTAGATTTCCCGTCCCTCTACCAGTGCATCTTCGGGAGACCCACTCTCATTGAACTCATCGCGGTCCCTTCTAGCATTCATCTAAATATGAAGTATTACACTGCCGAGGGCCTGGTCACCACCCTCCACGGGGACATCCAAGATGGCAGAAGATTCTTTGAAGCATCTGCCAAAGGCCTCAGTTCCATCAACACCCAACCTCGAACGACCACTGGAGCCACACTGCTCTCCAGTTCTGAGGAGATCAAGCCACTATCGAGGGTTGATACCATTGACCTCGACAGTTGCTTCTCCATGGAGGACCGTGTCAAGCAAACAAGGAAGGGGAAAGAGCAGATGGTCGAATACAAAGAATCAACCTCCTGCATTGATCACAACAAACTCTTAAGTCACACACGGCCCATCCCGGACGAAAACTTCGAGGTGGTTCCTCTCGGAGAAGACCCCAGCAGGGGAGTGAAAATCGGAGCATACCTCCCCGACCTGGAAAAAAGGCAACTAAAAGCTTGCCTAAGGGAAAATGCCAATCTATTTTCCTAGAATGCGGCCGAGATGCCCAGTTTAGACCCTGAGGTCGCATGCCATCACCTGACCATTGATGCCAACATCAAGGCAGTCGCGTAGCGCAGAAGAAAGCAGTCGATTGAGAAAGAAAAGGTTGTAGAACTAGATGTAAAAGACCTCATAGAGGAACACTTTACTTTTGAAGCTCAGTACACAACCTGGCTCTCAAATGTAGTCCTTGTTAAAAATCTAATGGAAAATGGTACATGTGTATTGACTATACTAATCTCAATCGAGCTTGCCTGAAAGATGCTATCCCCTTCCCAAGATCGACAAACTGGTCGACAATTTGGCCGATTTTAAATTGCTATCTTTCATGGACGCATACTCTGGTTATAACCAGATACCCATGGCAAAAATAGATAAAAAATATACAACTTTCATGACCGAGTCGGGAAATTATTACTATAACGTGATGCCCTTCACCAATATAACTCTTCAGGTTTAATAAGATTGAACAGGGGCAGTTTTTCTACCCCAAAATTTGCCCTCTCATTTTTCAAGGCATTTCTCACAATGTTTCTCAAAATTCAAGCTTGCACAAGTACAATTGGATTTTACAACGTCAAGTTAAAGAGGAAACTATTAAAAAGGGGAAAATAGATAAAAATAATCTTTTTTGACAAAATTGGAGAAAAAACAAGTCTTCTTCGATTCACCTCCTTCGATTGGCCTCTTGGCCTCTTTCGATGCAAGCTTGGCTTGCATCCTTCGACTGGGCATTGGCCTCTGACACGCTGGCTTTGATTCATAAGGTAGGAGCTTCTTGCATGCAACCTTTGACTGCATCTTTGACCTCACATGGATCACAATGTAATGGTGGCCTGCATACCTTCTTTCGATTGGACATTTAATGCTTGCATAGACAAGTTGATGACTGGATGCATGAAGCCTTCGATTGAGCCATGGGTTCCTTCCTGCACGCAAGAGGCTCCCACTAGGCCAGAAGGCACAAGGAAAAAATCCTCCTGTAGCCTCCTTCGATTCCAAGGAAAAATGCCTCCTTTTGGCATTCTTTGATTGCGCAATTTTCCTGTTGCACGCCTCTTTTGTTTGGGAATTTTTGCTTCCTGCATGCCTCTTTCGTTTGGCCATGTGACCCTCCTTTGATGTCAGCCTAGCATTCTTCTTTCGTTTGGGCATATGGCTCCCTTCATGCAAGTATTCGTTTGAGCATTGGCCTCTTGTATGTTTTCTTGGAGTCACAAAGTTTAGACCTCCTGCATGCAGGCTTTGACAAGGCATTGGCTATGTTTACACTAGCTTCGAATGGACACATTTCCCTTTAGTATGCTTCAATTACACCCTTGAAAACCTTCAGCACACATGGTTAGTGGATTTTAAGGGCATACATAGGAGTCCCTGTCGAAGGATATACCTTACTAGCCAATTCGAAGAATTGCATAGTCCATTCGAAGGACACATTTAGCCCTTTCAAAGATACATACATGACCCCTTCAAAGGACATGTCTGGCTGTGCCATTCGAAGGACATATGTGATGGCCCATTCAAAGGACTTACAAGACCCACCTTAAGGCATACTTTGGTGACCCATCCAAGGGGCACACATTTGGTTCCTTCGAAGGATGCACAAAAGTAACCCATTCAAAGGACGCTTGTTGGAGGAAAATCAAATAACATTGTTGGAAGAAGAATCTTGTCGAAGGGGGGTCAAAACGAAAGGATGAAATATTCAAAAGATGCTTGCTGCCAAGTTCAGGCCTGGTACACTGGCCATAACGCTCCAAAACTGCTACACAATAGTCCGAAAACACTGCCCCATTCTTGCACCAAAATGGCATACGAACACTGCCCCATTCTTGCACCAAAATGGCATACGAACACTGCCCCTCAAAAGTTACAAAAAGCAGTTTACTTAAATTTTTAAATTGTTTTGTTTTCCCTCCAAAACTTCAGCCATCTTTGCCTATAAATAAGAAGCTCCATAACATGTACAAGGGGCTGGACAACACATCCAGAGACTGGGGGTGGTGGAACGAATCTCAAAACACTCTCAAACACTTAAACACATATTCAAACTCAGAATCCAAAAGAAACACAACACTTGTTTTCTTGACCCTTCGAATCGAGAAAAACACAATACTTGTTTTCTTTTTCTCTTTCGAATCTAAAACCACCCTTTCACGTCTTCTGACCATCGAATCCAGTACTAGAAGCATTACCCTTGTTTCTTTCCATCAAATTTGGGGATATCCAAGGCAGCCACTCAAGGTCTAGCATACGTTCCATCTTCAAACAAGGTAAGTCATTCTGACCTTAAACTCTTCGTTTAAAGCATGTACATAACATTCGTTTTCCTTTTCGTTTCCACCCTTTAAATTTGTTTCCATGGCTAATCCTTTTGGTTTTACTCCTTGATTTATTAAATATTCTTTAAGAACTAACCTGGGCATAAGACAATGCTATCATGGCCTCAGGCCATGTTTCTATTTAAAATCTCAAACGAAAGAAAGAGGAGGAAGGAAGTATGAAACGAAGCCTTAGGCTTCCATACTAACTTCTAGGTCCAAACGAAATAGGCAGCCAGAAGGATGGCCACACTGACTTCCATCCCCCAGTCGAAGGAAGCAGAAAGTCAGGTTACACCTTACTACTTCCAGGCCCAGTTGAAGGAAGAAGAAAGGTGAAGAGTGCACTTTATGCTAATTCCAAGCCCAGTGGAAAGGCACGCCCACACTGGCTTCCAGGCCCCAGTCGAAGGAAGAAGAAAGGAAGACTGCATCCCATGCTAATTCTAGGCCCAATCGAAAGGAACGCCTTAACTACTTCCAGGCCAAATCGAAGGGAGCCAGAGAAGCAGAATAGAAGGGTTATGCTTCCCAAATCGAAAAGCTCATTTTTTCCTCCTTTTTATTTTGTTTTATCTTTACATTTTCTTGCTATTCAATATGGTTGTAATAGTGTAGGCTTTATTTTCTGCATTTTTATTACTTTTGTATAAATGTTAGTAATTAGGATGTATGGTAAGATAAAAACCAACAAGTAGACAACCTAAAATTCAAAGACTAAATGCATGCAAATAAAACACACTATTCACACATGAACCCTTAGGGTAATCTCACTTGTTGCCTCGGAAAAATATTCATGTCCCTCTGTTGTACCCCAAAATTTGCCCTCCCATAATCTTCAAAGTTTTGCCTCAAAGGGTTCAAAGTCTACTCAAGGGCTACACAGTCAACCACTCTCCTAAAGCCAGTCAAACTAGGGTTTTGGTTCTCACAAGGAAGCTGAGGTTTTCAAGGGCTCAATCAAGTCCCATATGCTTATAAACATTGTCAAGCACCTACATGTCAAGTTTCAAGGCTCACAAGGTCAAGTTGCACAGTCAAAAACCCTAATTGCTTCACAATCAACTGCAGGGGCAAAATGGTCATTTGGCAGTCAAAAGCCAAAATTTTTGGTCAACATCTTATTTTGAAGCCACAATCATCATTTGATCAAGTCTTGATCATGATTTCACAAGAATGGCTCAAAAATCATCAAGGTGTCAAAAGTTTCTATTTTTGGACAGCTGAAAAGTCAACTGTAACTTGACCAAGGCATAACTTTTTCATGGTTCATCAGAAAAATCTCATCCAATGCTCATTTTGAAGGGGGTGACATTTCCTACAACTCATCTACACATTCCAAGTCCAAGAAATGCTCTCACAAAAAAGTTATCAATTTCAACATTATAGGTCATTTTCAAAAGTCAACAAAAAGGGACTTTAAGTCAAAGACCATAACTTGAGATTGGTAAATCAAAATGACATGGGACCAAAGATGTTGGTTAGAGGACTTCAATACCTTTCCAAAATGTCCAAGAACATGTTCATAACTTCAAAATTGAGCAAGATATGCATTGGAGAAGTTGGGAAATTTTTGTGAAATGGCCAAAATCATTTATCCTTGAAATTTCATTTTTGACAAAAGGGGCCCACTTTTTCCATTTGAATCAGCTTGACCATGCTTCCCACGTGTCCCACATTTTATTTCAAATTTTAAAATTAATTTTTTCATTTTTATTTGATTTTATTGGATTTAATTCATTTTAAATCCTTTAAAATCAAATAAAAATCAAGAAGGTTAATTAAGGGGGATATTTGGTCTTGATTAGCTTTGAATCATCATTATACAACATCCCAAATTCGTTTCAAGGCCTAATCAAGCAAGAATTCAAAATTGGTACAAAGATGGAAAGTTTGTTAATAGAGGTTTATGGCAAAATCCTAAGTATGAATGCAAGGCTTCAAGGCCCTTAATTCCAATTGAAATACATTACATAATGCATATGCAAGTGATAAAAAAAAAGAGAACACAACCTAGAGAACTCTCTAAAACGAAAAAACAAAAAATTCCACAAAAAAAACCTCATATTCTCTTATACAAAATCCTGTACGGAGGCCACTCGATGGAAACCCCCACTTTTCTTCTTGTTGCACTGTAAATTCACTTTTCACGTTGAATTTCCCATGAACCAACTTTAACAAAAATCTCATCAACTAAAACAGAAACCTTACACAAGCTCATGTTCATACCGTTGACACAAGCTCAAAACTGATGCAACCACAAATCATCATCCTCTTGACAGCACCACAACAACATCATTGAGTCATGATAAAGCAACACAAAATTCTAACATTTTCAATTTCATTTATTCTATTTAATTTTCTTTTTGATTGTTTGAACTTTATCCATAAAATTCTTTGTGAAGATCAGGACTAGAATTTGGCTCTCTGAATCAGAAACAGAAGAACGAGAAGCGTCCAAATCGCAGTTCCGCCGCGTAACCGCGGACTCAACCGCCGCTTCCAGATCCGCTTCTGCCGCGACTTTGTGCTCCCTCCTAAATTGGGTCAACACCCCCATGGTTTGCATCACCTTTCATTTTTCCATTTTTCTTTTCTTCTTTTTATTTTAATTGTTTTTCTTTTGTTTTATTTAATTCACCAAAATTAATCTTAATAATAACACAAAACCAAGAAATCAGAAATCATTAAAAAATAAAAATATGTTTTATTTAATTATTTTAATTCTTTAAATAGTTTTTGTAAATAAATTCCAATAAAACAATTAGTTTAAATTTAGGTTTTTAACTTTAGTGTCTTTTTCTAAAATAATTATAAAAAAAACATAAAAATTAGGTTATTAGTATCTTTATTCTTTTCTCAATAAATAACTTTTTCTCCTTATTATTATTAATTAATTTTGTAAATAAATATGGCATTTAATTAATTAGGATAAATTAGGTTAAAACTTAAACATTTTTTTAATTAAAAACAAATTTAGAACTAGGCTTTTATTTTAATTTCTAATTTCAATTAACTTTCTTTATTTCATAAAATACCAAAAAAACATAAAAATAATCTCTTTTCTTTATTTAATCATTAATTAATTTATAATTTCTATTTAATTTCTTTAAAGGGCCCAACGCCCTCGCACTCTCGATTCTTATTTCTTTTCGCATTTATTTTTATTTCTTTTGTGGATATAATGTATTTTCCCCAAAGCCTTGTAATAGATAATTAGGACATTTACTTTCCGCACTTTTATTCAAATCGAGTCTTGGTTTAATTTGGCGATGTAGACCCGCGCCTTGTAATAGCGTAGGACCTTTATTTTCCGCATTTTTATTTTCCGCACCCTTTTAACTGCTAATCACATGAAAGAATGAATGCCCAAATAAAATCAAAGCGTAGCTCACCCAATGCATGACAAGACAAATAATAACTGAAAATGACACACAATTCACACACCACTCTTAGGGTACGCCTCACTGTTGCCTTGCCCCTCGAAACGTGGTCGTCGAGTACAGGACGTCTTAGTAAGTCCTTATGTCCATGAACATGGCATAAGGGTAGCTTCTAAGGTGTCCTACTGTTGCTCTGGTGATCACACTGTTGCATTTCCCCTCGAAACGTGGTCGTCGAGTATAGGACGTCTTAGTGAGTCCTTATGTTCCATTGATCTAGTTGCCTCGAAACAGTTGCCTCGAAACAAGTTGCCTCAGAATGGTTGCCTCGAAACGGTTGCCTCGAAATAAAAAGATCAAATGCATAAGGGTAGCTTCTAAGGTATCTTACTATTGCCTGGTGACCACGCTGTCCCTAACCCTCGAATTGACCCGAACACCTCCAACGGTGGTGCTACCTACCTCTCAATGGTGGGATGGCACTACTTTAAGGACATTTACATAGACTAATTCCTTAGGGTAGGTAGATGACTCATAGATACTTGCTCTAAATTCAAAACAAATCAAAAACTTCTTTTCACACCTACACTTTTCAAAAAGCTTTCAAAAACAACTTTTCAAACACTCTTGAGGACTGATACAAGAGTCGAACTGAAATTTTAAACGAAACTTTTTCAAACCCACTCTGAAAAGCAAACAAACATTTTGAAAACACAATGAGCAAGTATCTAAGAGCCCATGGATAACCATGGATAGAAAGGGTGCTAACACCTTCCCTTTCTATAAATCTACCTCCCGAACCGAAAACTAATCTCAATAAGGAATTTTTCTGTGCTTTTGTCCTTTCCATTTGGAGAAAATAAAAGACGGTGGCGACTCTTGCTTCCGCGACATTTCGCGAACCAGCGTGAAACAGTCAGTTCCAGATCCACCGATCACAGAACTGGCGACTCTGCTGGGGATTATACTTAAAGTGAGGTGTACCTTAGGATAGTTCATAACTGTGTTTTCAATTGCTTTGACTTGTTTGCTTTATTATTGTGGGACTGTCTTGGGAGCTCTATAGATCCTAACCCGGATCTGGGGATACCTTCTTAGAAAGTAGCAACAAGGTTGTGAGGGAACTGTGCGGGGTATACCGACACGGTTGAAACAGTCTGCTACGTTGATGTGGCACTTTGGTGTGTACCGGTAACCCTTGAGTTCAGTCAAGGAGAGTACGGGGCCTCCATGTGGTGTCGTGAAGCATCAACTGACCTTAGGAACCTTAATTGAACCATCTTGGCCTCTTTAGGGTAGTGAGATAACTGACTTTGGTGCAGTCCGAGGTTGGTTGATACTCGATACTACACTCAATTGAGGGTTGCTTTCTTGGAATATTTCGGTCGCCAGTTCAGTGGCTAAATCGAAACGATGAACAATGAAAGCAATCCAGTGATATTGGGACCCTTAGAACCCGGTTACTTCTGATAGGACAGGTTGAGCCCACCAACTTCAAGAGGGTAATACCCAGACCCCATGCTGGCCTAAACTCTAAGGGCTTCTCTTGTGTGACTTGTGTGCCTTCTAACTTGACTACTTGCATGCTTGTTATCTGACACTTGAGTTTCTTGCAGGTTTTGTTTATAGTCCTTAATTGGGACTCATAACAGGGTTTACCTACATTACCCCATGCATAGCATAACATCATACCATTGCATACATCCTGCATAAGGACTAACCCATTTCAAGGATCTCAAGGGCTTGTGATGCAGGTCATGATGAATCAAACGTCTAGCAAGGGGCAAAGAGGATTTATTTTCCTCTAGCCAAGGTTGTCAGGGGCTATGACCCACTCGATATGGTGAGCTTTGACACTTGAAGAAGGACTCTCAACAACATGAAGTTCCTTCAATCAAGCTACTGGATCCCAAATGCTAACAATTTTCTTGTTTACCCCGCGAGGTCCTTGAAAACATTACATGCATATCATACATATCATTGCATTACAGGTACCCTTTTGACAGGTCACTTACCATCTCCGCTGTTTATTTCAGCAATGGCTTCCCAACAAGATAACCAGGGACCTCATGCTCAAGAGACCCAGTTCAGGGAAATCTTTTTAAGCCTATCCAAGGGGCAAGAAGAGTTGAGGACACTCCTTATGGGGAATTTGGCCAAGCAAAGTCCTGAAGATGACAAGGACGAACGGCTGAAGCGTCTGCAAGCTGAGGTAGATACGATGAAAACCCAGATGCTGGGACAAAGGGCTCTCATCCAAGGTTTAGCTCGGGAGCAAGGAGAGCTGAGGGCCATGATCAGTCAGCTTCATCAAGACATGAAGCAACCAGCCCAAGTCAGGGGCTAGGTCATTAATCAACTTCCAAGAAGTCAAAGGTTTGGGCCTCTCCAAGCTGCTACTACTTCACACGTCCAACAACGACCTCGCCAAGAACGACGGACTGATCAGAGCAAGCCAGACAAGCCTAAAAGGCAGTTCACCAAGCTCAACGTGTCACCGTCTCAAGCGTTACAACAATTATTGAGGTTGAATCTGGTGATGTTAAGGGACCCTCCTAAGAATCTCAACACAGCCTCCCCAAAGTACAATCCTGAGGAAAGATGTGCAAACCACTCTGACAGTCCATGACATGACACCGATGATTGCTGGGCTCTGAAGAATAAGATCCAGGACCTGATTAATGAAAGAGCTGTGGATTTCACCCAGATGGGCCAGGCTGAATGCTCCTGCCATCCCTACAAGATGCACCAGTCGAAGTAACAAGTCCTGAGATTAGAAGACTTTTGTTCATTAGAATTTTTCATGTTGTAATTTTCTTTTGTTCAAACATTTACTCATGTTAAACGTTGTTATTTCATTAATGCATCGCATATGTCTGTTTTGAAGCAATATATTCATATTCACTATATGCAAATTATTGTCATATCTTTTCTGATGATCAACGCTCGATTAATAATTCTAAGCCTCTTGAGGGAGGATGACGAAAACGATACCGCAATCTACAGTATGCTTTTGAAAAGACCCCGCTGATGAGGTACAGGCATTGTTTCAATCCCTAAACACTGGAGTTATAAGGAAGATAATCCCTCGTCAACCCCTCTGAGCCAAAGAAGTAGGAGTTTTTCTTTTCGAAAATTAAAACCCTTTATCATAACCTGGGGCAGGGTAGTTCTCTCAGTTGATCCAGGTGCACAACGAATGGCATCAAAAGGAAGTCCTTACAATACAAAAGACAATGATGGTTCCAAATAAGCATAAAGACAGGCAGTCGTTATCTATCAAAACAAAAGCCCAATAAGTCAAAACCTATGAAGGAGACTTACAAAACTGGGGCATCCCGCTGACTGTAAAAACAAAAGAAACAGTTCAAAAAAAAACAGGGATAACAAAATCAAAAAGAAAGAGGTCATACAAACCCTCAACCAAAAAAGGAATGACTGCCTATTCAAAATAAACTGTCAATATCCGAACCATCATTGGAATATCAGGACAAAAACTCAAACAAGGTCTAACGCGCGATCAGCTGAGTTTAGGGTCGAAGAACATCACGAAGAGCGGGTGGGTACAAATAAATTTGAGCCTTTATCCTTTGTTTCTTAAACCGTGAACCAGGCCACATTATAACCCTTAAAAGTCCTAGCTGAAGCATGGGTTAGTTCGAAAGCATACTGTTACGAAAGGTATCCTGACTCCTTAAGGCTTACTATAAAATACTGAGTTGACATCATATCTTTACAAAACTCACTTGCTTTTACAAAAAAATGCATTTTTCAAAATTTCAAGACAGACATAAGCTTTTGCATTCTTAAAATAACATTGTTTACATATGACTAGTTATTTGAACAGCAGAGAAATTCGCACGACGAATATCCTATGAACAAAAATCTTCTCAACAAAAGAGTCACCTCCAGTGGAAGAAACACTTCCAATCAAGGGGCATGGCATGATCAGTGTCCATCATCTGGGGCAGTCCAGTCAAGATTCGGAGAATCTCTCAAAAGGCCAACCAGTTTGGGGCAAATCTCCATCTGGATCACCTGGGGCATTCCGACAACGAATCTTGCCTGATCAGGCATCTTCTAGTGGTACGGCGACACGGCACTACTAACAGTGACAACTCCCTGCTCTCTGAGAACGCGGACATAGTCGAAAAAATACTACGCCTAATCAAAGACCCGTTAGGTTGACACACCTAGGAAAAAATAAGGGCTTCCCGGCGAACCAAAAGGGTTCGGGCAAAATAAGGGATGAAAATAAAAAAAATTGTACACCCGGCAAGTCGAGAACCTGAAAAGGTGGCTTGGGCAAAAATGGGTATCCCGGTGGACTGAAAACCCGAAAGGGAGGTCCAGGCAAAAATTAGGGATCAAAGCATACGACTATGTCCTGGCATCTCGTCACCTGTCTACCAGAAGATTTGTCAATTACCCCCACAGGTGCCTTCTCCCACTGAAACTGGGGCAATAATGAGTCGTCTAAGCGATCTAATTGCTCTGTCCACCAAGGTACCAAGGTAAGTTCGGCTGAAGAACAACCAAGATGCCTTAATTCCCCAGAGAGCGAGCCAAGATTCAACAATTCTCCCCAAGCAGAGTTGGATTCCCATAAGCCCTACAAGGCACAATATCTCCAGCAGGTCAGCGATACTCTCCCCGAGCAGAGTTATACTCCGTCAGCCTTAAGGAAGTTGGATTACCCCCAGAAGATCTCAACATTCCTCAGTGGAGTCTACAAACATCCTCAACAAGCATCCTCAGCAGTCTTGATCTAAGATTGTTCCTCGGAAGAATCTAGACATCCAGCGGAGCCCTTCCCAGTACAGTCCAAAGTCTCCCCAGAAGAGTTAAATTATCTCCCCAGTAGGAAGCTTATCCCCAGTAGATTCTGGAAGCTTATCCTTTGCAGAGCATATCTCTCCCCGTCTTTATTCAGAAGGTTATTCCTCGCCAGAGCTTATAACTGGGTTATCCTCATCTAATTGCCACGGAAAGATCGTCCTCGGCGAAGTATTCCTATCCCCAGCGGAATTCCTCAAACCTCCCAAACGTAACTCAACAATGGTATCCCCAACGGAGTTCTCATACAACATCTCAGCAAAGTACCTCTCTTCCCACAGAGTATTTTCCCCAGCAAGATCGCTAGAGTAATTTTCCCCGCAGAGTAATCTATTCGCCAAGTTTATTCCCCAACGGAGTTATCTTCTCCTACCGGTATTCTTGCAACATCAGCCCAGGATAAGCTCCCGGCATTCGTCAAGGATTTATTTTCCTAGACAAAAATACATTCGCAAACATCACATTTTCATACATGATATAAACATCACATTCTACAATCCCATTGGTTATAAACGTCATGACACCGCGCATTCCATGCACCATGACATTGCATACAACTAATGTTTTGCCTTTTTTCAGGAAAGGTCAATACAAAGATGATTACTATCAACTATCGCAATCCCAGATTCGATTCCTGTATCTAGCCAGGGCATGTCTGTGAGCGATTGATTGTGGATTCGATACCTGCATCCGGCCAGGGCATGTCTACGTTAAAAAGATTAAAGAGATAGCTTGGAAATGCTCCAGATATGGATGCTGTTCTTTTGATTATTCAAAATTCCTTTCTAGATATGGTTCAGATGTGACCCAGGCATGGCGATGTTCTGATACTTATTCCAGATTTCTTCTCAGATATAACTTAGAGATGCTCCGGGCACGGAGGCTGTTCTGTTGTTTATTCAGAGATCACCTTTCTAGATATGGTTCAGATGTGACCCAGGCATGGCGACGTTCTGATACTCATTCCAGATTTCTTCTCAGATATAACTTAGAGATGCTCCGGGCACGGAGGCTGTTCTGTTGTTTATTCAGAGATCACCTTTCTAGATATGGTTCAGATGTGACCCAGGCATGGCGACGTTCTGATACTTATTCCAGATTTCTTCTCAGATATAACTTAGAGATGCTCCGGGCACGGAGGCTGTTCTGTTGTTTATTCAGAGATCACCTTTCTAGATATGGTTCAGATGCGACCCAGGCATGGCGACGTTCTGATACTTATTCCAGATTTCTTCTCAGATATAACTTAGAGATGCTCCGGGCACGGAGGCTGTTCTGTTGTTTATTCAGAGATCACCTTTCTAGATATGGTTCAGATGTGACCCAGGCATGGCGACGTTCTGATACTTATTCCAGGTTTCTTCTCAGATATAACTTAGAGATGCTCCGGGCACGGAGGCTGTTCTGTTGTTTATTCAGAGATCACCTTTCTAGACATGGTTCAGATGTGACCCAGGCATGGCGACGTTCTGATACTTATTCCAGATTTCTTCTCAGATATAACTTAGAGATGCTCCGGGCACGAAGGCTGTTCTGTTGTTTATTCAGAGATCACCTTTCTAGATATGGTTCAGATGTGACCCAGGCATGGCGATGTTCTGATACTTATTCCAGGTTTCTTCTCAGATATAACTTAGATATGCTCCGGGCACGGAGGCTGTTCTGTTGTTTATTCAGAGATCACCTTTCTAGATATGGTTCAGATGTGACCCAGGCATGGCGACGTTCTGATACTTATTCCATATTTCTTCTCAGATATAACTTAGAGATGCTCCGGGCACGGAGGCTGTTCTGTTGTTTATTCAGAGATCACCTTTCTAGATATGGTTCAGATGTGACCCAGGCATGGCGACGTTCTGATACTTATTCCAGATTTCTTCTCAGATATAACTTAGAGATGCTCCGGGCACAGAGGCTGTTCTGTTGTTTATTCAGAGACCCCTTCTAGATATAGTTCAGATGTGACCCAGGTATGGCGACGTTCTGATACTCATTCCAGATTTCTTCTCAAATATAGCTTGGAAATGCTCCAGATATGGATGTTGTTCTTTTGCTTATTCAAGACTCCTTCTAGATATGGTTCAGATGTGACCCAGGCATGGCGACGTTATGATACTCATTCCAGATTTCTTCTCAGATATAGCTTGGAAATGCTCCAGATACGGAGGCTGTTCTGTTGTTTATTCAAAGATCACCTTTCTAGATATGGTTCAGATGCGACCCAGGCATGGCGACGTTCTGATACTTATTCCAGATTTCTTCTCAGATATAACTTAGAGATGCTCCAGGCACAGAGGCTGTTCTGTTGTTTATTCAAAGATCACCTTTCTAGATATGGTTCAGATGTGACCCAGGCATGGCGACGTTCTGATACTTATTCCAGGTTTCTTCTCAGATATAACTTAGAGATGCTCCGGGCACGGAGGTTGTTCTGTTGTTTATTCAGAGATCACCTTTCTAGATATGGTTCAGATGTGACCCAGGCATGGCGACGTTCTGATACTTATTCCAGATTTCTTCTCAGATATAACTTAGAGATGCTCCGGGCACGGAGGCTGTTCTGTTGTTTATTCAGAGATCACCTTTCTAGATATGGTTCAGATGTGACCCAGGCATGGCGATGTTATGATACTTATTCCAGATTTCTTCTCAGATATAACTTAGAGATGCTCCGGGCACGGAGGCTGTTCTGTTGTTTATTCAGAGATCACCTTTCTAGATATGGTTCAGATGTGACCCAGGCATGGCGACGTTCTGATACTTATTCCAGATTTCTTCTCAGATATAACTTAGAGATGCTCCGGGCACGGAGGCTGTTCTGTTGTTTATTCAGAGACCCCTTCTAGATATAGTTCAGATGTGACCCAGGCATGGCGACGTTCTGATACTCATTCTAGATTTCTTCTCAGATATAGCTTGGAAATGCTCCAGATATGGATGCTGTTCTTTTGCTTATTCAAGACTCCTTCTAGATATGGTTCAGATGTGACCCAGGCATGGCGACGTTCTGATACTCATTCCAGATTTCTTCTCAGATATAGCTTGGAAATGCTCCAGATATGGATGTTGTTCTTTTGCTTATTCAGAGATCACCTTCCTAGATATGGTTCAGATGTGACCCAGGCATGGCGACGTTCTGATACCCATTCCAGATTTCCTTTCAGAGATAGCTTTGAAATGCTCCAGATATGGATGCTGTTCTTTTGCTTATTCAAGACTCCTTCTAGATATGGTTCAGATGTGACCCAGGCATGGCGACGTTCTGATACTCATTCTAGATTTCCTTTCAGAGATAGCTTGGAAATGCTCCAGATATGGATGCTGTTCTTTTGCTTATTCAAGACTCCTTCTAGATATGGTTCAGATGTGACCCAGGCATGGCGACGTTCTGATACTTATTCCAGATTTCCTTTCAGAGATAGCTTAGACATGCTCCAGATATGGATGCTGTTTTTTTTTTTTTTTTTTTTTTTTTTGCTTATTCAAGACTCTTTCTAGAGATAGTCCAGATGTGACCCAGGCATGGCGACGTTCTAACACTCATTCCAGATTTCCTTTCAGATATAGCCTAGAGATGCTCCAGATCCGGATGCCGTTCTATTGCTTATTCAGATTCAAACTTCTAAAAAACAACTTAGAGATGCTCCATCCTGGATGCTCTTCTATTGTTCAGTCTAGATACGATCCCGATTCAGATGACATTCTGTCGCTCATACAGATACAGTACGGATATACCCCAGACACGGCGGTCATTCTACTGTTTATTCAAACGTCAACAACTAGATATAGACTAGATATGCTCCAGGCACGGAAGCTATTCTATTTTCAGATTCAGTTATCCGACAGTCTCCAAATGGAATCTATAAGCCCATTCCCGACAAAGTCCTATCATACTTACCAGATGGCATCTATAAGCCCATCCTCCTATCCACCATCTTTCCAAATGGCATCTATAAGCCCATTCCCGACAAGGTTGTCACACTTTCAGATGGCATATTTAAGCCCATCCTCCCATCTATCATCCCTCCAAATGGCATATGTAAGCCCATTCCCGATATCACACTGCTGATACTCTATTATGTGAGTGCAAATTTCTGGGCACTCTAGTGTTCAATCATCTTCCACCCTCGGATCACGAAAGGCACACAAGCCAATCTACATCCTCAGGTCTAAGAAGATTGAACAGGGGCAACTGTTGTACCCCAAAATTTGCCCTCCCATAATCTTCAAAGTTTTGCCTCAAAGGGTTCAAAGTCTACTCAAGGGCTACACAGTCAACCACTCTCCTAAAGCCAGTCAAACTAGGGTTTTGGTTCTCACAAGGAAACTGAGGTTTTCAAGGGCTCAATCAAGTCCCATATGCTTATATACATTGTCAAGCACCTACATGTCAAGTTTCAAGGCTCACAAGGTCAAGTTGCACAGTCAAAAACCCTAATTGCTTCACAATCAACTGCAGGGGCAAAATGGTCATTTGGCAGTCAAAAGTCAAAATTTTTGGTCAACATCTTATTTTGAAGCCACAATCATCATTTGATCAAGTCTTGATCATGATTTCACAAGAATGGCTCAAAAATCATCAAGGTGTCAAAAGTTTCTATTTTTGGACAGCTGAAAAGTCAACTGTAACTTGACCAAGGCATAACTTTTTCATGGTTCATCAGAAAAATCCTATCCAATGCTCATTTTGAAGGGGGTGACATTTCCTACAACTCATCTTCACATTCCAAGTCCAAGAAATGCTCTCACAAAACGTTATCAATTTCAACATTATAGGTCATTTTCAAAAGTCAACAAAAAGGGACTTTAAGTCAAAGACCATAACTTGAGATTGGTAAATCAAAATGACATGGCACCAAAGACGTTGGTTAGAGGACTTCAAGACCTTTCCAAAATGTCCAAGAACATGTTCATAACTTCAAAATTGAGCAAGATATGCATTGGAGAAGTTGGGAAATGTTTGTGAAATGGCCAAAATCATTTATCCTTGAAATTTCATTTTTGACAAAAGGGGCCCACTTTTTCCATTTGAATCAGCTTGACCATGCTTCCCACGTATCCCACATTTTATTTCAAATTTTAAAATTAATTTTTTCATTTTTATTTGATTTTATTGGATTTAATTCATTTTAAATCCTTTAAAATCAAATAAAAATCAAGAAGGTTAATTAAGGGGGATATTTGGTCTTGATTAGCTTTGAATCATCATTATACAACATCCCAAATTCGTTTCAAGGCCTAATCAAGCAAGAATTCAAAATTGGTACAAAGATGGAAAGTTTGTTAATAGAGGTTTATGGCAAAATCCTAAGTATGAATGCAAGGCTTCAAGGCCCTTAATTCCAATTGAAATACATTACATAATGCATATGCAAGTGATAAAAAAAAAGAGAACACAACCTAGAGAACTCTCTAAAACGAAAAAACAAAAAATTCCACAAAAAAAAACCTCATATTCTCTTATACAAAATCCTGTACGGAGGCCACTCGATGGAAACCCCCACTTTTCTTCTTGTTGCACTGTAAATTCACTTTTCACGTTGAATTTCCCATGAACCAACTTTAACAAAAATCTCATCAACCAAAACAGAAACCTTACACAAGCTCACGTTCATACCGTTGACACAAGCTCAAAACTGATGCAACCACAAATCATCATCCTCTTGACAGCACCACAACAACATCATTGAGTCATGATAAAGCAACACAAAATTCTAACATTTTCAATTTCATTTATTCTATTTAATTTTCTTTTTGATTGTTTGAACTTTATCCATAAAATTCTTTGTGAAGATCAGGATTGGAATTTGGCTCTCTGAATTAGAAACAGAAGAACGAGAAGCGTCCAAATCGCAGTTCCGCCGCGCAACCGCGGACTCAACCGCCGCTTCCAGATCCGCTTCTGCCGCGACTTCGTGCTCCCTCCTAAATCGGGTCAACACCCCCATGGTTTGCATCACCTTTCATTTTTCCATTTTTCTTTTCTTCTTTTTATTTTAATTGTTTTTCTTTTGTTTTATTTAATTCACCAAAATTAATCTTAATAATAACACAAAACCAAGAAATCAGAAATCATTAAAAAATAAAAATATGTTTTATTTAATTTTTTTAATTCTTTAAATAGTTTTTGTAAATAAATTCCAATAAAACAATTAGTTTAAATTTAGGTTTTTAACTTTAGTGTCTTTTTCTAAAATAATTATAAAAAAAAACATAAAAATTAGGTTATTAGTATCTTTATTCTTTTCTCAATAAATAACTTTTTCTCCTTATTATTATTATTAATTAATTTTGTAAATAAATATGGCATTTAATTAATTAGGATAAATTAGGTTAAAACTTAAACATTTTTTTAATTAAAAACAAATTTAGAACTAGGCTTTTATTTTAATTTCTAATTTCAATTAACTTTCTTTATTTCATAAAATACCAAAAAAACATAAAAATAATCTCTTTTCTTTATTTAATCATTAATTAATTTATAATTTCTATTTAATTTCTTTAAAGGGTCCAACGCCCTCGCACTCTCGATTCTTATTTCTTTTCGCATTTATTCTTATTTCTTTTGTGGATGTAATGTATTTGCCCCAAAGCCTTGTAATAGATAATTAGGACATTTACTTTCCGCACTTTTATTCAAATCGGGTCTTGGTTTAATTTGGCGATGTAGACCCGCGCCTTGTAATAGCGTAGGACCTTTATTTTCCGCACCCTTTTAACTGCTAATCACATGAAAGAATGAATGCCCAAATAAAATCAAAGCGTAGCTCACCCAATGCATGACAAGACAAATAATAACTGAAAATGACACACAATTCACACACCACTCTTAGGGTACGCCTCACTGTTGCCTTGCCCCTCGAAACGTGGTCGTCGAGTACAGGACGTCTTAGTAAGTCCTTATGTCCATGAACATGGCATAAGGGTAGCTTCTAAGGTGTCCTACTGTTGCTCTGGTGATCACACTGTTGCCTTGCCCCTCGAAACATGGTCGTCGAGTATAGGACGTCTTAGTGAGTCCTTATGTTCCATTGATCTAGTTGCCTCGAAACAGTTGCCTCGAAACAAGTTGCCTCGGAACGGTTGCCTCGAAACGGTTGCCTCGAAATAAAAAGATCAATGGCATAAGGGTAGCTTCTAAGGTATCTTACTATTGCCTGGTGACCACGTTGTCCCTAACCCTCGAATTGACCCGAACACCTCCAATGGTGGTGCTACCTACCTCTCAATGGTGGGATGGCACTACTTTAAGGACATTTACACAGACTAATTCCTTAGGGTAGGTAGATGACTCATAGATACTTGCTCTAAATTCAAAACAAATCAAAAACTTCTTTTCACACCTACACTTTTCAAAAAGCTTTCAAAAACAACTTTTCAAACACTCTTGAGGACTGATACAAGAGTCGAACTGAAATTTTAAACGAAACTTTTTCAAACCCACTCTGAAAAGCAAACAAACATTTTGAAAACACAATGAGCAAGTATCTAAGAGCCCATGGATAACCATGGATAGAAAGGGTGCTAACACCTTCCCTTTCTATAAATCTACCTCCCGAACCGAGAACTAATCTCAATAAGGAATTTTTCTGTGCTTTTGTCCTTTCCATTTGGAGAAAATAAAAGACGGTGGCGACTCTTGCTTCCGCGATATTTCACGAACCAGCGTGAAACAGTCAGTTCCAGATCCACCGATCACACCCTCGAATATGGGCATTTTAGCAAAGACACTCGATAAAAGATCGTAGTCCCTCAATGTTGCCTTCGGTAAACGGTCTAGTCCCTAAATGACATTTCTAAAACGTCCCATAGGTTGCCTTCTATGACTATACAAACGTCCCACGCCCCTCCCTTCACATCCAACGATGAGGCTTCTTACCAAATCAATGGTAAGATAGAAACATCTAGAGGAGGAGGAAAAGAACATTAAGACCTTTTGAGTAGGTAGGATGCTCCTAGTTGCTCGTTTGCTCACAACAAAAACATTTTATACACCAACACTTTCATTTGAAGTATTTTAAAAAGACAAATCTTTTTGTATGCATTCTTATAGAAACGAGAACCATTACAAAGACACTTTTCAAAATCAATTTCAAAAATATATTCCACAAACACCTCTTTAAACTATTTTTCAAAACCAAGAATTTATACGCGTTCTTATAGAAACGAGAACCATTACAAAGACGTTTTTAAAATAATTTCAAAACCCACACCACAAGCACATTTTCAAACAAAAGCGAGTGATTTATCAAGCAACTAAGAGCTTGTAGATAACTACGGATGAAAAGGGTGCTAACACCTTTCCTTTTCATAACCTACCCCCTAACTCAAGAAATAATTTCAAAAGGTCTTTCCTGTTCTTTTCACCCTTTCCTTATTGGATAAAAGAAAAGTCGGTGGCAACTCTTGCTATCTGCAATAATTGCGATCAAACACAAAAAACCCAAGTCAGTTCTCCCGCCGTGTTATAGAATTGCGACTCTACTGGGGAATTACTTAAAAGTGGGGTTACCTTATGGCTAGATAACCTTTACTCGCTTTTCATTGTTGACTTGCTTGCTTTATATTACGGTTCCTTGCTTGGGCTTAATTTGATCCTCTACCCGGATCTGGGGCACCTTTTAGGTAAGTAGCAATAAGTTATGGAAACTGTGCAGGGTATACCGACATGGTCTAAGCAATATCTACATTAGTGTGATACATTTGTTGGTACCGGTAGCCCTTGAGTATTCAAGGAGAATACAGGGCCGCTGTGTGGTGTCATGAAGCACTAACTGGCTTTAGAACCTTACTTGAACAACTTGGCCATTAGGAAGTAGTGAGGTAGCCGGCTTTTGTGCACTATGAAGTTGGTTGATACTCTATGCTACGCTCATTGAGATCATACTTTCGGGATATTTTGGTCGCCATTAAAGAGGCTTGCGCTGAAACAATGCCGATGAAGATAGATCAGTGATATTGAGATCCCCTAGAGCCCGTTTACTATTACCAGGTCAGGTTGAGCCAACTAAACTTCAAGAGGGTACTTACCTAAAAAACCCATGCAAGCCTAAACCTAATGACTTATCTGCTTTGTATGTATATGACTATCTGTACATAACAACTTGCTTGCTTTGCATACTTGTACATAACATCATGACATCAAACCATAGCATTTTCAATAACCATTTCAAGGATCTCGAGGGCCTATGATGCAGGGTCATGTTGAACCAGACGCCTATCAAGGGGCAAAAGGATTCATTCTCTAATCAAACACCGTCAAGACCAAAGCACGGTAACTTGAGTCAAGGTCTACGACCCACTTGACATGGTGAGCTTGATTCTCGTGGAAGGACATCCACCGATGCGAAGTTCTCCAATCAAAGCTGTTGATCAAAATTCAACTTCTAGCATTTTCTTGTGTTTACCCCACGAGATCCTTGAAAACATGCATCCACATACCATGCATCATATCATGACAGGTTTCTCCCATACATGTCTCCTTATCTTCCTACTGTTTATTTCAGTAAGATGGATAGGGAAAAAATGGTGAAGGATCTCCAAGCATAAAATGCCCAATTCCAACAAATGTTCCTGGCTATGGCTAAGGGGCAGGAGGACCTGAAGACTCTCATTCTTAATGGCAAGAAGAAAAAGTAAAAGAAGTTAGTAGGCGTCTTGAATTTGGGAAGAAGACTTAGAGGACTAGTCAAGAGAGCTCTAGATCTCTCAACTCCATCAAATAAGGGGAATAATCATGAAGAAGATAACAACCCGGGGACTGATGAAGATGAAGCTGACTACTCTGAGGAACAATATCCTCCCGCTGATGATAAATACAATTAGTTGGAGGATCTCTTCAATGCTATGGAGATTCGGCAGATACCTGGCTTGGACTTTGAAGAGTTAGGATTGGTTTCCGGAGTGGTCATCCCACCAAAGTTCAAAATACCTACCTTTGCCAAGTATGATAGGATCTCTTGTCCTAAGATGCATTTGAGATCTTATGTCTGCAAGATTCAGCCTCACACTACTGACTAGAAGCTATGGGTCCATTTCTTCCAAGAAAGTTTGGTTGGCACCCAACTGGAGTGGTTCTATCAGTTAGAAGGAACCGACATTCATACCTGGGAGGACTTGGCTGATGCTTTCTACAAGCAGTACCAATACAACGTCGATCTTGCACCAACTCATGTGCAATTGCAGAGTATGACCATGCGTTCCAACGAGGGCTTCAAAGAATACGCCCAAAAATGGAGACCTGATTGATATCTTTATGGGAACTTTGACGGGACATTTCTTCAATCACCTAATCAGAAGCTCCTCAGTCGGGTTCACTGAGCTAATACTGACTAGCAAAAGAGTCGAAGCTGGCATCAAAAGCGGTAAAATCCAAGGGGGTGCATCTTTAAGTGCAGAGAAACAACCTTTCAATGGGAAGAAAGAGTCCAATGCTACTTACGGTTAAAAAAGGTCGTAACAAGAATAATCACGACCAACATGTGGGGGCAATTATGATCTCCAATCCTGCATCGGTGCAACAACGACAACAGGGGACTCAGCGTAAGGAGGTCGTACCTAAAAGACTATTCACCAAGATCAACATGCCACTGGCTCAAGCATTATAACACATGTTAAAGGCATAGTTGATTACGTTAAAAACTCCTCTCCGCAATCCGAATACTTTTGCTCCTACTTATCATCCCAATGAAAGGTATGCATACCATTCTCAAAGTTCTGGACATGACATGAATAGTTTTTGGGCTCTGAATAACAAGATTCAAGACATGATTGATGCCAAGGAGATTGAGTTCGACGTGATCACTTCTCTTAGGCCAAATCATTGAGAGCTCCCTTTTCATTTTGAATTTTCAATTGTAATCTCTTTTGTTGTTCAAACACTTATCTATTAATGTCAAACTTTGTTTCATTAATGCATTACATATGTTTGTCTTGAAGTAGTACATTCATTTTCATTATATTTAAACTATGCTATTTACTCCCTTTATGATATTCAACTCTTGTTTCAAAAGTTGCAAGCCTTTAGAGGGAGTATGACGAAAACAATTCCCTAATCTCATATAGTATGCTTTTGAACAGACCTTGCTGACGATGTACATGTGTTCTTTCAATTCCTAAACACTGGAGTTATAAGGAAGATAATCCCTATTCAACCCCTTTGAGCCAAAGAAGTAGGAGTTTTCTTTTTCACACAAATTGAAACCTTTAATCAAAACCTGGGGCAGAGTAGTTTCTCAGTTAATTCAAAACGCGCTTTCAGTCGTAAGCTTTCACTTCGTATACAACGAATGACATCAAAAAACATTCTTCTGGAATCAAAAGACAGCGGTGGTTCTCTAACAAATAGGTGGTCATTATCTCTTAAAATAAAAGCCCACTGAGTCAAAACCTAGGAAGGTGACTTAAAAAACTGGGGCATCCCGCTGGCTGTAATCTCAAAACAAGAACAGTCAGGAAAAAATCAGGGATAATGAATTAAGAATAGGTCACTACAAATCCTCGACAACATGAAAAGCGTTGCAAAAATGAATGCCTTCCAACAAACTTAACTTGTCTGAACCATCACCAAAACGTCATTCAGACTCAATTGGAGTTCAAAATGCACAATTAACTAAGTTTAGGACTGAAGAACATCACGAAGAATGGGCGAGTATAAATACACTTTGAGCCTTATCCTTTTTTCTTAAACCGTGAACCAGACCATGCTACAATACCTCAAAAGTCCTAATTGAAGCATGGGTTAGTTCGAAAGCATACTGTTACAAAAGGTATCCTGACTCCTGTAAGGCTTTACTCCAAATTCTGAGTTGAATTCACATTCTTACAAAAAATTATTTTATCTACAAAAACACATTTTCAAAACATCAAGACAAGCATAAACTTTGCATTATTTAAATATAGTTGTTTGCATATGGCTAAATGTTTGACAGCAGAGAAATTCACACGACGAATATCCATCGAACAAAAACTCTCTCAGTGAACAAAATCACTTTAAGTGGGATGACACTTCCAATGACAAAATCCCCTATAAGCAAGGGGGCGTGACATGCCACCGTCCAACTTCGTCTGGGGGAAGTCAAGTCAAGATTCCAAGAAATCTTTCAAGAAATGCTGAATAATCAAGGGCAAGCCCGCTTTGATTCACTTGGGACATTGAACGTGAATTTCAACAAAGGGTTACGTATGGTCAGGCGAACATTTCTTGGTAATACTACAAACACTTGCTACTAGGGGCAGTGACAAATTTCCCACAAATTCCTTTTCATGGGTGATCCCCAGCCAGAGTTTCAATCTCTGAAAGCTTCTCCCAAACTGAGTTGATCTCAAGAATCCTCGAGGAGATCTGCCAAAAGAAAATACATCTCCAACATATTGGCAACAAGGTTTATTTCCCAAACAAACTACAGATTCCCTAGCCTGAGTTTTCCTCTTCGACGACTACAAATCAAGGGACCACAACCCTTCTTACCCAGTATACTTTTCTACAATCCCCTGTAGGTTGTTGCAAAGCCTGGGAGACAACCAGATAATAGTTAACTCCTTTATCCCCAACAAATTGTTAATTTCCTTTCTCTTCCATCAAGAGATAACTCTCCAGTAGAGCAAGGACAACTAAGACTCCTGAGCTCTTTTCCCCAAGCGAAAATCAACACTCTCCACAAAGTTTTCTTCTCAGCAAAATCAACATTCCCCAGTCGAGTTCTCCTCAAACAACAAAATAGAAATCCCCAGCAGAAACATTCTAAAAATAAGGTCTGGAAAGGTGTGCATACTCTTCATCCCCAACAGTCGTCCGGGATTCAGCTTCCCAAAACTACCCAACAATTGTCAAGGATTTATTTTCCAAGACAAAATTGCATTCCGACAACATTTCATGCATCATATTTACATACATGATAAACACATACAACATAATCTCATTTATTTTAAGAACATCATTATATCATGCATTTCGTACATCATCATATTGCATGCAGCCAACTATTTATCTTTTCAGGAAAGATCAATCAACAGATGACTATCAACCAGTATTTTCAAGCTCCCGATTAATACCTGTAACAAGCACAAAAAACTATCTTTCTTTCTCAGGTCAGAGACTAATACCTAAAACCAGACAGGACAACTATCCCAACGACCAACAAAAATAAGTTCCAGATTAATACCTGAGACCAGACATGAAAACTACCTGTGAGCGACTACACGACCAGCTGACGTAATCCTACACGAGATCCTTCCCATACACTCTTCTAGAAGAGGTTCAGATACGATCCAGATACGGCTGACATTATGATACTTAATCCAGATTCTCTTCTAAAAACAGTTTAGATGCGATTAGAGAAGGATATTATTCTAATACTTACTCCAGATTTGCTTCTAGAAACAATTCAGATGTGATCCAGATACGACTGACATTCTGATAATTACTCCAGATTCTCTTCTAGAAACATTTCAGATGCGATCCAGATACGGCTGACATTCTGATACTTATTCCAGATTCTCTTCTAGAAACAATTCAGATGCAATCTAGATACGACTGACATTCTGATACTTATTCCAGATTCCCTTTCCAATACAGTCCAAATACGATCCATATACAGATGTCATTCTGACACTCATTCAGCACACCTTTCAAATACAATCCAGATACGATCCAGATACGAATGTCATTTTGAAACTCATTCAACACACCTTTCAAATACAGTCCAGATACGATCCAAATTGGATGTTATTCTGCCATTCATTCAGCATATTTCTCAAACACAGTCCAGATACGATCCAGATACAGATGTCATTCTGACACTCATTCAACACACCTTTCAAATTCAGTCCAGATATGATCCAGATACGGATGTCAATATGACACTTATTCAACACACCTTTCAAATATAGTCCAGATACGATCCAGACACGGATGTCATTCTGCCACTCATTCAACATATTTCTCAAATACAATTAAGATACGATCCAGATACGTATGTCATTATGACACTGATTCAACACACCTTTCAAATACAGTCCAGATACGATCCAGATACGGATGTCATTCTGTCACTCATTCAGCATATTTCTCAAATACAGTCCAAATACGATCTAGATAAGAATGTCATTCTGACACTCATTTAGCATACCTTTCAAATACAGTTCAGATACGCTCCAGATACAGATGACATTCTAATGCTCATTCAGTACATCTTTCAGATGCGAGTCAGATACAATCCATTTATGGATATTATTCTGATACTCGTCCCACTACATCTACTATTTCAATATAAATCAACCAGAGATTTATTCTGATACTTCTTCAAATTTTTGTCAACAATCACTTTTGGGTGGCATCTATAAAGCCCATCTCCGACAACTTTCCATCATTTCTCTAAATGGCATCTTTAAGCCCATTACCTATACAATCAACCACAACATCATCAAGTGCAAATTTCTAGGAATTCTAGTGTTCAATCATCTTCCACCTCCAAGTCACGAATGGCAGATTCGCCAATCTAACTCTTCAGGTTTAATAAGATTGAACAAGGACAGCTGTTGTACCTTCAAATTTGCCCTCTCATTTATCACAATGATTCTCAAAATTCAAGCTTTCACAAGTACAATTGGATTTTCCAGCATCAAGTAAAAGAGGAAATTGTTAAAAAGGGGAAATAGATAAAAGTAATCTTTTTGACAAAATTGGAGAAAAAAAGTCTTCTTTGATTCACCTCCTTCGATTGGCCTCTTTCGATGCAAGCTTAGCTTGCATCCTTCGACTGGGCATTGGCCTCTGGCACACTGGCTTTGATTCACAAGGCAGGAGCTTCCTGCATGCAACCTTCGACTGCATATTTGACCTCACATGGTTCACAATGTAATTGTGGTCTGTATACCTGCTTTCGATTGGACATTTGATGCTTACATAAATAAGTTGATGACTGGCTGCATGAAGCCTTCGATTGAGCCATTGATTCCTTCTTGCATGCAAGAGGCTCCCACCAGGCCAGCAGGCACAAGGAAAAAAGCCTTATGTAGCCTCCTTCAATTCCAAGGCAAAAATCCTCCTTTTGGCATTCTTCGATTGCGCAATTTTCCTCCTGCACGCCTCTTACGTCTGGGCATTTTTGCTTCCTGCATGCCTCTTTCGTTTGGGCATGTGACCCTCCTTTGATTACAACCTAGCATGCCTCTTTCGTTTGGGCATGTGGCTCCCTTCACGCAAGTCTTCGTTTGAGCATTTTCCTCTTGTATGCTTGCTTGGAGTCACAAAGTTTAGACCTCCTGCATGCAGGCTTCGACAGGGCATTGGCTATGTTTACACTAGCTTCGACTAGACACATTTCCCTTTAGTATGCTTCAATTCCACCCTTGACGACCTTCAGCACACTGGTTGGTGGATTTGAAGGGCATACATAGGAGTCCCTATCGAAGGATATACCTTACTAGCCCATTCAAAGAATTGCATAGTCCATTTGAAGGACACATTTGGCCCTTTCAAAGATATATACATGACCCCTTCAAAGGACATGTCTGGTCGTGCCATTCGAAAGACATATTTGATGGCCCATTCGAAGGACTTACATGACCCACCTTAAGGCATACTTTGGTGACCCATCCAAGGGGCACACATTTGTTTACTTTGAAGGATGCACAAAAGTGACCCATTCGAAGGACGCTTGTTGGAGGAAAATCAAATAACATTCTTGGAAGAAGAATCTGGTCGAAGGGGGGTCAAAATGAAAGAATGAAATATTCAAAAGATTCTTTCTGCCAAGTTCAGGCCTGGTACACTGGCCATAACGCTCCAAATCTGTTGCACAACACTCCTGAAACACTGCCCCATTCTTGCACCAAAATGGCATACTAACACTGCCCCTCGAAAGCTACAAAAAGCAGTTTACTCAAATTGTTCAAATTGTTTTGTTTTCCCTCCAAAACTTCAGCCAACTTTGCCTATAAATAAGAAGCTCCATAACATGTATAAGGGGATGGACAACACATCCAAAGACTGGGGGTGGTAGGACGAATCTCAAAACACTCTGAAACACTTAAACACATATTCAAACCCAGAATCCAAAAGAAACACAACACTTGTTTTCTTGACCCATCGAATCCAGAAAAACACAATACTTGTTTTCTTTTTCTCTTTCAAAACTGAAATCACCCTTTCACATCTCATGTACTTTGAATCTAGTACTAGAAGAATTACCCTTGTTTCTTTCCATCAAATCCAGGGATACCCGAGGAAGTCGCTCAAGGTCCAACATACGTTCCAGCTTCAAACAAGGTAAGTCATTCTGACCTTAAAATCTTCATTTGAAGCATGTACATAACATTCATTTTCCTTTTCGTTTCCACCCTTTTAATTTGTTTCCATGGCTAATCCTTTTGGTTTTGTTCCTTGATTTATTAAATATGCTTTAAGAACTAACTTGGCCATAAGACAATGCTAGCATGGCCTCAGGCCATGTTGCTATTTAAAATCTGAAACGAAAGAAATAGGAGGAAGGAAGTATGCATCGAAGCCTTAGGCTTCCACACTAACTTCCAGGTCCAAACGAAAGAGGCAGCCAGAAGGATGGCCACACTGACTTCTAGCCTCCAGTCAAAGGAAGCAGAAAGTCAGGCTACACCTCACTACTTCCAGGCCCAGTCGAATGAAGCAGAAAGGTGAAGAGTGCACTTCATGCTGATTCCAGGCCCAGTCGAAAGGCACGCCTACACTGACTTCCAGGCCCCAGTCAAAGGAAGAAGAAAGGCAAACTGCATCTCATGCTGATTCCAGGCCAAATCGAAAGGCACGCCTTCACTACTTCCAGGAAAAATTGAAGGGAGCCAGAGAAGCAGAATCAGACGGTTCTGCTACCCAAATCGAAAAGCTCATTTTTTCCTCCTTTTTATTTTGTTTTGTCTTTACATTTTCTTACTATTCAATATGGTTGTAATAGTGTAGGATTTATTTTCTGCCTTTTTATTACTTTTGTATAAATGTTAGTAATTAGGATGTATGGTAAGATAAAAACCAACAAGTAGACAACCTAAAATTCAAAGACTAAATGCATGCAAATCAAACACACTATTCACACATGCACCCTTAGGGTAATCTCACTTGTTGCCTCGGAAAACTAGTCATGTCCCTCGAATATGGGTGTTTTAGCAAAGAACCTCGATAAAAGATAGTAGTCCCTCGATGACCCTCAATGTTGCCTTTGGTAAATGATCTAGTCCCTAAACGACATTGCTAAAACGTCCCATAGGTTGCCTTCTATGACTATACAAACGTCCCACGCCCTTCCCTTTACATCCAACGATGGGGCTTCTAACCAAATCAATGGTAAGATAGCAACATTAGAGGAGGAGGAAAAGAACATTAAGACCTTTTGAGTAGGTAGGATGCTCCTAGTTGCTCGCTTGCTCACAACAAAATCATTTTATACACCAACACTTTCATTTGAAACATTTTCAAAAGACAAAGCTTTTTGTACGCATTCTTATGGAAACGAGAACCATTACAAAGACACTTTTCAAAATCACTTTCAAAAATACGTTCCATAAACACCTCTTTGAACTATTTTTCAAAACCAACACTTTGTACGCGTTCTTATAGAAACGAGAACCATTACAAATACATTTTCAAAATACTTTCAAAACCCACACCACAAGCACATTATCAAACAAAAGCAAGTGATCTAGCAAGCAAACTAAGAGCTTGTAGATAACTACAGATGAAAATGGTGCTAACACCTTCCCTTTTCATAACCTACCCCACGAACTCAAGAAATAATCTCGAAAGGTATTTCCTGTTCTTTTCACCCTTTCATTATTGGATAAAACAAAAGTCTATGGCGAATCTTGCTATCCGCAACAATTATGACCAAACACAAAACACCCAAGTCAGTTCTTCCATCGTGTTACACCAGCGCATGATGAACAAAGTCTTTCGCAATGAAATATGAGACATGCTCGAAGTCTATATGGACGACATGATCATCAAGTCCACCGAAGAGGTCGACCATACCGCCCACTTAAAAGAGGTATTCTAGCAAGCTCGAAGATTTCGGATGCGATTCAACCCAGAAAAATGCACCTTCGGCGTGCGGGCAAGAAAGTTCCTCGGATTCTATTTAATGGAATGAAGCATCGAGGAAAACCCCGACAAATGTCATACATTTTTTGAATTTTCCCAACTCGAAGAAATCCATCCAGATCTTGAACAACATGCTCACTTCACTTTCTCGGTTCGTGGCAAAGTCCACCCAACACGCGCTTCCCCTATTAAAGCTACTATGCAAGGAAGCCACCTTTAAGTGGACGTCCGAATGAAAACAACCCCTCATTCATTTAAAAAAAGCACTCTCGCAGCCGCCCATCCTATCTCGGCTCGGGAAAGACGAGGTCCTATACATTTATCAGGTCGTCGCCTCCGAGGCAATAAATGCGGAGCTGATAAGGGAAACCCCCAGAAGGAAAAAGGCCAATTTACTTTACAAGCAAGGCCCTGCAAGGCCCAAAAGAAAGATATCAACAAATAAAAAAAGTATCTATGGCCCTCATTAACGCAGCGAGGAGACTAAGACACTACTTCTTGGCCCATACCATAATGGTCCGGACGGATCAACCAATAAAACAACTTCCCGAAAGACCAGACATGGCTAGTAGAATGCTGAAATGGTCCCTGGATCTCTATGAATTCGATATCCAATACGAGAGAAGGATAGGCCTTAAGGCTTAGGCCTTGGCCAACTTCGTGGCGGAAATAATCTCACCCGTAAACCCTGACGGATCTCGTCGTTGGGCGATCTTCGTCGATGGCGCCTCCAATTCGACCGAAAGCGGGGTGGGAATCATACTGGAAAACAAGGAAGGGACCCTAATCGAAGTCTCCCTCGCCCTATCTTTTCCAACCTCCAGCAATCAGGCCAAATACGAGGCATTCCTCGCGGGCTTACGACTGGCCGGAGATCTGGGAGCTGAAGAAGTAAAAATCTTCACCAAATCTCAGTTGGTTGCCTCTCAAGTACGAGGTGAATATCAGGTAAAACCAACCAACTCGTCGAATATTGGGTCCTGGTCCAGGAAGCAAAGAGGAAGTTCCAATCATTAGACGTACAATACGTTCCACGCGAGCACAATGCCCGTGCAGACATCTTATCTAAATTGGCGAGCACAAAGAGAAATAGAGGAAATAAGTTTGTGATACAGGAGATACTCCCTCAACCAAGCACCCAGAAGCCATCTTCAACCCTAGAAGTATTCGCCATCGGGGACAGCGATTGCTGGATGACCCCCATACACGATCACCTCACTAAAGGCAAACTCCTCGACAATCCAAAAGAAGCGACCATTGTCAGGCGGAGGGCTTTCTCATACGTATTGGTCGAAGTCAAACTTTACAAAAGAGGACTTTCCATCCCACTTCTCAAGTTTGTCGACCGAAGTGGAGCAGAGCGTGTATTGCTCGAAATCCATGAAGGCGGGAGATCCCTCGCGAGGAAAGCCTTGCGGGTGGGATACTATTGGCCCACCATGCAGAATGATGAAAAGGAGAATGTAAAGAGATGAGATAAATGCCAACGGCATGGAGACATGCATTTAGCTCCTCCTAACTAGCTTAAATCCCTCTCTTCTCCTTGGCCCTTTGCCTAGTGGGGACTAGACCTCCTCGGCCCGTTTGTGGTCGGAACCAAACAACACAAATACCTGATTGTAGTGGTCGACTACTTCACCAAGTGGATAGAAGCCGAATCTTTGGCCAAGATCACCGCCCAAAACATCCTTCGCTTCTATAGAATAAATATCCTCGCTCATTTTGGCATCCCATAAGCGATAGTCACCAATAATGGGACCCATTTCATGGACCGCACCTTTCAAGAATTCGTTGCCAAACTTGGCACAACCCAAAACTTTGCCTCCGTCGAGCACCCCCCGACAAATGGCCTAGATGAATATGCAAACAGAGTAATACTCAGAGGCCTCAAGCGAAGGTTGGACGAAACCAAGAAATGATGGGTAGAGGAGTTGCACAGTGTTCTCTGGGCATACTAAATGACCGCACATTCGTCTACCGGGGAGACTCCATTCCGACTAGCATACGGAACGAAGGCCGTCATCCCCATAGAAATCGAGGAACCTTCCAGGCGAATTGAAGCACCTCCCGACGAGGAGATGAACGACATCGGCCTCCAAGAAGAACTAGGTCTGGTGGAAGAAATAAGAACAGGATCGGCCCTACGAGAGGCCTCGCTAAAAAAAAATAGCCATGCGCTACGACACTAAGGTCATACAACGAGAGCTCGAAGTCGGCAGCCTTGTCTTGAAGATAAATCGCAAAGAATCTCTCAAGGGTAAGCTCATAGCAAACTGGGAAGGTCCTTATCGCATCTACACAAAAACGGCGACCGAAGCGTACTACTTGGAAAACTTACAAGGGGAACAACTCGTTCGATCGTGGAACGCTGAAAAGCTAAAACAATATTACAGTTAAAAAAACTGATTTGTCGGTGAGTTTGGTCGACAAGACAGACTCACTCAGACCCGACCACGCATCCATGCCTAGGAACGAACATAACACCCAAAGTTTTCGGAAGGGGCGAGGCTACGCTCTGTTGATGAGCGCACCCTCAGCGCGACATGGATAACTTGACCGAGATCCATAGTCTTTGTGCAACAAATGGTAGAACGCCCGACTCGCAACGGGAAGTTCACGTTGCCGAACCTGGGTCCCTCGAAACGAGACCTGAGTTTCGGCCCTCACCCGATATTCACCTTGGCTGTTTGATCAGTTTCCCCATACTTATGAACATACAAAACAAGCATATCCCCGCCATGAACTCTTGAAGAAATATAAAACCTATTGAACGGGATATTTTGTCAATACGCATGTAAAAATATTCAAAATAGACGACCAATGGCCGAAATTTAAATAAAACGACCACTTGGGCTGATATGGTACGAATATTACATAAACAAGAAATAGCCCAGGAAAACAAATACAACGAAAGTTGCACACGGGCCGAAATAAACATGCAACTATCCTTCCACTTCCCCTTCGACAATGGGCGATAGCTGGGTAGGACCCCCGGTCGGTTGAGCAATGATATCCCTTAGATAATCGAAAACCAAAATTTGGTCGTCGACCATATAGTAATTTACCCCCATCCCTGATGTGTTGAGCTCGACACCAGGATTTAACACACGAATTTGATTCATGGAGTTCTCGAAACTCCCCTCAGAAGAAGCCTGAGCATCATCCACATCCAATTGGAAACGAGCGACTAACTCAGCCTAGGCATCATCCAAAGCCAATTGGAAATGAGCGACTAACTCAGCCTGGGTCTTAAGATATTTAGTATCCTCCGACTCATCCTCAATAGGCGCAATCTCAGCAGTCAAGGCCGCGACCTTTTCCTAAAGGCCCTCTCTCTCAAGCAAAAGGACCATGTGCTACTCAGAGAGCTTCCCCGATTCTGCCTCGGACAGCTTCAGAGCTTTTCCCTTCTCGACCAAGGTCTTCTCGAATGCTTCCAACATGGCCCGAAGATTCTTCATTTCTACCTCCTGAGATAAACTCACTTTGGTGTATGCAACCGCCATCTCCAAGATCCGTATCAAACCACCCGCATTTCTCCAGTCAAGTCAATGCTCCCGTCAACTCACGATCTCTTCGCATTTGAAGAAATGACAGCAGGAGAAAGAGCGACTGTGGCTTAAGATAAGGACAAGTCGCCCGACTCCAAAGCAGGAGTTGGCTCTGCTCCATCCTGTGCATCATTCAAAGCCCTTCTTGCTCGAGCAGCAAGAGTCTTGGCCAAATGCTTATGGGCAGGATTCACAATCAGTAAAACAAGGAGTCAGACAAACGACAATCACATACTGCTATTAGGAATATATATACCTAAATATCTAACGAGATCCTCGCTTATGAGGAGCTCCTTGATGTTTATGAGGCTCAGCTCATACACGGGCTCTCCTTTCTTACCAGCACTGGCCTACCTCCCTGACCGACTCGTTGAACCGGAGGGATTTAAGCCACGAACACGGTCAAAGAAGTAAAACTCTCCAGATTCTCGACTCCGATCTCCCCCTCTCTCTAAACATAGGAGCCCAATTCCCTGTCAAAATGCTTCTGCATCCATTAGAATGAGAATTTATAAATTAGCTTCGCAGTGGGCTCCCCCAGCTCGTTTAAACGAGGAGTCCCATCCTTGCTGAGCAACGGTGCGGTCCTAAAAACACTCAATATCACCTTTGTCGAGGAAGACTTCAACAAGATATACTTGTCCTTAAAATGACGAACAGACACCAGATAGGCCTTGAATAACTTCCCATTTCCTTGCTTAAGGGAGACCCATCCCTACTTTCTATCAACCTTACTCCTCTGAATATGTAAGCAGTAAAAAAACAATCGGATGGTGGCCCCTATCTTCAGATGGTCGCACACTATCTGGAACACTCGCACGAATGCGATGCCATTCAGATGTAGTTGAGAAGGATCCGTTCTCAGATGCCGGAAAACAGCCACCTCGAAGTCAGTAAAGGGGAGGCGAAGACCCATCTCTCGAAACATAATGTCGTAGATCGGGATACGCCTCCTGTCGTACTTCGAGCAGATCCTGCTCTTCTTCCCACGAATATACAACGACCATTCCTCCAGGGGGCCCTTCTCGTGAGTATACACGTCAGTGAAAACTTCCTCCTCGTGCTCAAAAAAATATGATCGCCACTCCCAGGGGTCTTTCGTGACCCAATCCCGAGGATCCTCCTCGTCTCCAAGGGGAAACAAGCTTCCATGATCCATGAAAGTCGCCTCCACATTAGACTCCCCTATCTGCTTCCCCATCTGATTCTGCATTTCCCCGGAGATTTCTAAGATGCTCAACGAGCTACTTTTATCGCTCGAGGAACTCCCGGAGGACTGCATAGATTCGCTCGAAATAACGACCTTAGTATCAACCATGGCACCTGAAAAAAGAGGAAAAAGATGAGCTTGACATCAATGCCAGAACCACCCTTCCACCGCTAAGCAAGCGAAAGGGTGCTAGGAAACGAGGATCATATCCCCGACCAGGACCCTCACTACGGTACACTAACGGGCATGAATTATCGAAAATGCCCTAAACCCTCACCAAGGCACTCTAACGGACACGAATTGTAGAAAAAAAGACCTAATGAGCTTCCTACAATGCACCACGGAATCCTCGAGGGGACCCCACGGCGGCTCCGGCGGTTCTACACCACAGAAACGCCATCCACTACCAAGAGTTTCCAACGACCTCCTCCTTAATAGAACCCTAAATCCTAACCGCATGTATCTCTAGAAAATAAAAAGAGAAAATACAAAGGCAAACAACAATGGAAGATCGAAAACTTACCAACAGAAGAAGAAAAGATCTTGAACAGAAAGGTTGCGAGCAGAGAAACTAAGCAAACACCAGTGGTCGACTATCGAGATAATACGAGCTGTTGAAAGAGAATGATAAAAATACTAAACACCCTATTCCTCTCATATTTATAGCTAAAATAGCCCGCGCGTCTAAAACACGCACCCGGGGAACCCTAGGGTCGTCATCATTACACCCTAGCCCTAGTACATCATTGCACCGCTTTGCCAGTGTGCTTCCCAAAACCCGATACCTCTCCAAATTCAAAGGTCCTAATGACCAACTCCTAGTCTTCCCATAAGCAAGGCGTAAATGGGAAACACTCATTTCCCCCGTAAGATATGCCTTATCTCGCGAACAGATGTAAAAGTCATCACTCCTGCACCCAGAAGCAATGATTTGGGGGGCTACTACTCCGGACTGTCGCGACAAATAGAATGGGCCCAGTCTAAGACATTTCCTTTAGTACGACCCATACAACATTGACCCGGATTGCCCGCTACCTGTCGGGAAATGTCAACTATTTTCCCTTCTGAGCCAGCACTAGCCCAGGATGATCGATGAGCATTCTCTGAGCCCGCCCGATATCAACGTCATGCAGACCACTAGGAATCGACCAGAGAGATGCCTGTGACTAACCCTCTCCCCGTGACCAATGACTAGTTACAAGCACATCTGCCTAGTTTGACCAAGTCCTGGAAGTTACCTGATTTCATGGACCCTCATATCTAGGTGGGAAATCATGAACCAATGGCCACGCGCCAGGGGCATCATATAAACCCTCACACTTGTGAGGGCCAAGTATCCAATATTCACTACTCACTACCTGATATTTTTGCTTGTACCTCCATGTTCTCACTCTTACATTATCGTCGGAGTGCCTTACAAGTACAACCCCCTTTTCTCCTCAGCTTACAACCCGACTGTAGATTATCCTCTAGCCAATCTTCAGGTTCTGATCAACCGGGAAGATCAAAATCAAATATTAAAACGAATTTTTCTCATTACCAAATTGAAACCCTAACAGTTCAGAAATGTCAGTTCCAAAATTCTCATCACATACTTAATTAAAATGCAATTTAAGGATATGGTAAGCTTCATAGACATGATATCTACATTTTTTTCTTTTGAAAGTAAGTGCTAATGATGCTTGTATCAAGATTTCAAAGTTTGAGAAAACTTACTTCTTGATGAAAAATCCAATGCCCTCTACACGACTTCCAGAAGTAATGTGATGCTTGCTTTAGCTTCCTTGGACCTTGGTGAGTATGTTGCCACTCTTACTTTTCCTTGGGAGTGTCTAGATTGGTCTACTCAAGTCAAGTTGCAAAGGTGGATTTTGAAATGGTAGATGATGAAGATGATGTTACAGTGATGAAACAAGGATTTAGATCACTTATACATGATGTATATAATGTGTTTAGATGATTTGTTTGGAAAAAGTTGCAAGGTTTGAGAGTTTCAAATAAATGAATTTTGAAAACTCAAGAAATGAGTTTTATGGCCAATTCGGGTTTGAGAGTGTATGAGAGGGTTTAAGGGCTTGTAAATTTGTCTCTTTGCTTGAAAATGACATCTCTATTTATAGAGAAAAGGTTTGGGAGGTTGAAGTAACCAGGTTTGTAAGATCACATGTTATGGCTTGGTTAGATTTCAAATGTCAAGTTATGTGAAAATGGTGGTTCCAATGAAGAAGTACAATAGTGCTAGGTGGTAGGTAGGCTTAGAGATGTTTCTTCTTAATATTCATGTTGACTGTAATCAGAATAAACAAGTTAGAGGCTCAAGGAGTGGAATTTATGATAAAAGTGATCTTTATGCAAATGGATAAGGAGCTTTTTGCAATTTCATCCAAAAATGGTATGATCAAGTGGACAAAGCTTCAAATCCTTGTGTAATACACCACAATTTCGTGTAAATCTATGATTATGTAGAGATTTAGTAGCAACATGGCCTGAAAATTGGTATTGCATGGTAAGGTTATGAGATTTGTTCATGAGTTCTTCACAAAAAGGACCTATAATTCAAGAATGAAATGCCAACTTCATGTCTTCGAATCTTCTAGCTCAAGCATGATAAATTTGTGTTCTTGAATATTTTGGAAATCTTGAAACATTTCCTACAACTTTCATGTTGACCAATTTGGCTAAATCAACAAGGAAATTGGTGAAAATTGGCCAAGAACTTAAGATGAAAAGCTAACCAAAACTTGTTGAAATTTTGTCTACGTGTTAGATAAAAACATCACAACTTCATGGGCCTATTTCTCTCAGCACAAGGATTTTTTGGACATCAACCCTCAAGGAAAAATTTATAGAATTCATCAATCCCTATAACTTTCATGTTGAAAGTTTTCTTTGAATCAGCTTGCATCTTAGTGAAAAAGGGTCATGAAGTAGTGATTTTGTTAAGAACAAAACACTTAGAATTTTTTCTAAGTGTTGGAAATTTTCCAACTTTGACCTTTTGTTGAATTTTCCTTGATTTTCTTGACTTTTTTGAATATTGATAATCAATATTGATACTTTTGAATGTTTAGAGGATTCTTGATTTTTGAATTCCAAAGTTGACCAAAAAGTCAAAGTTTGACTTTTTGGTGACTGTTGACTTTTCATCAATTGATCCAATTCTTCAACTATCAATCACTTGTATCTTTGGAAATGTCTTGAGCCATGTAATTAGGTCAAGATGTTTTATTTGAGCCCTTGAGATCATGATTCAAGCCATTAGGTCATGCATTAAGCCAAAAGTCAATGATCAGTCATCTTCAGTCAAAACCCTAATTTTGGCAATTTTTTACCTTTGATGATTTGAGGGTTTTTATTGAGGAATCATGATCAAACCTTGATCAAATGATGAATATCACTTAAAAATGTTGATGTTGACAAAAAAATATTGAAGTTTGACTGTATGCTGACCACAATTAACTTTTTACTTAATATAGTTGATTTTCAATCATTTGAGCAATTGACAGAGCAAATTTTTGATGCAAGACTTGAAACTTGGCATGAAAATTATTGAGAAACCATGATGAACCATGAAAGTCATTTGATATCCTTGAAACCCTATTTTCCTTGAGAAACACCAAACCCTAGTTATGGATCCATTGCTTAGGAGGAGAATTTGTCTGATTAATTATTGAGTGGCTTTGAGTATTTGAGACCTTAAGAGAATATGTTGAAGAAAATGGGAGGGAAAATTTTAGGGTAAAATAGCTGCCCCTATTCAATCTTCTTAAACCTGAAGAGTTAGATTTACATGTTCGCCATTCATGACTTGAAGGTAGAAGATGATTGAACACTTAAGTGCCCAGAAATTTGCACTCGCATGTGCACGAAATAACATTGTTGGTTGATTATACCGGGAATGGGCTTAAAGATGCCATTTGGAGAGGAGGAAGAGAGTTATCGAAGATGGGCTTATAGATGCCATCTAGGATAGCTGTTGATAAGGAAATCAGACTAAGTCTGTGCATGACTTTGTTTTTGACGATGTATTTGGAATGAGTCTACGCCAAACTTTTCCAAAAGAATATCAGAATAAAATCTATGCTTGATTTAATCTGAACCAGAATATGTCTTTCGCCTGTTTTTAACTGAAGAAATAAATCTAGGTTTGATTTAATCTGAGCCAGAAGTGGTCTTTCGCCTGTTTTTAACTGGAAGAAATAAATCTACGCTTGATTTAATTTAATCCAGAAGAGGTCTTCGCCTGTTTTTAACTGGAAGAATAAATCTACAACAGAAGAGGTGTTCGCCTGTTTTTAATTGGAAGAATAAATCCACACTAGAAGAGGTATTTTCCTGTTTTTAACTGGAAGAATAAATCTACACTAGAAGAGGTCTTCACCTGTTTTTAACTGGAAGAATAAATCTACACTAGAAGAGGTCTTCGCCTATTTTTAACTGGGAGAAATAAATCTGCATTTGATTTAATTTAAGCCAGAAGAGGTCTTCGCATGTTTTTAGCTGGAAGAATAAATCCACACTAGAAGATGTCTTTTCCTGTTTTTAACCGGAAGAATAAATCTACACCAGAAGAGGTCTTCGCCTGTTTTTAACTAGATGAATAAATCTACAGCAGAAGAGGTCTTCGCCTGTTTTTAACTGGAAGAATAAATCTACACCTAAAAAGTTCTTTGCCTATTTTTAACTGGAAGAAATAAATATACTTTTGATTTAATCTGAGCCAGAAGAGGTCTTTTGCCTGTTTTTAACTAGAAGAAATAAATCTACGCTTGATTTAATTTGAGCCATAAGAGGTCTTCGCCTGTTTTTAACTGGAAGAATAAATCTACACTAGAAGAGGTCTTCACCTGTTTTAACTGGAAGAATAAATCCACACCAGAAGAGGTATTTTCCTGTTTTTAACTGGAAGAATAAATCTACACCAGAAGAGGTCTTCTCCTATTTTTAACTGGAAGAATAAATCTACACGAGAAGAGGTCTTCGCCTATTTTTAACTAGGAGAAATAAATCTATGTTTAATTTAATCTGAGCCAGAAGAGGTCTTCACCTGTTTTTAACTCGGAGAAATAAATCTACGTTCAATTTAATCTGAGCCAGAAGAGGTCTTCTCCTATTTTTAACTAGGAGAAATAAATATACGTTTGATTTAATCTAAGCCAAAAGAAGTCTTCGTCTGCTTTTAACTAGAAGAATAAATCCACACGAGAAGAGGTTTTTGCCTATTTTTAACTGGAAGAATAAATCTACACCCAATTTAATCTGAGCCAGAAGAGGACTTTGAAGTGTTCGTCATGTAGATAGTCGCCCCGTCTTGTTTCAGGAATTAATCTTGGACCCGTTTGAGAATTGTTGATGATATTCGTTTGTTTGTGAACTTTACCTCAAAAGATAAAGAGTTATTTGTATGCAATGCCATGATATATGAAGTTCATTACATAATGATGTTCTCAAAATAAATGAGATTGTGCTACATGTGTTTCGTATGTATATGCTATGACCTTTGTAAATGATGTATGAATGTGAAATGTTGTAAATGTGTATTGGCAGCTTTGTATAACATCTCTGATTGGGGGAAATAAATCCTTGACTGTTGTTGGGGATGAAGAATATATGTAATCTTCAATCTTGATTGGAATGTTTCTGCTGGGGATGTTGACTTCTGTTTGGGGAGAAGAGTTTCGGAACATTGGTTGTTTATTGTTCTATTGGGGAGTTTAATTCTCATATACCCTTATTAGGGATAAAAGAGATGGATAACCTTCTAAATCGTCTTGGGAGGATAAAGTTGACTGATATTTGGTCCGGTTCCATGTTCCGTAGCAATTCTCTAGGGATAGTAGTGTTTTTATTGGGGAAAGTAATTTTGCAGATGATTCATAGCAATCCGAGGAATAGACTTAAGATGGGGAGGTTGTAATATGTTGGGGAAATAAACCTTGTTGACGGAGAAATAATATACCGAGGAAACAAACTCTCATGGGAAAATTGAATTTTTCTAAAGATAAAAGATCTGCAAGGGTTTTACAGTTTTGGAAGAATAAACTCGGCTGAGGAAGAGGACTTCCATGAATTCTAGTGATTGGAACTCCTTAGTTTGGTGATATCACCAGGAAAAAGATCACTTTATTTTATCTGCTAGAGCGATCTTCTAGGGAAATTGCGGGGAATGTATCTTCATTGAAGATGAATTCGTGAAGATTACTCAGTAGGGATAATCTTATGGAAGTGACTCTGTGGGGATTTGTGGACAACTTGAACGTCATCCCAACTCCTAGAGTCGCGAGTAAATGTTAATCAGGGTAATAGGTCTTATACTGATAGACAAGTGATGAGATAACGGGACATAGTCATACACTTTAATCCCTAACTTTTTCCTGGACCATCTTTTCAGATTTTCAGTCCATCGGGATACCCTTTCTTGCCCAAGCCGCCTTTTCAGGTTTTCGACTTGTCGGGTGTACAATCTTTATGTGTGTGTGTGTATATATATATATATATATATATATATATCCCTAATTTTTCCCGAACTCTTTTGGTTGGCCGGGATGCCCTTATTTTTGCCTAGGCCAGTTAACCTAGCGGGTCCTTCTTTATGTGTAGTATTTTCTGACTATGTTCGTGTTCACGGGGTGTGTAAAATCGCCACTTTCCATAGTAGTAGGTGTTGTAGCACTACCAAAAAAAAATTTCTTAATCGTAAGTGACCCTTCGTATGTGGGAGTCTGTTTTCCCCTGGGGTTAGTCTGGTGCACCCGATGTTTGAAGTGATTTATAAACCATAGATTGCCAAGTTTCTGATAGTCTTGACCTTCCTCAGTATTTTCCTAAGAATTGTTACGGTAGAATGACACTATCTGATACTGCTGACATAGACAAACAATTTGGTGGTACCGAAAATTTAATTTTCACAGTGGATTTTGGTGAAACCCATGATTAATGTAACATTCCCCAAGTGATTCAGATGGAGATATGCCCCTGGCTATTCAGGACTTTATGAGATATTCTTTGAATCTCGACTTGACTGCCACAGATGAGTTGGACAGTAACACGTCATGCCCCTTGATTATGGAAGGTTTGTCATTGGAAGTGTCTTTCCATTTGAAGTGATCTTGTTTATTGGGGATTTTCGTTCATTAGATATTCTTCGTGAAAATTTCTCTGCTTTGTTGAACAATTAGTTATATGCAAACATTGGTATTTAAAATGCAAAGCTTATGTCTGTCTTGAAGTTTCGAAAATGCATTTTTAATAAACAACAGAGTTTTGTAGGAATATGAAATCAATTCAGAATTTATAGTAAGCCTTATAGGAGTCAGGATACCTTTTTGTAACATTATGCTTTCGAACTAACCCATGCTTCAGCTAGGACTTTTAAGGGTTGTAACGTGGCCTAGTTCATGGTTTAAAAAATAAAGGATAAAGGCTCAAACTTTATTTTTACCCAACCCATTCTTCATGATGTTCTTCAGTCCCATGCTTAGTTAATTATGCATTTAGTTTCCAATAGAGTTTGGAATTTATAGCACTTGATACTTGGTGATGGTTCAGAACCTGGAATTTCGTTTTGAGAAGGCATTCATTTTTTTGTAATGTCTTTCTTTTGTTGAGGATTTATATCGACCTCTTTTTTTTACTTTGTTATCCTTATATTTTGTCTGTACTATTTGAGATTACAGTCAGTAGGATGCCCTTATTTTTGCCTAAGTATCCTTCATAAGTTTCGACTTAGCGGGCTTTCCTTTTGAAAGGTAATGAATACCTGATTTTTTATTTATTTTGGGGGACCATCATCAGTTTTTTGATTTAGAAGAATATCTTCGACTTTATTGGCTGCGTATGAAGGAAAAGCTTGTGATTGAATGCTCAATTGAATTAACTAAGAAACTACCATGCCCCGGATTACGGTTAAAGGTTTTAATTTATACAAGAAAGAAAACTCCTACTTCTTAGGCTCCAAGGGGTTGACTAGGGATTATATTCCTTATAATTCCACTATTTAGGATTTGAAACAACGCATGTATATCGTCAGCAAGGTCTGTTAAAAAGCATACTGAATATCATAAAAAGGAAGGAAAAGCATAATTTAAATATAGTGAGAACGAATGGACTAATTCAAGACAAACATATGCAATGCATTAATGGGGACAACCAAAGTCTGACATAAAGATAAGTCTTCGAATAAAACTAAAGGAATTGCAAATGTAAAATTCGAATGAACAAAAAGCTTCTCCGCCTGAATTTGTCACTTCAGATGGTGTGCCTTTGAGGGATGGCAGAAAAACTCAAGATAACAATCTTGTGTAAATTCCAACACTCCTTCATCGATCAAGTCTTGAAGCTTGTGTTTTAAAGCCCAACAGTTGTTAGTATCGTGTCCAGGACTGTTGGAATGATACGCACACCTTTCATCGAAATGATAACTAGGCGTGGAAGTATTGGGATTCTGAAGAGGATCCTTCAACGTAATCAATTCCTACTTCAACATGTGTTACATTACTTGAACCAAAGACATGTTGATTTTGGAAAATTGTCTTTTAGGTGTGTCCTGCTTATGCTGATTGCCCTGTTGTTGTTGTTGCACTAGTGTCGGATTAGGGATCAGTACTGCCCTCATAGATTGGTTGCAGTCTCTCTTATTATGACCCTTATGACTGTACATAGCATTAGACTCTTCCTCCCCGTTGATGATGAGCGCCTTAAGTTCTCCTTGTCCCCTGGCTAAGTATAGATTCCCGTTAGCGACGAGCGCCTTCAGTTCTTCCTATCCCTTGGCTAAATTCAGGAACATCTGTTGGAATTATGCATTCTGAACCTGGAGTTCCTTGACAGTCAATTGGAGGTGGGCATTCTGAGCCTAGAGTTCCTTGAAGGTTTGTTCGAGAGCCATCTTATACTGAAATAAACAGTAAGATGAGAAAACCTGTATTGGAAAATATGTTTATGAAATGATGCATGATATGCAGCTGCAATATTTTCAAGGATCTTGTAGGGTAAACACAAGAAATGTTGGAAGTTGATTCCGACTACAACTTTGATTGAAGAACCTCATATCGTTTAATGTCCTTCTATGATAATCAAGCTCACCAAATCGAGTGGGTCCTAGACTTTGACTCAAGATAACGTGTTTCAGTTTTTGACGATGTCGGTTGGAGGAAAACAAATCCCCTTGCCCCTTTCCACACGTCTGGTTCATAACACTTTGAAAGAATTTAGTTAGAGGAAAATAAAATCTCTTGCCCCTTTACTAGAAGTTTGGTTCATCATAACCCGCTCCACAGGCCCTTGAGATCCTTGAAACGGTTAGTGAAAATGATATGTGTAATGATGACATGATGGCATGTTCAAACAGTTGATCAAACACATACAAAGGACATAAGGCCTTAGGTTTAAGCTTGCATGGATTTTATAGGTGTGATACGGTGGGAGAGAACTGACTGTTTTGGAATACTGGTTCGCGTTTTGCGTTTGTTTTCGCAAAATGTCGTGGTAAGCAAGAGTCGCCACCGTCTTTTATTTTATCCAACAAGGAAAGGAAAAAAGCACATAAAAATTCCTTTTTTCAGATTTTTCTCGGGTCCGGGGGGTAGATTATAGAAAGGTAAGGTGTTAGCACCCTTTCTATCCGTGGTTATCCACGGGCTCTTAGGTACTTTCTCAAAGTGTTTTCAAAATTTACTTTTCTGTGTTTGTGGGTTTGAAGAAGTTTTTTGTTTGAAAGGTGTAAGTGTGAAAAGTTTGTTTTGTTTTGGAAAGAGCAAGTACTTAAGAACCATCTACCTACTCGAAAAAGGAATCAATATGTGCTAATGTCCTTTAGATAATTCTATCCCACTATTGATGAGTAGGTAGCATCGTCGTTGGAGTTTTAAGGGTCAATTCGATTAAGGGACGTGTGGTCACTAAAGCAATGTTAGGATGCCTTAGCGGTAACCCTAATGTCTTAGATCATTTTTCCGAGGCAACCGTTTCGAGGAAACTATGATCTTTGGACAAGAGGGTGACCTCTAAAACTTCCTATACTCAATGACCACGTTCGAAGGCAACCAAGTGAGGTGTACCCTAAGAGTGCGCATGTGCGAGTGCGTCATTTTTCAATTATTTTATCTTTGTACATTTCAATGGTTATCTATGTTGATTTTAAGTTCATACATTCGATCTTGTCATGCATTCCCTATTTATCAAACATCTAACAGTTTATAAGTTGCAGAAATTAAATTGCTGAAATTAAATCTAACTATTACAAGGCGTCGGGTATTTACATCGCCAAAAGCAACCCTTGAATTTAAAATGCGGAAAATAAATAAAGCGATAAATAAATTAAATGGTCCTAATTAAAGCTATTACATTCCGGGAAACAATTACATCAATATGGCAAAATAGATCGCGTGCATAAAGTTAAATCGAATGCGAGTTTTTTAGGGTTTTGACCCCTTTTTGAAAGAAAGTGATTTTTTGGTTATTTTTGGATTAAAAGAAATTAAATTAAGTTAACAATTAAATAAATAAATAAATAATTAATTAAAATAGATATTTTTGGATTTTTGGATATTTAAGGAAATAAAAATAAATTTGATTAAAGTTAATAAAAACCTAATTTTCTACATTAATTTTAATTATTGCAAAAATATTAAAAGTCATACCTAATTAAAACTAAATTAATTGAATTAATATTTATTTACAAAAATAAAGTGATGGATTTAATTTTAATAAATAAAATATATTTTTTGGTTTTTGATTTTATTAAGAAAAAATATTAATTGGTTAGTGATAATAAAAATAATTAATAAAACAAATAAATAAATAAAATGAAAAGAAAGAAAAATAAATACTCAAGGGGTTTGGGCCTAGATTGGGGGTGAGATCAGCAATTCCAAGGCCCAATACAAGCAAGCCTGATTGATTTTTTTGGATTCCACGTATGCACTTTGACTGGGCACCATGGTGGATCTCTCATATGGACCATCAAATTTAGCCTGGAGGCCATCTGGCGCCTGGTAATTTGAAGGAGTATGATGGACTACAATTCATGAAACGCATTGGATTTCCTGAAGAAAAATAATAATATGCAATATGGTGGACCTGGGATTCGAACCCAGGTCCTGCAAGCCATTGAACAACACGTCTACCACTGCGCCACTGCACTTCATTTGTCATCATAATGGATAACAATTATCATATAACAAAATAATTAATATGCCAGAATTATAAAAAAACGCGCGAGATTTGAACCAATGAATGGGGAAAGGCCACGTCTTCGTCTTCTCCACAGAAACCTGGTTTTTTTATCTGTGGATTTACATCCGCAGCTAAATCCGTAGCTTGCTCCTAAAATTAGTTCTAAGCTATAAAAATCAATTCCAAGACCATAGTCATGATCGTCTCTTCCTCCTAAACAGGTCCATGTCCATTAATGGCATTGATTTCACCTGTAGCAAAAATGCCCAAAAACGAATACCAAGAACCCTTGAATCGGCTAGGGGGTTATAGGCCATGAAAATACAATTCAATAATGCAAAAAGCTTCTAAATGGAACGATAAGCATGATTGTGTAAAGATTTTGCAAAGAAAGTGCAAGAATAATGATATGCGATTTCAAACGCCAAGCGGTTTTCAGAGGGACTTACAACGCGATTGAAGGGGTCTGGGAGCTTGCTTTTGATTGCAACTGACTCAGTGGATATCCAGCAATGGAATAGCGTTGAGATTTGGTGTTGAAACTTCCCCTGGGAGAGTGATTTCAGTTTCAAGCTTTTTTGCAATTTTCTCAAGTTTGGTTCTTCTGATTTTGCAGCTTCCAACCTCCAATTCTCATGCCTTTGTGTTGTATATGTAACATGGAATGAATTAGGTCAACTTCTTTGGGCTGAATCTTTATGCATTGATGTTTGGAGATGTGATTTGATTCACCATGAAAAACCTTCCAAAATTGTCAAAAATCCAATATTTTGTTCATGATATGGCTTGATACGGATTTGATCATGTTCATGATGACAATTAAGACCTATATCAATCAAAAGATCCTAAATGATCAATATTTGGATTTTATTTGGATTTAAATTGATTTAAAATGAACTAATTCAATAAAAATAAAATAAAATAGAAAAATTAATAAATGGACACAAGGCTGAAGCTAGGACACGTGTGTAGTGTGACAAGACCAAATCAAGTGGAAAATAATGGGCCCATTTGAAAAAATTTGATGTTTTGGGGATAGTTGACTTTTGACAATTTTGCAAAAATGCCCAACTTCAACAATGCATAACTTCTTCAATTTTGAACTTTTGGAGGTGTTCTCTGACTTTTTAGAAACATTGAGATTTCCCCTAACCAACCATTTTGGTTTCATCTCATTTTTATATTCCATGCTCAAGTTATAAGCTTTGGCAAAAAAGGTGTTTTTGTTGACTTTCAAAAATGACCTATAATGTCCGAATTTGTAACTTTTTGTGAGTGCATTTCTTGATCTTTGGGTATGAAGATGGATTGTAGGAACTTTAATCCTATTCAAAATGAGCTTTGGATGGGTCATTTCTCATAAAGTATGAGAAAGTTATGCTTGGTCAAAGTTGAGTTGCCTTTTCCTACAAAACCCTAATTTAGCAACTTTTGAGTCTTGATAAATTTTGAGCAATCCTTGATGAATCATGATCAACCCTTGATCAAATGATGAAATAACCTTCAAAATGAGAATGTTGACAAAAAAATCTTGAGGTTTTACTGTTTGTAGGTCACAGTTGATTTTTGCCCTAGCACATTCGATTTTTGGACCCCTTGAGCAATTGGCTAACCAAACTTCCTCTGCAAGGCTTGAAATTTGATATGGATGAACTTGAGAACATATCAGGACATTGGGGAGCACTTGAGGTCATTTGGATGCAAGGACCTTGATGCAACACAAAACCCTAATTTGAGATTGATTGCCTTAGGAGACAGCTTGACTATCCAACTTTTGAGCAATCTTGAGCAACTTGGAGATTATTCTTGCAATGTCTTGAGAAATATGGGAGGGAAATTTTGGGGCACAACAGCTTCCCCTGTTCAATCTTCTTAAACCTGAGGAGGTAGATTGGCTTTCGGGCCTTTCGTGATCCGAAGGTGGAAGATGATTGAACACTAGAGTGCCCAGAAATTTGCACTCGCATGAAGTGGTATCAGCCTTGTGATGTCAGGAATGGGCTTACAGATTCCATTTGGAGATTGTTGGTTGGTGGTATGAACTTCGACTGGAATAGGAATCAGGGAGATCTTATCGGCGATCTGACTGAACCAGAGAAGGTCTTGGATTAACTTTGACTGGATCGACATCAGAAAAATCTTTAGGAATAAATTTAACTAGACCAGACAAGGTCTTGAAATAACTTCAACTGGATCGGCATCATAAAAATCTTTAGGAATCGATTTGACTGGACCAGAGAAGGCCTTTGGCTGGATCGGCATCAGAAAAATCTTTAGGAATTGATTTAACTGGACCAGACAAGGTCTTGGGATAACTTCAACTGGATCGGCATCAGAAAAATCTTTAGGAATCAACTTGACTGGAACAGAGAAGGCCTTTGACTGGATCGGCATCAGAAAAATCTTTAGGAATCTATTTAACTGGACCAAACAAGTTCTTTGAATAACTTCAACTGGATCGGCATCAGAAAAATCTTTAGGAATCGAATTGACTGGACCAGAGAATGCCTTTGACTGGATCGGCATTAGAAAAATCTTCAGGAATCGATTTAACTGGACCAGACAAGGTCTTGGAATATCTTCAACTGGATCGACATCAGAAAAATATTTAGGAATCGATGTAACTGGACCAGAGAAGGCCTTTGACTGGATCGGCGTCAGAAAAATCTTTAGGAATCGATTTAACTGGACCAGACAAGGTCTTGTAATAACTTCAACTAGATCGACATCAGAAAAATCTTTAGGAATCAACTTGACTGGACCAGAGAAGGCTTTTGACTGGATCGGCATCAGAAAAATCTTTAGGAATCGACTTAACTGGACCAGAGTAGGTCTTGGATTAACTTTGACCGGATCGGCATCAGAAAAATCTTTAGGAATCGATTTAACTGGACCAGACAAGGTCTTGGAATAACTTCAACTGGATCGGCATCAGAAAAATCTTTAGGAATCGACTTAACTGGACCAGAGGAGGTCTTGGAATAACTTTAACTGGATCGGCATCAGGAAAATATTTAGGAATCGATTTAACTGGACCAGAGAAGGTCTTGGATTAAATTTGACTGGATCGACATCATAAAAATCTTTAGGAATCGATTTAACTGGACCAGAAAAGGTCTTGGATTAACTTCAACTGGATCGACATCAGAAAAATATTTAGGAATCAATGTAATTGGACCAGAGAAGGTCTTGGATTAACTTTGACTGGATCGACATCAGAAAAATCTTTAGGAATCGATTTAACTGGACCAGACAAGGTCTTGGAATAACTTCAACTGGATCGGCATCCGAAAAATCTTTAGGAATCGATTTAACTGGACCGGAGAAGGTCTTGGAATAACTTTGGCTGGATCGGCATCAGAAAAATCTTTTGGAATCGATTTAACTGGACCAGACAAGGTCTTGGATTAACTTCAACTGGCATCAGAAAAAATCTTTAGGAATCGATTTAAACTGGACCAGAGAAGGTCTTGGAATAACTTCAACTGGATCGGCATCAGAAAAATCTTTAGGAATCGATTTAACTGGACCAGAGAAGGTCTTGGAATAACTTTGACTGGATCGGCATCAGAAAAATCTTTAGGAATCGATTTAACTTGACCAGACAAGGTCTTAGAATAACTTCAACTGGATCGACATCAAAAAAATCTTTAGGAATCGATTTAACTGGACCAGAGAAGGTCTTGGAATAACTTTGGCTGGATCGGCATCAGAAAAATCTTTAGGAATCGATTTAACTGGACTAGACAAGGTCTTGGATTAACTTCGACTGGATCGTTATCCGAAAAAATCTTTAGGAATCGATTTAAAATGGACCAGAGAAGGTCTTAGAATAACTTCAACTAGATCGGCATCAGAAAAATCTTTAGGAATCAACTTGACTGGACCAGAGAAGGCTTTTGACTGGATCGGCATCAGAAAAATCTTTAGGAATCGATATAACTGGACCAGACAAGGTCTTGGAATAACTTCAACTGGATCGACATCATAAAAATCTTTAGGAATCAATTTAACTGGACCATAGAAGGTCTTGGAATAACTTTGGCTGGATCGGCATCAGAAAAATCTTTAGGAATCGATTTAACTGGACCAGACAAGGTCTTGGATTAACTTCAACTGGATCGGCATCAGACAAAATCTTTAGGAATCGATTTAAAATGAACCAGAGAAGGTCTTGGAATAACTTCAACTGGATCGGCATCAGAAAAATCTTTAGGAATCGATTTAACTGGACCAGAGAAGGTCTTGGAATAACTTTGACTGGATTGGCATCAGAAAAATCTTTAGGAATCGATTTAACTGGACCAGGAAAGGTCTTTTGATATAGCTTAGAATTTAACTGCATCTTTCCTGAAAGGTAAAGGTCAGTCATATGCAATGCATGATATGGATCAAGCAATGATGTTCTCAACATAAATGAGATTGTATGGTATGATGCGTTTATGCATGTATTATGATGTATGGAAATGTAATGTTTTAGCTGGAGAAAATAAATCCCAGATAACTGCTGGAGAGTAGAGTTGAATTCTTGGTTTCCGCTGGGGATGATGAACGAAGGTAATAAACCTGCAGGAGAAGAGAACTCCGTTGGGGGATAAACTGATGAGGAGGTTACTCTGTGGGGTAGAGATGCTCTGCTGAGGATTCCATTGATAAACTCTACTGGGGATAGATTACCATTACTGGTGATATTGAATCTACTGAGGATTGAATTCCTGTTTTGTGAAAGGAAAGAACTTTACTGGGAATGATCTTTCAGTTGCAACTTGCTGGAGATAACCCTGTTAGATAATGCTTTGAATTCTGCCAGGAATGATCCTTTGAACTCGACTGGGGAGATTTATTTTTGTACTCCGCTGGGGATAAACTTCCAAAGTCTACTAGGGATGATGATTCAACCCCGTTGGGGAAGCTTTTTTCAGACCGTGCTGGGGAAATATTGACTCCACTGGGGGTATCCTGTATTCTTCGGAGAATATTCTCATACTCCATTAGGGAATATTAAGACTGTCGGGGATATCAGGTCTTTCTAGTATTGATGGTAGATCAACTCTGCTTGGGGAGAGCATTGCTGATTTGTTCACAGTTGCAAGTCTTAGCTGGGAGAGCTATCATTACTGTCTTAGTCTGCGGGGAGTGAAGGTATCTTAGCCATATTCTTCAGCTGGATTTACCGTCTTACCTGGTGGACAGAGCAACTATACAGCTTGGACAATTCTTATTTGCCCTTGTTTCTGATATTACCAGTAATTCGTCTTTTGTTTCGCATGTAAATATTTATGAGCAGCAATTAATGTCAAATGCATATATCAAAAATGAACATTGGACGTTCATTGCAAAATAAAATAGATAAAGGAAAAACAGTTTGAAATTTGTCTGAAAATGAATTTGTATTGATTTGAAGTTTGGCCTGCAAATAGGCGTTTTTGTACAAGAGGATGACATCCTAGTAAGAGAACGCCGCCGAATAATAGAATTTATACAATTTATGAAAAGAAAACAAAACAGCTATGTGAATGATCCCATTGGGTTCCAACTCGCCTATTGCCTTTATGTCTTCGAGCATCTCATCACTTTGTTACTGGTTGAAGGTGAATCAGATTGATTAGTGCTGTCCGAGCTTGATAGTCGATACCGAAGTCTGGATGCAAGGTGATCCCATGAGACATAGTGTTACGCTTTGATCCCTAATTTTTTCCTGGACCGCCCTTTCGGGTTTTCAGTCCACCGGGATACCCTTTTTTTGCCCAAGTCGCCTTTTCAGGTTTTCGACTTGCCGGGTGTACAGATTTTTTCATTTTCATCCCTTATTTTTGCGCGAACCCTTTTGGTTCGTCGGGAAGCCCTTATTTTTGCCTAGGCCAATCAACCTAGCGGGTCTTTGATTATGCGTAGTATCTTTTCCCTATGTCTGCATTGACGGGGTGAGGAAAGTCGTCAGCATCCATGGTGGTCAGAATCATAGCTCCGCCTGAGAAAATGTTCTTAACCACAAATGGCCCTTCGTAAGTAGGGGTCCATTTGCCCCTGGGATCTCCTTGAGGTAAGATAATGCGCTTGATTACCAGGTCTCCAACTTGATACTTTTGTCGTCTAACTTTCTTGTTAAATGCCTTGATCATCCGTTTTTGGTACGTCTGACTATGACAAATAGCAGTAAGTCTTTTTTCGTTGATTAGGTTCAGCTGATCAAGCCGGGTCTGAATCCAGTCATCTTCACTCAAACCTGCATCCTTCATGATTCAAAGAGAGGGTATCTGAACTTCAATGGGCAAGACTGCCTCCATGCCATATACCAAGGAATAGGGTGTTGCCCCCGTTGACGTCCGCGCTGAGGTACGGTACCCATGAAGAGCAACTGGTAACATCTCGTGCCAGTATTTGTATGTCACTGTCATTTTCTGCACAATCTTCTTAATGTTCTTATTAGTCGCTTCCACAGTCCCATTCATCTTAGGCCGGTAGGGAGAAGAGTTATGATGCTGTGTCTTGAATTGCTCGCAGAGCTCGGTGATCATCTTATTGTTGATATTGGTACCATTGTCCATAATGATCCTCTCTGGTACACCGTATCGACAGATCAGATTGTGCCGAATAAACCGTGCCACGACGTTCTTGGTTACAGTAGTAAAGGAAGCTGCTTCGACCCACTTCGTAAAGTAATCAATTGCTACCAGGATGAAGCGGTGCCCGTTGGATGCCGTAGGTCTGATCTCACCGATCATATCGATGCCCCACATTGCAAAAGGCCAAGGTGCTGTCAAGACGTTCAGAGGTACTGGAGGTATGTGCACCTTATCAGCATAGACTTGGCATTTGTGACACGTCCGAGAATGCTGATAATAGTCGGCTTCTATTGTGGACCAATAATATCCTGCCCGAAGAATTTCTTTGCCATGGTGTGTCCACTGGAATGAGTTCCGAAAGTACCTTCATGTAACTCCGCCATGATCCTTTCTGCTTCATTATTATCCACACAACGCAGTAAGGTCGAATCATGGTTACGCTTATAAAGGATGCCATTACTGATGAAGAACTTTGCCGCGAACCTTCTCATAAACTTCTTATCATTAACAGATGCACCCTCGGGGTATTCCTGAACCTCCAGATACCTCTTCACTTCATGATACCAAGGTTTATCTGCTACCTCTTCAGTCTCAATGTCACAACAATGTGCAGGTTTGTCCAATTTTTCAATGATGATCCGGGGAGCCTCGTTGTCCCAATTGACTTTGAACATAGAAGACATCGTAGCTAGCGCGTCCGCCAACTGATTCTCCCCTCTAGGGAAGTGTTCAAAGGTTATCTCCTCAAAATGTGGAAGCAATTTCAATGCATACTCCTTGTAAGGGATAAGGTTTGGGTGCTTCGTATCCCACTCGCCTTTGATCTGACTGATCACGAGAGCGGAATCTCCGAAGACACTTAGAAACTTAATCCTTAGGTCAATTGCTGCTCGAAGACCCATGATGCACGCCTCATACTGCGCCATGTTGTTGGTGCAGTTGAAACATAGTCGGGCGATAAACGGAGTATGAGAGCCTTTAGGAGATATGATCATGGTGCCAATGCCATTACCAAAAGCATTCGAAGCTCCATCAAAGTACATAGACAATCAGGATCCTTCCTCAGGTCCTTCATCCGGTCCAAGTGTCTCACAATCAGTTACCAACATGATATTCTCGTCCGGGAATTCAAAGTTCATATACTGGTAATCATCCATTGACTGATGTGCCAAATGGTCTGCCAACACACTTCCCTTGATTGCCTTTTGGGTCGTATGTTGGATGTCATACTCAGTCAAGATCATCTGCCATCTTGCTATTCTCCCGAACAAGGCAGGCTTTTCGAAGATATACTTGATTGGATCCATCTTTGATATCAATAAGGTAGTGTGAGTCAGCATATATTGTCTCAGCCGGCGAGCAGCCCATGCCAAAGCGCAACAAGTTTTATCGAGCAGTGAGTATCGGGTCTCACAGTCGGTAAACTTTTTGCTAAGGTAATAAATAGCATGCTCTTTTCGGCCAGACTCGTCATGCTGACCCAACACACACCCTATTGAGTTATCGAGTACTGTCAAGTATAAGATCAAAGGTCTCCCTTCAACTGGAGGCATCAGAATAGGTGGCTCTTGTAGATACTCTTTGATCCTTTCGAAAGCGGCCTGACATTCATCATTCCATCGTACCACTTGATATTTCTTCAGTAACTTGAAGATTGGCTCACAAGTAGCAGTCAGGTGTGATATGAATCGGGCAATGTAATTCAGACGTCTCAGGAAGCCTCTGACTTCTTTCTATGTTCTGGGAGCCGACATTTCCTGTATAACTTTCACTTTTGCAGGATCCACTTGAATACCTTTGTCACTCACGACTAAACCCAGTAGCTTACCAGACCTCACCCTGAAGGTGCATTTGTTCGGGTTTAACCTCAGCTTGTACAACTTCAACCTGTCAAACAGCTTCTGGAGATGGTCAAGGTGTTCTTCCTCAGTCTGGGACCTTGCAATCACATCTTCAACATATACCTCAATCTCATGATGAATCATGTCATGAAACAAAGCAACCATGGCACGCTGATACGTTGCCCCAGCATTCTTCAGTCCAAAAGGCATGACCTTGTAGCAAAAGGTACCCCACTGAGTAACAAAGGTTGTCTTCTCCATGTCTTTGGGAGCCATCTTAATCTGATTATAACCGGAGAAGCCATCCATGAAGGAGAAAACCTTGTGCTGAGCGGTGTTGTCAACCAGAACGTCGATATGAGGTAGAGGAAAATCATCCTTGGGGCTCGCCCTGTTCAGATCCATGTAATCAACACACATTCGAACCTTACCATCCTTCTTCGGCACAGGAACCACGTTGGCCACCCACTGAGGGTAAGAAGTAACTGCTAGAAAACTGGCGTCAAACTGTTTCATAACTTCAGCCTTGATTTTCTCAGACATCTTTGGGCGCATTCGGCGGACCTTCTGTTTCACTGGAGGACAGTCTTCCTTGTTAGGCAGGCGATGAAACACAATATCAGTATCCAACCCCTGCATATCTTTGTAAGACCAGGCAAAGATCTCAACGTAGTCACGCAGCATCTGAATTAACCGTTGTTTCACACTAAGCTCTAGATTTGCACCGATCTTGACTTCCTTTTTGTCTATCTCAGTACCCGGATTCACAGATTCCACCGGCTCTTCATGCGGCTGAATAGCCCTCTCCTCCTGGAGTAGCAGTCTTGCAAGTTCACCAGGCACTTCGCAATCATCTTCACCTTCGTCTTCGGCTAAGTTGATCGGATTTTCTAAGTCATAACTGGCAGTAGCAGAGTCGTTACCAGTGAGATCCAGAGTGGATGTAGACCTGTATATGTGAGTGTGTGTAAAATAGTTGTTTCACAATATATAATAAAGACAAACAAGGAGCGCAAGATTTGAAATGCAAGAAACGTCCAATGCTTTTATTAATGATATATGAAAATGACACACATAAAGCCCTCACAAATGAAGCCACAGTGCCCCGGGTAAGACACTGAGCCATAAAGTTTAAAACATTGTCTTTTACAAATTCAAAACAAAAAGCTTCATTACTGGGTAACAAAAGTAATAGGGATGAAGTCCTTTGCTGTCCAGTTGCATTGTCCATTGTCGGTCATAGGATAGATCCAGCTGTCGAATTCAGATTCTTCCACATCGTCTTCAATGGCATTCACTCCCGAGTTGTTGATGAACACGGGAGGTCTTCCAATCCGTGCATTCTGAACAACCCTTTGAGCTTCTGTAGTGAAACCCAAACCAAACTTGTTAGTCTTCTGTGTAAAATCAGGGAGTCGTCCCCAATTTGCACACCCACCTTTATCAACAACAGCCCAGGCTTCCTCGAGGGAAGCCATCTTCATAGGAGAATCTCCAACAACTGTTTCAGACGACGCCAGCATTTGGGGAACCTCTTCAAAATGTTGAAATGGGGTCTCAATGAACTCCCCATCCATCTCTACATATCGGAAAGAGTTGAGGTGGCTAACCATGTACTCTTCCTCTCCTTGTACTGTCACAATCTTCCCTTTCACTGGGTACTTCAGCTTCTGGTGGAGCATTGAGGTTACAGCCCCAACTTTGTGGATCCATGGGCGACCCAACAAACAAGAATAGGATGGCCGAATGTCCATCACATAGAATGTAGAATAGAAAACCTGAGAACCAACCTTAATCGGAATATCAACTTCTCCTAGTACCATTCTCTTAGACCCATCAAAGGCCCTGACAACGATGTTGCTTGGTTTCAGCTCCAACCCTTCACAGTCCAACCGGTCCAGAGCTTTCTTAGGCAAGACGTTCAATGAGGAACCAATATCCACCAATACATGTGAAAGAGTAGTGCCCCTGCATTCAATGGAGACATGCAGGGCATCATTGTGATTCTTCCCCTTAGCAGTCAAGTCGGTGTCCGAGAAACCCAACCTATTATCAGCAGTCAAATTGGCCATGCAATCTGTAAACTGATCAACTGATGTCTCTTGTGGTACGTGAGCAGTCTTCAGGAAGGTAATCAGAGCCTTGGCATCGGCCTCTGAACATAGCAACAATGACAACATAGAAATCTTGGACGGGGTTTTCCCCAGCTGTTCAACTACATTGTAGTCACTCTTTTAAAATGATTTTCAGAAAATCTTCCATCTCTTGTTTAGAAGCTTCAACAGTAATCGTCTTCGGTGCCTCCGTCTGGGCAAGCACATCAGTGGCGATCCCTTTGCCCGGAGCGTCAGATGACTCGGCGACAGGGGTAAGAATAGGAACTTGAACATGAATGGTAGTAGGTACACTGGAAGGTGTAATAACAACGGGTTTTCGGACAGTTGGCGGAGAGATATTAGGTGAGAAAAGTCTTTCGCTGCGGGTGACTTTGGCAGGTCCAACAATATTGTTGACGTCAGTATCAGCATCCAACTCTTGCTTAACTCCATGAAAATAAACATCAGCCCCGTAGTGCCAAGGGACAGCTTTATCAGAGGTATAGGGGATGGGCCCCGGAACAGTGATGATCACAGGTGTGATTCTTGGAACAGATGTAATTCTAACAGGCTTCCTCGGGGGAGCCTTAGAAGAATTGTCGAAAATGGTGATAATGGCAACTTCTTCAGTAGGAACTGAGGGAACAACAATCTTCTCAAACAGAATTTCTTTACTATCCATCAGGCGTTGGACACCTGATTTCAAGAGATGGCAACCGGTAGGTAGAACAGAACACATACGACAAACTTCGTCACATCCCGGAAATAAACCGGCTAGAAAAGGTTCTTCTTCACAGTCATCAAAGGGGTAACAATATCATTCACAGAAACCACGAACGAGTCTTCATCTATAGCATTTACTCCATGCTTGGGCATAGGAGCAGTCACAACATTACGTCTTTCGGACGCCTCAAACTCAATCTCCTTCGCATCAATTAAGTCCTGTATCTTATTCTTCAAAGTCCAACAATCATCTGTATTATTCCCCAGGCTATCAGAGTGATAAGCACAGCGGGCATTAGGGTTATACTTCGGTGATGTTGTATTTGGATTCTTCGGAGCTTCCCTTGGAATCACCAGATTGGTCTTCAGCAATTGTGGCAGAATCTGAGATAAGGTCATGTTGAGACGAGTGAATTGCCTTCGAGTTATCTCATCCTTCTGTTGATTGTTGTGCTATGGAGCACCAGCAGGTTTTGAAATAACAATCGCATTAACAACTTGGCGGTGTTCAGGTCTATTCTGTCTTCTCGCACTGTAGACAGCACTGGACTCTTTCTTAAAGGGCTTCTTCTCGGTGCTTGATGAGGCACCCTTCTGTATCTTACCAGCCTTAATACCAGCCTCAATCCTTTCACCGGTCAGAATTAGCTATGTAAACCCAGACGAGGAGCTTCCAATCAGATGGTTGAAGAATGGACCAGACAAGGTCCCCAGAAACATGTCAACAAGCTCCTGATCAACCAAGGGTGGTTGTACTCTTCCGGCGAGGTCCCTCCACTTCTGAGCATAATGTTTGAATCCTTCACCCGTTCCCATTGACATACCCTGGAGTTAGGTACGCGTGGGAGCGAGGTCGGAGTTGTATTGATACTGCCTGTAGAAAGCAGTGGCCAAATTTTCCCAGTTGCGGATACTGGTTCCGTCTAACTGATAGAACCATTCAAGCTGAGTCCCTGAGAGACTGTCTTGAAATAAATGGATCCATAGGTTCTTATCAGCAGTGTACGGATGAATCTTCCTCACATATGACCGGAGGTTCAGCTTCGGACAAGAAACTCCGTCATACTTAGCAAAGGCTGGTGCCTTGAATTTGTGGGGAATCACCACCCCAGATGATAGACCCAGATCACCAAAGTCCAGACCAGGCACTTTCTGAACTTCCATAGCACTCAATCGGTCTTCCAGTTGCTTGTATCTATCCTCAACAGGAGGATATTGTTCTTCGTCGAAGTCCGTCTCGTTGTCGGAGACCACAAGGCTAGGAGCCCTCCTTTCCTCTTGACTATCTTTCCCTCCAGATGAGGTGGTCAGATCAACTTCATTATGTAGCTTGTTTCCAAACCTGTGCCCTGTGTTAAACAAGATTGTCCTCTCCTTCTTCTTCTTCTTTTCTTTCAGAATCAGGGTCTTCAGGTCTTGCTGACCCTTAGCTAGATTCATGAAAAGCTCTTGAAATTGGGCATTCTGGGCCTAGAGGGCCTTGATGGCTTGCTCAGTTGAAGGTTCAGCAGACATGATGAGTGCTGAAATAAACAGCGAAGAAGATAAGAGACCTGCAATAGGTACCTGTTTATGAAGTGCATGGGATAAAATGCGTATGATTATGGTTTCAAAGACAATCGGGAAATTAAAATTTGTAAACAAGAAAGGAAACACACTTTATTAGATAAACTTTGGAATTCAAATTATTCAACTGATGCCCTTAAGGCATTACAAGAATGGAAATACTCAAAAGTAAATAAGAAACAGGAAAGGAAATAATCAAAGGACGATCAGTGCTCCCATGGTCTCTTCTTGTCGGTGCAGACATAGTCATTGAAAATCTGCTCATTCTCCAACTGCCTAGTCAACCTCTGGATCTTCTACTCTTACTCGTTGAACTTTTCTCGGTAAGCATCCCGTTCTTCCCTCAGTTGCATCCAAGACCATTTCAGTGCCCCAATGTCAGTGGGCATGTAGGGGTGGAGCATGGTAGGAAGAACCCCCTCTTTATTAGCAACTTCAACAATGATAGGCCGAACGGCTTCATATGGCATACCCAGCTTTTGGGCAAGGATATGGACCCATCTGAGATATGGCTCCATTAGAAGTGAAGTCTTTGGACCCAGCTCGTGTGGATCAGATCTGTGAACTCTATCCCAGGACTTTATGAATCTGCGACGTTGTTCGTCGCTATCCCCTTGAAAATCAAAGATCATACTAGGCATTAACAGCTCATGAGGTCCTTCTCTTCTGGCTCTCCCAAACTGACGTAAGGCCAAGCACGGATTGTAAGAAATTCCTCCATGGGTTCCTAATAGTGGAACATTGGGATACTCCCCACAACAATCAATAATAGCCTCCTCATCCATACCCTTGAGAGTCCAGATAATGTCATTATGAGAGAGAGAGACATAACCCTATAAGCCCAGCCCATTCCTTCTTTGTTCTTCAGCACTGACTTGGGTAGGTGCGAAATAAACCACCTCGCCAATAAAGGAGCACAGCACATCAAGGTTCCCCGCTTTCGGGCCGTACGAGCATAAAGCTGATGAAGGATGTCACCCAAGAGAGTGGGCACATGATTGCAAGAGATGAAGATTCTTACCGCATTAACATAAACAAAGGAGTCAAAGTTAGGAAACAGAACCAAGCCATATATCAGAAGAGCCAGAATATCCTCGAATGCCTTGAAGTCTAAGCTATCCCAGAAATAATTAGCCTTACCAACCAAGAACTTAGTCAGAAAGCCATTTGCTCCACTTCTAGTCTCCCAATTAGCCATTACCTCCTCCTTAGTCAAATGAAGGGCTGCAACAATCTCTTCGGGCCTAAGAATCTTCTCCCAACCAGTAAACGGGGTCTGCTCCAGAATAGAGATACCGAGCAGGTCAGAGAACTCTTCTAAAGTGGGGACCAACTGGTAGTCCTGAAAAGTAAAGCAATGGTATAGAGGATAATAGAACTGGACTAGGACACTCATCATCTGCTCGTCCAATTTGGAGGTGATCAAACTGAGAAGATAACCATGTCTTATGAGGAAGGAGGTAGTATCAGGCATCTTTGAAATCAAATCTTTAAGCACAGTAGGAACCTGGACAAAGTTGATCCGGATGGTATTCCTATGTATGGGAATCATGATGACCTACAAAACATAACAAAGATGAAGCCCTCCTGTCTTTGAAATAGGTTAGTCCAATGCAAGATGTATGCAATGTTATGATGTCATGATGTCATGATAGAAAGCACACCACAAGTATCCACAAATGGCAAACATGGTAAAGGCACACAAGTCACACAGAGAGCCCTTAGATTTCAGGATGGCAAGGAGCTTAGGTACTACCCTCTTTCAGTTCAGTTGGTTTAAACCTGTCCTAAAAATAGTAATCGGGTTCTAGAGGATCTCAATATCACTGACTACCCTCAATCGGTCATAATTCCAGTTTAGCAACCTTTTCTTGCATCCAGAATCATCGCGAGAGTTTAGTCTCAATGAGTGTAGCATACTGCTACTGTTCTATGGCCAAGTTGGTCAATTTAAAGGTTCTAAGGCCAGTTGGTGCTTAATGACCCCTTAGATGACTCGTATTCTCCTTGTTCTAACACAAGGGATATCGGTACAATCTAAAGTTCCACACCAACGTAGCTACTGCTTCAACCGTATCGGTCTACGCCGTACAGTTCCCTCATAGTTTATTGCTACTTACCTAAAGAGTATCCCCAAATCCAGGTTAGGATCTATAGTAACTCCGATACAAGCCCACAAATATAAATCATACAAAGCAAGAAATTGAAAACACAATGATCTAATCCTAAGGTACACCTCACTTATTAGAAGTCCCCAGCAGAGTCGCCAATTCTGTGATACGGTGGGAGAGAACTGACTGTTTTGGAATGCTGGTTCGCATTTTGCGTTTATTTTTGCAAAATGTCGCAGTAAGCAAGAGTCGCCACCGTCTTTTATTTTATCCAACAAGGAAAGGAAAAAAACATAGAAAAATTCCTTTTTTTAGATATTTCTCGGGTCCGGGGGGTAGATTATAGAAAGGGAAGGTGTTAGCACCCTTTCTATCCGTGGTTATCCACGGGCTCTTAGGTACTTGCTCAAAGTGTTTTCAAAATTTACTTTTCTTTGTGTTTGTGGGTTTGAAGAAGTTTTTTGTTTGAAAGGTGTAAGTGTGAAAAGTTTGTTTTGTTTTGGAAAGAGAAAGTACTTAAGAACCATCTACCTACTCGAAAAAGGAATCAATTTGTGCTAATGTCCTTTAGATAATGATATCCCACTATTGATGAGTAGGTAGCATCGTCGTTGGAGTTTTAAGGGTCAATTCGATTAAGGGACGTGTGGTCACTAAAGCAATGTTAGGATGCCTTAGCGGTAACCCTAATGTCTTAGATCATTTTTCCGAGGCAACCGTTTCGAGGCAACTATGATCTTTGGACAAGAGGGCGACCTCTAAAACTTCCTATACTCAATGACCACGTTCGAAAGCAACCAAGTGAGGTGTACCCTAAGAGTGCGCATGTGCGAGTGCGTCATTTTTCAATTATTTTATCTTTGTACATTTCAATGGTTATCTATGTTGATTTTAAGTTCATACATTCGATCTTGTCATGCATTCCCTATTTATCAAACATCTAACAGTTTATAAGTTGCGGAAATTAAATTGCGGAAATTAAATCTAACTATTACAAGGCGTCGGGTATTTACATCGCCAAAAGCAACCCTTGAATTTAAAATGCGGAAAATGAATAAAGCGATAAATAAATTAAATAGTCCTAATTAAAGCTATTACATTCCGGGAAACAATTACATCAATATGGCAAAATAGATCGCGTGTGGAAAGTTAAATCGAATGCGAGTTTTTTAGGGTTTTGACCCCTTTTTGAAAGAAAGTGGTTTTTTGGTTATTTTTGGATTAAAAGAAATTAAATTAAGGTAACAATTAAATTAATTAATTAATTAATTAATTAAAAGAGATATTTTTGGATTTTTGGATATTTAAGGAAATAAAAATAAATTTGATTAAAGTTAATAAAAACCTAATTTTCTACATTAATTTTAATTATTGCAAAAATATTAAAAGTTATATCTAATTAAAACTAAATTAATTGAATTAATATTTATTTACAAAAATAAAGTGCTGGATTTAATTTTAATAAATAAAATATATTTTATGGTTTTTGATTTTATTAAGAAAAAAGATTAATTGGTTAGTGATAATAAAAATAATTAATAAAACAAATAAATAAATAAAATGAAAAGAAAGAAAAATAAATACTCAAGGGGTTTGGGCCCAAATTGGGGGTGAGATCAGCAATTCCAAGGCCCAATAAAAGTAAGCCTGATTGACTTTTCTGGATTCCACGTATGCACTTTGACTGGGCACCATGGTGGTTCCCCCATCTGGACCATCAGATTTGGCCTGGAGGCCATCTGGCGCCTGGTGATTTGAAGGAGTATGATGGACTACAATTCATGAAACACATTGGATTTTCTGAAGAAAAATAATAATATGCAATATGGTGGACCTGGGATTCGAACCCAGGTCCTTCAAGCCATTGAACAACACGTCTACCACTGCGTCACTGCACTTTATTTGTCATCATAATGGATAACAATTATTATATAACAAAACAATTAATATGCCAGAATTATAAAAAAAACGCGCAAGATTTGAACCAACGAATGGGGAAAGGCCACGTCTTCGTCTTCTTTACTGAAACCTGGTTTTTTTACCTGCGGATTTACATCCGCAGCTAAATCCGTAGCTTGCTCCTAAAATTAGTTCTAGGCTATAAAAATCAATTCCAAGACCATAGTCATGATCGTCTCTTCCTCCTGAACACGTCCATGTCCATTAATGGCCTTGATTTCACATGTAGCAAAAATGCCCAAAAACGAATACCAAGAACCCTAGAATCGGCTAGGGGGTTATAGGCCATGAAAATGCAATTCAATAATGCAAAAAGCTTCTAAATGGAACGATAAGCATGATTGTGTAAAGATTTTGCAAAGAAAGTGCAAGAATAATGATATGCGATTTCAAATGCCAAGCGGTTTTCAGAGGGACTTACAGCGCGATTGAAGGGGCATGGGAGCTTGCTTTTGATTGTTACTGACTCAGTGGATATCCAGCAATGGAATAGCGTTGAGATTTGGTGTTGAAACTGCCTCTGGGAGTGATTTCAATTTCAAGCTTTTTTGCAATTTTCTCAAGTTTGGTTCATCTTATTTTGCAGCTTCCAACCTCCAATTGTCGTGCCTTTGTGTTGTATATGTAACATGGAATGAATTAGGTCAACTTCTTTGGGCTGAATCCTTATGCATTGTTGTTTGGAGATGTGATTTGATTCACCATGAAAAACCTTCCAAAATTGTCAAAAATCCAATATTTTGTTCATGATATGGCTTGATACGGATTTGATCATGTTCATGATGACAATTAAGACCTATATCAATCAAAAAGATCCTAAATGATCAATATTTGGATTTTATTTGGATTTAAATTGATTTAAAATGAATTAATTCAATAAAAATCAAATAAAATAGAAACATTAATAAATGGACACAAGGCTGAATCTAGGACACGTGTGTAGTGTGACAAGACCAAATCAAGTGGAAAAGAATGGGCCCATTTGACAAAATTTGAAGTTTTGGGGATAATTGACTTTTGGCAATTTTGCAAAAATGCCCAACTTCAACAATGCATAACTTCTTCAATTTTGAACTTTTGGAGGAGTTCTAGGACTTTGTAGAAACCTTGTGATGTTCCCTAACCAATACTTTTTGTCTTATCGCATTTTGATATTCCATGCTCAAGTTATAAGCTTTGGAAAGAAAGGTGTTTTTGTTGACTTTTAAAAATGACCTATAATGTCCAAATTTGTAACTTTTTGTGAGTGCGTTTCTTGATCTTGGGGTATGAAGATGGATTGTATGAAATTTCATCCTCTTAAAAATTAGCTTTGTATGGGTCATTTATCATAAAGTATGAGAAAGTTATGCTTGGTCAAAGTTGAGTTGACTTTTCCTACAAAACCCTAATTTAGCAACTTTTGAGTCTTGATGAATTTTGAGCAATCCTTGATGAATCATGATCAAACCTTGATAAAATGATGAAATACCCTTCAAAATGAGAATGTTGACAAAAAATCTTGAGGTTTGACTGTTTGTAGGCCACAGTTGACTTTTGCCCTAGCACAGTCGATTTGTGGACCCCTTGAGCAATTGGCTGACCAAACTTCCTCTGCAAGGCTTGAAATTTGATATGGATGAACTTGAGAACATATCAGGACATTGGGGAGCACTTGAGGTCATTTGGATGCAAGGACCTTGATGCAACACAAAACCCTAATTTGAGATTGACTGCCTTAGGAGATAGCTTGACTGTCCAACTCTTGAGCAATCTTGAGCAACTTGGAGATTATTCTTGCAATGTCTTGAGAAATATGGGAGGGAAAATTTTTGGGTACAACAATAGGTAAGTACCCTCTTGAAGTTTTTATTTGGCTCAACCTGTCCTAAAAGAAGTAATCGAGTTCTAGGAATCTCAGTATCATTCATCTTTCTCTCAGGCATTGTTTCAGCACGAGCATCTAATTTGCGACCTAAATATCCCGAGAGTCTGGCCTCAATGAGTGTAGCATCGAGTATCAACCAATTTCAGTCTGCACCAAAGTCGGCTATCTCACTACTTTCTAACGGCTAAGTTGGGTCAATTAAGTTTCTACGGTCAGTTAGTGCTTATGACACCATGTGGTAGCCCAGTATTCTCCCTGACTTACTCAAGGGACACCAGCACCAACCAATGTGTTGCACTAACGTAGCCATCGTTTCAACCATATCGGTATACACTGTACAATTTTCATGATATATTTCTACTTACCTAAAATGCCCCTAGATCCGAGTATAGGATCTTTGCAAGAAAATAAACCTAAGAAAAACCCCAAATATAAAACAATCAAAGAAAACAAGTAAAGCAATAAAGGTGATCTAGCTCTTAAGGTAACCCCACTTTTAGTTAGCTCCCTAGAAGAATCGCCAGTTCTATAATACGGTGGGAGAATTGACTTTTGGGTTTACGTTTTATCGCAAATATTGCAGATATCAAGAGTCACCACCGACTTTTCTTTTATCCAATAAAGGAAAGGGTGAAAAGAACAGGAAAGACCTTTGATATATTTTGAGTTCGGGGGGTAGGATATGAAAAGGGAAGGTGTTAGCATCCTTTTCATCCGTAGTTATCTACAGGATATTAATTTCTAGCTCACATTTAAAATGCTTTGTGTATGTTTGAAAATATTTCGAAAATGCCTAAATGCGGCAATTTTGTAATGATTCTCGTATCGTTAAGAATATATACAAATTGTTTGTTTTTAAAATATTTGTGAAAGAAGGTGTTGTTTTGTGAAAAAGATGTTTTGAAAATGCCAATATAAGGTAATTTTCTTTATAATAACCTTTGTATCAGTCCTCAAGTGTTTTTTCATAAAGTGCTTTGAAAGTAGTTGTTTTGAAAGTGCGAGGTGTGGAAATTGTTTTAGTTTATGAGCAAGCGATTACGAGCGATATACCTACTCAAAATTATTTGTTATTTTCCTCCTTCTTTGGATAGTGTTATCCTACCATTAGTTAGTAGCAAACCCTAATCATTGGATATGAGGGACAGGCGTGAATCATTGTACAGTTATAGAAGGCAACTTGTAGGATGCTTTAACAATTTTTGTAAGGGACTAAGATAGTTTACCGAAGGCAACATCGAAGGGTCATTGAGGGACCATGATCTTTTAAATTAGGGTCTTTGCTAAAGCCTCCCACGCTCGAGGGACATGACTGTTTTTATTCGAAGATAACAAGTGAGGTTACCCTAGATGTGTGAGTGTGCAAAGTGTGTTATGATTTAAGTATTTATCTTAGATTAGGTTGTCTAGTATTGATTTTAATATCTTGCCATACAATCTTATTAAACTAATAATAATAAGGAAAACGGTAAGTTGAGGAAATTAAGTGTCCTACGCTATTACAAGGCTTTGGGGCAATTACGAAATGGTAAAGTGCGGAAATTAAATATCCTACGCTATTACAATGCTTTGGGAATGAGGGTGCAAAATTTATGAATGGAGAGAAAAGCAATAAACCCTAATTAAAGCTATTACAAACCTTTGAACAATTACAATAATCAGAAAATATTAATGCGAAAGTAAAATGTGCGAAGGTGATGAAAAGAGAAAGATATTTGAAACCCTAAAGAAATTCTAAGTATTTAGAAAAATATTTTTGGATGTTTGAAACAAGTATATGCATCACAATCAAGAAGAAAGTCATGGATCATAGTTTTAATTTTGTACATGTTTCATGATTTAATATGAATTTGGTTGAGAAAAGTTTCTAAAAAAGAAAACTCAAGATATCATTAAATGTTTACTCAGGTGTCTAGATACCTTATGGGAATCAAGGCCTATCATGGAAAAATTAAGCATTCTGAGCAAAGTTGAAAATTTAATCAAAAGATCTTCAAAAAGTGTTCTTAAAAACCCTAAAAAAGGTGCATTTTTAATTAATTGAAAAATAAAGAAATAAAAAGTATTTTTGTGATATTTTTTAATATTCATAAAATAGAGGTGGTAAACTAATAGTGTGAAAAAATTAGCTTGAACAAATTAAATTTGAATGCAAAAAGAATTAAGTTGAAAATGATGAAAAATAAGTAAGAAATTAAAGTTTGGAAATAGAGAAAATAGCTAAAAGGGTACCACTACGGCTCGAACCCGGGTCCCTATGATAAATGCGCGCTTGTTTTACTACTAGGGTGGCTATTTCATCCGGTTATGAAACGCCCGCCAGTAAATATATTAAAAAACAAGTTCAAAGATCACAAAAACAAAGAAAAACATGAGAAAATGCAAAAGGGGGTTCACTTTGGTTCAAACCCGCGCCCTTAAGGTGAAAGTGACATGAAATACGCGTTGCCTGCCACTAGGGTGATTGTTACATCCATTTATGAAACATGTTATATTAAATATAAAATAAAATCTTTTAAAAAAATTGGATTTTTCTCTTCTTCTTCCTTGCTTTCATCGTTACTGTAACTATAACAAAATGTAAAAAAAAACATAACTTTGTCATTTCTCATCCAAATTCGAAAATGTAAAGATGAAACTTGCTTAGAATTTCGCAAGGATTTCAAATATGTAATTCATTTAATCTATAAATCAAATATTAAAACGAATTTTACTCAGTACTAAATTGAAACCCTAATAGTTCAGAAACTTCAGTTCTAAAATTCTCATCACATACTTAAATAAAATGCAATTTAAGGATATCGTTAGCTTCATAAACATGATATTTACATTTTTTTTCTTTTTAAAGTAAGTTCTAATGATGCTTGTCTCAAGATTTCAAAGTTTGAGAAAACTTATCTCTTAATGAAAAATCTAATTCCCTCTAGACGACTTCCAGAAGTAATGTGATGCTTGATTTAACTTCCTTGGACCTTGGTGAGTATGTTGCAACTCTTACTTTTCCTTTGGAGTGTCTAGATTGGTCTACTCAAGTCAAGTTGCAAAGGTGGATTTTGAAAATGGTAGATGATGAATATGATGTTACAGTGATGAAACAGAGGTTTGCATCACTTATATATTATGTATATGAAGTGTTTGGATGATTTGTTTGGACAAAAGTTGTAAGGTTTGAGAGTTTCAAAGAAATGGATTTTGAAAACTCAAGAAATGAGTTTTATGGCCAATTCGGGTTTGAGAGTGTATGAAAGGTTTTAAGGGCTTGTAAATTCGTCTTTTTGCTTGCAAGTGACATCTCTATTTATAGAGAAAAGGTCTGGGAGGTTGAAGTAACCAGGTTTGCAAGATAACATGTTATGGCTTTGTTGGATTTCAAATGTCAAGTTATGTGAAAATGGTGGTTCCAATGGAGAAGTACAATAGTGCTAGGTGGTTGGTAAGCTTAGAGATGTTTCTTATGAACATTCATGTTGAGTGTAATCAAGAATAAATAAGTTAGGGGCTCAAGGAGTGGACTTTGTGATAAAAGTGATCTTTATGCAAATGGATATCGAGCTTCTTGGAAATTCATCCAAAAATTGTATAATCAAGTGGACAAAGCTTCAAATCCTGTGTAATATACCATAATTTCGTGTAACTCTCTGATTATGTGGAGATTTATAAGCAACATGGCCTGAAAAGTGAGATTGCATGGTAAGGTTATGAGATCTTGTTCATGAGTTCTTCACAAAAATGACCTATAATTCAAGAATGAAATGCCAGCTTTAGGTCTTCAAATCTTCTAGCTCAAGCATGATAAATTTGTGTTCTTGGACATTTTGGAAAGCTTGAAACATTGTCTACAACTCTCATGTTGACAACTTTGGCTAAATCAACAAAGAAATTGGTGAAAATTGGCCAAGAAGTTGAGATGAAAAGCTGACCAAAACATGTTGAAATTTTTTCAAAGTGTTAAATAAAAACCCTCAAGGACAAGCATTTTTTGGACATCAACCCTCGAGGACAAAGTTGTAGAATTCATCAATCCCTACAATGTTCATGTTGAAAGTTTTCTTTGAATTAGCTTGCATCTTAATGAAAAATGGCCATGAAGTAGTGATTTTGTAAACACATAGATTTTTTTTAAGTGTTAGAAAATTTCCAACTTTGACCTTTTGTTGACTTTTCCTTGATTTTCTTGAATTTGTTGATTCTTGATGATCAAGCTTGATAATTTTGAATGTTTTGATGATTCTTGATTTTTGAATTCCAAAGTTGACCAAAAAGTTAAAGTTTGACTTCTTGGTGACTGTTGACTTTTCATCAATTGATCCAATTCTTCAAATATCAATCACTTGTATATTTGGAGATGTATTGAGCCATGTAATTAGGTCAATCTATTGTATTTGAGCCCTTGAGATCATGCTTCAAGCCATTAGGTCATGCATTAAGCCAAAAGTCAATGATCAGTCATCTTTAGTCAAAACCCTAATTTTGGAATTTTTTTACCTTTGATGATTTGAGGACTTTTCTTGAGGAATCATGATCAACCCTTGATCAAATGATGGATATCACTTAAAAATGTTGATGTTGACAAAAAAATCCTGAAGTTTGACTGTATGCTGACCACAATTGACTTTTTACCCAATATAGTTAATTTTCAATCATTTGAGCAATTGATTGGGAAAATTTGTGATGCAAGACTTGAAACTTGGCATGAACATTATTGAGAATCCATGATGAACCATGGAAGTCATTTGAGACCCTTGAAAACCTATTTTACTTGAGAAACACCAAACCCTCGTTGTGGATCCATTGCTTAGGAGGAGAATTTGTTTGATCAATTCTTGAGTGGCTTTGAATATTTGAGACCTTAAGAGAATGTCTTACAGAAAATGGGAGGGAAAATTTTAGGGTACAACAGATTTGTTGGCTTAGAAAAGTTTATAGAAGGTGTTGTGTGGGACAAAAACATACGATATAGAGGATACCGATTGGGAACAAAGGAAGAAGAAGGTTGTAGGATTGATTCATCTATGTGTTTCAAACAAGGTGATATTATATCCTAGACCTAAAAACATGGAAGGAGATTTGGGACAAATTGGAGAGTCAATATATCACTACGCCAAAAAAGACTTACGAAAGCGCTTTTTTTTCCTTTAAAAGCGCTTTCGTAGGTGGCACTGCTATAGGTTTTAGCAGCGCTTTTTGTTTAATGAAAAGCGCTTTCGTAGGTCTACCTAATACAACGTTTTTTATGAAGAAGCGCTTTCATAGGTCTACCTAAGGCAACACTTTTTTCTGAAAAAGCGCTCTCATAAGTTTTCTTTTAGCAGCGCTTTTTTCTGGAAAAGCGTTGTCTTAGGTAGGCTTTTACCAACGCTTTTTTCTGGAAAAGCTCTTTCATAGGTGATCTTTTAGAAGCGCTTTTGCCTGGAAAAGCGTTGTCATATGTTTACCTTAGACAACACTTTTTGTGAAAAAGCGCTTTCATAGGTCACCTAAGGAAGCATTTTTCTTGAAAAAGCGCTTTCATAGGGTGTTTTTTTAGAGGTATAATTTATATAATTCATATACCTGCATGTTTGCAGCATATTATTTATATAAACCAGTTGCCATAACCTGTAATTCATAAACCTCGGTAATGCATTATATATCATTGTAATCCAAAATATATATACACCATTTTTGTACCTCAAAATATGTAAAAACCATTGTTATCAGCATTGTAACTCAAAATCAGTCTTACAAAATCAACCCTAACAACAACTAAACCAGTCCTAATGTATGAAAGAAACACAGTCAATTATGTATTAAGGTCCTGGTCCTGCGAGGTTTGAACATAATAACACGGTCAATATGGTATTCCATGTACACATGTAACGTATTCATAACACTTTTCACATAATAATGTATTCATACCTTATATGATTCTCTGCTCAATAAAATATTGACACAATTCCTCTTTTATTTCTTCCAACTGAAGTTTCGTGTAATATGCACATTTGTATTCATCGAAGTACTACATAACAAAACATAATATGCATGATTTAGTTAAAAGTAAAAAATTATATGAAATATCTGAGAAATAATAAAACAAATCCTAAGTTATAAATCCATACTGTGACTGGAACCTCTATTTGATTCAGTTGAAGGATTTCTTTGATAAACCGCATAACGAAGTATCCGCAATCTATATCGTTTTGCTGTTGAGGACACTACATAGAAAAACAAATAAGAATATATAGTTGTATTGTTTTATCAAATAGCATAAATATTATAAGAAAAATAGTGGAAATTAATATACCTGCACTTTGATCCAATAAATGTTGTTTGATTTAGATCGTCGTACCCGAGCTTCTCTTTGACACCGGAATACTTGTATCGCTCTAACAAAATAAAAATATATATTTAGAACAATGTCACAGAAATAATTAAATATATAAATACACACAAATATTTAGAATAATCTCACTTACGTATCAATCATTAACTTCATATCTGGATAATTTGTCCAATCACCGTCAACCGAATTCAGATAATAGACCACTTCTTTTATAGGATCGATGGCAACCAACAACCAGTGACGTCTATAAATTAAAACAACAGTTTAGAAGAAAATTTTCTACGCAAAAATTACAAATATTAAAATGAACTTAGAATGAAAATCTAACCCTGTAGGAATAGTATTATACGCCCAAAGATATAAGCTTTCTGTACTGCCAGTTGCCATGAATCTTTAGACTAAGTGCTCTCTTACTGATTCCGGTTCCCTACCAATTGTCGCTCTGCTGACACGGGAGGAAGACACGAAATGGAATCTGTTTGACATTTGATTCCCGCGCATCAATTTGTCATATAACAACCTTAAATAAAAACTTAATTAATATTAGACTATATTCATTGAAATGTTTAAAAAAAATATCAGCTAATTACATAATATAAAGATGGGGTTACCGGATGTATGCGTGCATAATACTGACGCCTAACTCTTTATGACGGAAAATCTCTTCCACGTCCTCATGTCCAATTATTTCGGTGCAAGGAAAACCAAAGATACCTTGATCCATATCCATTTGACGAATACCACCATCCATCAAATTTGTTGTTCCCACTATTGTTTCAAGACACTGCCGGTATCGAGGGAAAAATCTAGTAGGAACCCTTTTCTTGGGTGGTACGCTGTGATACGGTGGGAGAACTGACTTGAGTTTTGCGTTTGTATTCGCACTTGTTCGGTTTAGCAAGAGTCGCCACCGACTTTTTATTTTATCCTAAGGAAAGGTTAAAAAGCACAGGAAAAACCTTTGAGATGTTTTCGTGGGTTCGGGGAGTAGATTATAGAAAGGGAAGGTATTAGCACCCTTTCTATCCATGGTTATCCATGGGCTCTTAGTTACTTGTTTTAGACCACTTGCCTTTGTTTTTCAATTGTGTGAAATGGTGCTTTGTGTGTGTGGTTTTTGAAACTGTTTTGAAAAAGATGCCTTGTCTAGGCAACCATTGTAACAATTCTTTACTCGAATGTTTTACAAAGGTGTTTGTCTTTTTGAAAAGATGTTTCAATGTTTTTGAAAGTTTGTTTTTAAGTTGTGTTGTGATGTGTGTTTTGAAAAATGGCAAGGATTGTTTTGCAAGATTGATAAAGTAACCAAGAGCTATCTACCCTAAATTTCTCAAAGATCTTTCTCATGTTTTAACCCTTTTAACAGTGTTGTTTCACCATTATATTTGGTGAACAACCTTGTGTTAGGATGTTAGCGGGACGGGCGCAGGTCATCGTATACAATCATTGAAGGCAACTTGTGAGACGCTCTAGCAATTTTGTAAGGGACGAGATCGTTTTATCGAAGGCAACATCGAGGGTCATCGAGGGACTACGATATTTGTTTATCTAAGGGACATTTAATAGAGTGTCTCATACTCGAGGGACATGATTGCATTTTCCGAGGCAACAAGCGAGGTTACCCTAGAGGTGCAAGTGTGAATTGTGTATTGATTTTCATGCATTTGTCTTTGTGTTAGGTTATCTAACGGTTGATTTTGAATCTTCGCATACAAACCCTAATTACTATACAGTATATAGAAAGCGATAAATTGCAATAAATTAAAGTCTAAGCTATTACAAATAAGTATTCGGGGATAGGGGTACAAATTTTTACAAATGGGGATGAGTCTCATCAGAATAGTAGTGTCCAAATATTATTTACAACCAAATCGAATCGTCGCATTCTCAATGTAAAAAATATAACCAAGGTATAAGAATCAAAGATAAACAAAAGTATTGTGCCATGCATATAATTATTTACAAATGATCAAAATATTAACCTAATGCAAAATTAAGTATTAATATTATTTTTGTGTTTTTTTGCTAATTATATATAAACAAAAGTTTTAATTAAAAAAGTTTTAACACAAGAAAATTATTTAACTTAGTAAACTCTATTTTTATGTATTTTTAATTGTACTAAATAAAAAAGGTATTATTAATAAAAATATAATATGAAAAATTAGTATATTATTTTTATGAATTAGGAAATAAGTTATATAAAAAAGAAAATAAGGTGAAAAAAGTATTAGTTTGCATATATAAAAAAAGGTTAAATGGGCTTTAAAGAACATGCTTGGCCCAAAAAGTGTGTGTTGAAAGAGGACAAGAGGGGGTGCACGCCAGAATTAATTGGGCCTAAGGGGTTTTGTGCAAGGGACGGGCCCAGATACGTTTGACAAGTTTTTGTTGTTAGGGTTGGAATTATTTGGCTCAGAATAGGGTTTACACTTGAACAGCGTCGCTCCCTTTCTTCTTCATCGTCCTCTTCATCCTTTATCACACAGGACTTCTGATGTCGCCTCTCCTCGCCTCAGGCTACCAGACGCCACCATCCATCTTCCCTTCCCGCGTTCGTACAATGTGATGTTTCAACAAGGTATCATCGTTCTATCGCGTTTTAGGGTTTTCATATTTTTTACTCTTGCATGCTATTAATCTTTGTGTTATTTGTGTTTGGATTATGAGATGTAGAGAAAAAAGGAAGAGGAATTGATACCTTAGGGTTTCTGCTTTGGGAGGAGGTGGAGGATTTGGACAGGAGGTGTTCACCGGTGGCCGGAGGCGGGAGACACGTGGCAATGATGCTGGATTCCCGGTACTTGTATCTTTTAGCTTTCCTTGAATGGTTTTATGATGATAGTGTCTCTGAAAACCCTAGGATACTTCACTTCTGCATCTTCTTTTCTTCTTCTGAATACTTGCTTCTGTGATGCTTTCGATGATTATTCTGTGATGGACTTTGCTTTGGAGTTTCCCTCTCTTTGGACTTGTTTTGCTTTCAATGATGAATTTGATTCTGAGATACTTGTGCTTCTGTTTAGCCTATGATGAACATGTTCTGAGGCGTTTTGTTGGCTATTTTTTCAATGATGATGATATTGAATCTGAGAATATGGTTATTGTTTCACTTCTGACTTCTTCTTTTTCTCTTGGCTTTGGGTGAGCTTTCAATGATGAATCTTGATCCTGAGATTGTTTGCTTCAGTTATTTTTGCTTCTGACTTTTGTTTTCCTCTCATTTGGGCTTGGCCTTTTCAATGATGATGATGATTCTGAGTTGGTGTTTCAGTTGTTGTTCTGATAACTGTTTTTTAGGCTTGGAGGCTTGCTTCTTTGAGGCAAGCTTGTGCAGTTTGACAGGTTTTTTTGGCAGGCTGAAACAGGCTTGTGATTGTAACAGGTTTTTGGGCTATGTGTTTACAGCTTCAGGGCTTGTTGCCTTAGGCTTCAGGGTTTGTGCTTGTTATGCTTGGCTTGAGGCAGGTTGAATGTTGTTTAGGATATAGGCTTGAGGCAAACAGGTTGATATGCAAGTCGCTTGGTTTTTGTAAGTTTTTGACAGAGCTAAAGGCAGGCTTGCAAATTTGCTTGCTTGAAGCAGGCTGGAGGTTTTATGCAGGTTTGCTTCTGGTTGTAGCTTATGCAGGCAAGCTTGGTTTGCTTGCTTGAAAGCAGGCTTGGAGGTTACAGGCTGTGTTATGTGTTTACAGCTTTGTGTTATATTTTTCTTTTGTGTTCTGCCCCCTCTTAACAGTGTTGATTTGTTATATTTATCTATCTCTAAGCCTGCCTAAAAAACTGTAAGCCTGCTACTTTTTTACTCTCTTTCTCTCTCTCTCCAGAAAGCATATCTTTGCTTAGAATATCTTTCTTTTCTGAAAAGGTTTTGGCCAGAAAATGATGAAAAATGTACTTTTACAAGCTTGCTTGCATCTTGGTTTTGCTTCTGCACACTTCCAGATTTTCTACATTTGCTTTTTGTGTACTTGTATGCAGCTTTGTTGACAGCTCTTGGACAGTTTTGTTGACAGCTCTTTTTGACAGTTTGGAACTTGTGACTTAGTTTGCCCCTTTGACAATTTGGTTTGCCTAGTTTGATAATGCAATTCAGTTTGGATTTATGCAGCTTTGTGTATTTTTCTTAAATGATTTGTATGCTTGCAAACATTTTACTTCCTTCTTTGTGAACCAAGAAGAGACATCTTCTTGCGATTTTCAGAGAGGACGAACAAACTGATTCCGGCCAAAACCTTTAATGATGAGTTTTTGATTAACTGTCTGAAAAATACTTTTCCAAATTAATTGTGTTGACTTCTCCTTTTCTGGCTTTGCAGGTAAACACCAATTGGGGCAAGGGAAGCAGCAGTAGCAGATGAAGATTTCAAGAAACTTAGGATATAGTTTTATTTTATTTTAATCATTTGTAATAAACATTATTATAAATACTATAAATAAAATTACTGTATTTAAATAACACTTGTACCAATAATTAAAAATAAATAAAAGTCCTTTTGTCAGATAATTCTCTATTTCATTGTCTATTTAATTATTTAAGTTTCTTGAATTAAAATAGCTGGAAGTACATCCCAATTATTCTAACTTAGATAAGATAAATAATTAATAACATTGTAGTCTCACAAACCCTGCTTTAACCAGCAATAAGCCCAACATGTCAGTTAACCAATTGCACAGCTAAACAAACAAACGTCCATACGCCTTTCACTTCACTTGATTAAACTAAAACTGCAAATTTTCAATCAGAAGCCTCAGCTGCTATCCCATAGGTTCAGGTTTTGAGAAACAAACTGAAATCTTGAACAGGCGTCAAAGCAGTGTGACAGCCAATTAAGACACTGTGGATTCAAATTCTTCTGAAAATGCGCGTGCAAACCCTAATGTTGGATTTACTGTCAAAGAAACATCCGCCTGATCAAATCCTGAGCCAAACTCAACCAAATCACTAAAAACCCTAATAATCTGCTTGGACTGATTCAAGAGTCAATGGAAACCTTAATTTTGTCTGACTGATGAGAAAAGTCTGTTTAACCGATTCTTAAGCCAATCTGAAAAATCAGGAAAAGCCTGAAGTTGTGATTTCTTGTGAAAAAGAGAGAGGGCAAATTTTGGGGTACAACAGTTGCCCCTATTCAATCTTCTTGAACCTGAAGAGTTAGATTGGCAGGTTTGCCTTTCGCGACTCGAGGGTAAAAGGAGATTAGACACTAGAGTGCCTGAAAAATTTGCACTCGTCAAAGCGTAGTTTTAGCGAATGGGCTTAAAGATGCCATTTGGAGATGGGCTTAAAGATGCCATCTGGAGATGTGACAGAATCTTGTCAGGGGATGGGCTTAGAGATGCCATCTGGAATGTATGTTGTAGGTGACAGAAATGAGTGTCAGAAAGGTGTCCATGTTTCGGAACATCTTTGAGCTGGGGGTCTGAATAAGCAATGAATTGACATCCATGTTGGGAAGCATCCGTGAACTGTTTTCAGAAGTTGAGTCTGAACAAGCGATAGATTAACATCTGTGTTTGGAGAATCCGTAAACTATTTTCATAAGTCTTGAATCTGAACAAACATGAATTGGTCGAGTAGATATTTGTCCTGTCTGGTTTCAGGTATTAATCTCCAACCTGAGAAAGAAAGATAGTTTTCCTGGCTCGTTACAGGTATTGATCTTCAATCCCTCGTCCACAGATGGTTTTCCTGGCTTGCTACAGGTATTGATCTAGAACTTGAAAAGGTTGATGGTAGCCATCTGTTGATTGACCTTTTTCTGGAAAAGGTAAAACGTTAGTTGTATGCAATGTCATGATGTATGAAATGCATAATGCAATATATGTGTTTATGATATATAAATGTAATGGATGTGCATGCAAGCTGAGTAGCTGTCTTGCTGAGGATAGGTGAATCTTGGATAACGAAATCTTTGACTGCTGCCGGGGAAAGTAAATCTTTGACTGCTGCAGGGGATTAAAAGAATCTTTTGATTGCTGCCGGGGAAAGTAAATCTTTGACTTCTGCAGGGGATTGCAAGAATCTTTTGATTGCTGCAGGTATTAATCTGGAATCTTGAAAAGGTTGGTCGGTGAGATAGTTGTCCTGGCTGGTTTCAGGTATTAATCTCTGACCTGAGAAAGAAAGAATAGTTTTCCTGGCTTGTTACAGATGTTAATCTTTGATCTCTTCACGTAGATAGTTTTCCTGGCTTGCTACAGGTATTGTGATGTCGGGAATGGGCTTACAGATTCCATTTGGAGATATGATGGATAGTTGATGGAGATGGGCTTAAAGATGCCATCCAAAAATGATTGTTGAATTGTTTGAGCTGGTCGAGTAGATAGTTGTCCTGGCTGGTTTCAGGTGTTAATCTCTGACCTGAGAAAGAAAGATAGTTTTCCTGGATTGTTACAGGTATTGATCTTCAATCTCTTCATGTAGATAATTTCCTGCCTTGTTACAAGTATCAATCCACAATCAGTCGTCCACAGATAGTTTTCCTGGCTTGCTACAGGTATTAATCTGGAACTTGAAAAGGTTGGTCGATGAGATAGTTGTCTCAGCTGGTTTCAGGTATTAATCTCTGACCTGAGAAAGAAAGATAGTTTTCCTGGCTTGCTACAGGTATTAATCTGGAACTTGAAAAGGTTGGTCGATAAGATAGTTGTCCTGGCTGGTTTCAGGTATTAATCTCTGACCTGAGGAAGAAAGATAGTTTTCCTGGCTTGCTACAGGTATTAATCTTCAATCTCTTCATGTAGATAGTTTTCCTGGCTTGTTACAGGTATCTCCACAATCAGTCGTCCACATATAGTTTTCCTGGCTTGCTACAGGTATTAATCTGGAACTTGAAAAGGTTTCGTCGGTGAGATAGTTGTCCTGGATGGTTTCAAGTATTAATCTCTGACCTGAGAAAGAAAGATAGTTTTCCTGGCTTGCTACAGGTATTAATCTTCAATCTCTTCATGTAGATAGTTTTCCTGGCTTGTTACAGGTATCAATCCACAATCAGTCGTCCACAGATAGTTTTCCTGGCTTGCTACAAGTATTAATCTGGAACTGAAAAGGTTACAGAATGGCAACCGTGTCTGGAGCATATTTGGACTGTATCTTCCAACAGGTGATGAAGGAATTTTTGATGATGACCGCAAATTCCAGCAGGTGATGAAGGAAATTTTTGAACGTTATTTAATTCCAGCAGGTGATGAAGGAATTTTTTATGATGACCGCAACTTCCAGAAGGAAATTTTGAACGCTCTTGAATTCCAGATGGTGATAAAGGAATTTTTGATGATGACCGCAACTTCCAGAAGGAAATTTTGAACGCTCTTGAATTCCAGCAGGTGATGAAGGAATTTTTGATGATGACCGCAACTTCCAGAAGGAAATTTTGAACGCTCTTGAAACTTGAAATGTAATTTTGCTTTGGAGAATAAATCCTTGACAAATGTTGGGGAAATAAACCCATGACTGCAGGTCTGCTGGAGAGGTGGTAACCTTCTTGAAGACGCTTGAATGTCTTTTCAAAAAAAATTCGGAGAGGTTTCATCACTGCCCCTAGTATCAGATGCTTGTGATATTTCCAGGACACTTGGACTGTTCGTAACCCTTTGATGAGATTGACGTTTAAATGCCCCAAGTGATGGTGACAGAGACTTTCCCCAGGTTAACTGAACTTGGAAAGATTTGTTGAAATCTTGACTCGACTGCCCCAGGTTAACTGGATAGTGTCATCCTTTTTGAAGTGATTTTGCTCACTGAGAGAGCTTTCGTTCATCGGATATTCATTGTGTGAATTTCTCCGCTGTCAAACAAATAGCCAAACGCAAACAGTGATATTCAAGTAATGCAAAGTTTATGTCTGTCTCGAAGTTTTGAAAAATGCATTTTTTAGCAGAAAACTTTTTATAAGACAAATTCAACACAAGATTTAGAGCAAAGCCTTACAGGAGTCAGGATACCTTTTGTAACAGTATGCTTTCGAACTAACCCATGCTTCAATTAGGACTTTTGAAGGGTTGTAACGTGGCTTGGTTCACGGTTTAAGAAACAACGGATAAAGGCTCAAAGTATATTTGTACCCACCCGCTCTTCGTGATGTTCTTCAATCCTAAACTCAGTTAATTGTGCGTCGAACTCTATTCGAGTTTGGAACGACGTTTTTTTTTTTTTTTTTTGGTGATGGTTCACCCCAGTTGAATTTTAGAGGGCAGTCATCATCTCTTCTTTTTTTTTTTTGCAACATTTTTCATGTTGTTGAGGATTTGTAATGACCTCGTTCTTTTGATTTGTTATCCCTAACTTTTGCCTGACTGTTCCTGCTTTCGAGATTTCAGTCAGCGGGATGCCCCAGCTTTCTTAAGCCTCCTTTGTAGGTTTTGGCTCAGTGGGATTTTCTCTTTTGAGAGATTGACTGCCTATGAGATAAGGAACCATCACTGTCTTTTGGTTCCAGATGAATGTTTTTGATGTTGTTCGTTGTATTACGAACTGAGAGTTGGCGACTTCAATGCGCATCTTTTTTTTTTGAATTAACTGAGAGACTACCCTGCCCCAGGTTTAAATCAAAGGTTTCAATTTGTTTAGAACAGAAAACTCCTACTTCTTTGGCTCGAAGGGGTTGACTAGGGATTATCTTCCTTATAACTCCGGTGTTTAAAATTTGAAAGAAATGCCTGTACATCATCAGCGAGGTCTGTTCAAAAGCATACTGTATGAGATTATGGTATTGTTTCGTCATCCTCCCTCTAAAGGCTTGTATCTTTTTATCAAGAGTTAAATATCATAAAGAAAGCACAAGAATAGTGAAAACGAATAGATGAATTCAAGACAAACATATGCAATGCATTAATGAAACAGAGTTTGACATCAACAGTTAATTGTTTGAATAACAAAAGAAATTACAACTTGAAAATTCAAATAAAACAAAGACATTCTCAATGATTTAGCATAGGAGCAGTGATTATGCTAGAGTCTCCGGAGGGTCAAACTCGATCTCCTTGGCATCAATCATGTCTTGGACCTTGTTCTTCAGAGCCCAACAGCTGTTTGTGTCATGCCCTGGGCTACCACAATGATAAGTACATCTTGCATCCGGGTTGTAGCTGGGAGAAGAAGTCTTAGGGTTCGGATGAGGAGCCTTTAATGTAATCAGCTCTTTCTTCAACATGTGTTGTAGTGCTTGAGCTAGTGACATGTTGATCCTAGTATATTGTCTTTTAGGTGCGACCTCCCTACGCTGATGCCCCTGCCTTTGTTGAGCAGGCGCAAGATTAGAGATCAAGGTTGCTCCTACGTGTTGGTCATGGCGGCTCTTTTGACCATACACAACATTGGACTCCTTCTTCCCATTGTAGGGCTTTTTCTGAGCATCAGAAGGTGTAGCTTCTTGAATCTTCCCACTTTTGATGCCAGCTTCGACCCTTTCGCCAGTCATTATTAGCTCGGTGAACCCGGCTGAGGAGCTTCCAATTAAGTGATTGAAGAGAGGCCCTGTCAAAGTTCCCATGAAGATGTCAATCAGCTCTCTGTCAGTTAAAGGAGGTTGCACCCTACCAGCCAGATCTCTCCACTTTTGGGCGTATCCTTTGAAGCTCTCGTCAGAACCCATGGTCATGTTCTGCAATTGCACACGAGTTGGTGCAAGATCAGCATTGTACTGATACTGCTTATAAAAAGCAACAGCTAAATCCCCCCAGGTGTGGATGTGAGAACTCTCCAATTGATAGAACCACTCGAGTTGAGCCCCTACCAGGCTTTCTTGGAAGAAATGGATCCAAAGCTTTGGATCAGTTGTGTATGGTTGAATCTTGCGGACATAAGACTTTAAGTGCATCTTAGGGCAAGAGACTCCATCGTACGTGGCAAAGGTAGGGACCTTGAACTTTGGCGGGATGACCAATCCAGAAACTAAACCCATGTCTCGTAAATCCAAGCCAGGTATTTGTTGAATCTCCATAGCACTGAGGCGATCCTCCAACTATTTGTACTTGTCATCAGCGGGAGGATATTGTTCTTCGGAGTAGTCAGCTTCAACATCATTGATCTCCAAATTGTGGTCTTCTTCAAGACTATCCCCTATGTTGGATGGAGTTGAAAGGTCTAGGGTTTTAGGTCTTCTTCTCAAGTTCAGGATGCTCGCTGTCTTCTTGGACTTCTTCTTCTTGTCTTTGAGAAGGAGAGCTTTCAGATCCTCCTGCCCTTTACCCATAGCCAGAAACATTTGTTGGAATTGAGCGTTTTGAGCTTGGAGATCTTTCACCGTTTGTTCCATATCCATCTTACTGAAATAAACAGTAGGAAGGTAAGGAGACCTGTATGGGAGACCTGATATGCAATGATATGTATGATATATGTATGCAATGTTTTCAAGGATTTCTTGGGGTAAACACAAGAAAATGTTAGAGGTTGAATTTTGATCAACATCTTTGATTGGAGAACTTTATATCGGTGGATGTCTTTCCACGAGAATCAAGCTCACCATGTCAAGTGGGTCATAGCCCCTAATTCAAGTTGTTGCACTTGATCTTTGATGGCGTTTGTTTAGAGGGGAACCCTCTTGCCCCTTGGTAGATGTCTGGTTCAACGTGACCCTGCATCAAAAGACCCTCGAGATCCTTGAAATGGCTATTGAAAATGCTATGGTATGATGTTATGATGTTATGTACATGTATGCAAAAGCAAGTAAGTGTATATACAGGTAATCATATTCACACAAAGCAAACAAGTCCTTAGGTTTAGGCTTGCATGGGGTTCGTAGGTAAGTACCCTCTTGAAGTTAGTTGGCTCATCCTGTCCTAAAATAGAAACCGGGTTCTAAGGAGCTCAATATCACTGGATTATTTTCTATGTTCATTGTTTTGGTTTAGCCACTTAACTGGCGACCAAAATATTCCCAAAAAACAACACTCAATGAGTGTAGTATCGAGTATCTACCAACTTCGGACTGCACCAAAGTCGGTCATCTCACTACCCCTAAAAAGGCCAAGATGGTCAAGTAAGGTTCTAAGAGTTCGTTAGTGCTTCATGACATCACTCAGCGGCCCCGTATTCTCCTTGACTACTCAAGGGCTACCAGTACTCACAAATATGTCACACTAACATAGCTACTGTTTCAACCATATCGGTATACCCCACACAGTTCCCTCACAGTTTATTGCTATTTACCTAAAAAGGTACCCCCAAATCCGGGTGTAGGATTTACAACAAACCCAAACAAGGAACCCGAAAAGTAAAGCAATCAAAGCAAACAAAGTAAGCATGTAAAGGTGATTTAAAACCCTAAGGTAACCCCACTTTTAGAAAATCCCCAGCAGAGTCGCCAGTTCTGTGATACGGTGGGAGAACTGACTTGAGTTTTGCATTTGTATTCGCACTTGTTCGGTTTAGCAAGAGTCGCCACCGACTTTTTATTTTATCCTAAGGAAAGGTTAAAAAGCACAGGAAAAACCTTTGAGATGTTTTCGTGGGTTCGGGGAGTAGATTATAGAAAGGGAAGGTATTAGCACCCTTTCTATCCATGGTTATCCATGGGCTCTTAGTTACTTGTTTTAGACCACTTGCCTTTGTTTTTCAATTGTGTGAAATGGTGCTTTGTGTGTGTGGTTTTTGAAACTGTTTTGAAAAAGATGCCTTGTCTAGGCAACCATTGTAACAATTCTTTACTCGAATGTTTTACAAAGGTGTTTGTCTTTTTGAAAAGATGTTTCAATGTTTTTGAAAGTTTGTTTTGAAGTTGTGTTGTGATGTGTGTTTTGAAAAATGGCAAGGATTTTTTTGCAAGATTGATCAAGTAACCAAGATCTATCTACCCTAAATTTCTCAAAGATCTTTCTCATGTTTTAACCCTTTTAACAGTGTTGTTTCACCATTATATTTGGTGAACAACCTTGTGTTAGGATGTTAACGGGACGGACGCTGGTCATCGTATACAATCATTGAAGGCAACTTGTGAGACGCTCTAGCAATTTTGTAAGGGACGAGATCGTTTTATCGAAGGCAACATCGAGGGTCATCGAGGGACTACGATATTTGTTTATCGAAGGGACATTTGCTAGAGTGTCTCATACTCGAGGGACATGATTGCATTTTCCGAGGCAACAAGCGAGGTTACCCTAGAGGTGCAAGTGTGAATTGTGTATTGATTTTCATGCATTTGTCTTTGTGTTAGGTTATCTAGTGGTTGATTTTGAATCTTCGCATACAAACCCTAATTACTATACAGTATATAGAAAGCGATAAATTGCGAGAATTTAAAGTCTAAGCTATTACAAATAAGTATCCGGGGATGGGGGTACAAATGTTTACAAATGGGGATGAGTCTTATCAGAATAGTAGTGTCCAAATATTATTTACAACCAAATTGAATCGTCGCATTCTCAATGTAAAAAATATAATCAAGGTATAAGAATCAAAGATAAACAAAAGTATTGTGCCATGCATATAATTATTTACAAATGATCAAAATATTAACCTAATGCAAAATTAAGTATTAATATTATTTTTGTGTTTTTTTGCTAATTATATATAAACAAAAGTTTTAATTAATAAAGTTTTAACACAAGAAAATTATTTAACTTAGTAAACTCTATTTTTATGTATTTTTAATTGTACTAAATAAAAAAGGTATTATTAATAAAAATTTAATATGAAAAATTAGTATATTATTTTTATGAATTAGGAAATAAGTTATATAAAAAAGAAAATAAGGTGAAAAAAGTATTAGTTTGCATATATAAAAAAAGGTTAAATGGGCTTTAAAGAACATGCTTGGCCCAAAAAGTGTGTGTTGAAAGAGGACAAGAGGGGGTGCACGCCAAAATTAATTAGGCCTAAGGGGTTTTGTGCAAGGGACGGGCCCAGATACGTTTGACAAGTTTTTGTTGTTAGGGTTGGAATTATTTGGCTCAGAATAGGGTTTACACTTGAACAGCGCCGCTCCCTTTCTTCTTCATCGTCCTCTTCATCCTTTCTCACACAAGGCTTCTGATGTATCCTCTCCTCGCCTCAGGCTACCAGACGCCACCATCCATCTTCCCTTCCCGCGTTCGTACAATGTGATGTTTCAACAAGGTATCATCGTTCTATCACATTTTAGGGTTTTCATATATTTTACTCTTGCATGCTATTAATCTTTGTGTTATTTGTGTTTGGATTATGAGATGTAGAGAAAAAAGGAAGAGGAATTGATACCTTAGGGTTTCTACTTTGGGAGGAGGCGGAGGATTTGGACAGGAGGTGTTCACCGGTGGCCGGAGGCGGGAGACATGTGGCAATGATGTTGGCTTCCTGGTACTTGTATCTTTTAGCTTTCCTTGAATGGTTTTATGATGATAGTGTCTCTGAAAACCCTAGGATACTTCACTTCTACATCTTCTTTTCTTCTTCTGAATACTTGCTTCTGTGATGCTTTTGATGATTATTCTGTGATGGACTTTGCTTTGGAGTTTCCCTCTCTTTGGACTTGATTTGCTTTCAATGATGAATTTGATTCTGAGATACTTGTGCTTCTGTTTAGCCTATGATGAACATGTTCTGAGGCGTTTTGTTGGCTATTTTTTCAATGATGATGATATTGAATCTGAGAATGTGGTTATTGTTTCACTTCTGACTTCTTCTTTTTCTCTTGGCTTTGGGTGAGCTTTCATTGATGAATCATGATCCTGAAATTGTTTGCTTCAGTTGTTTTTGCTTATGACTTTTCTTTTCCTCTCTTTTGGGCTTGGCCTTTTCAATGATGATGATGATTCTGATTTTGTGTTTCAGTTGTTGTTATGATAACTGTTTTTTAGGCTTGGAGGCTTGCTTCTTTGAGGCAAGCTTGTGCAGTTTGACAGGTTTTTTTAGGCAGGCTGAAACAGGCTTGTGATTGTAATAGGTTTTTGGGCTATGTGTTTACATCTTCAGGGCTTGTTGCCTTAGGCTTCAGGGTTTGTGCTTGTTATGCTTGGCTTGAGGCAGGTTGAATGTTGTTTAGGATATAGGCTTGAGGCAAACAGGTTGATATGCAAGTCGCTTGGTTTTTGTATGTTTTTGACAGGGCTAAAGGCAGGCTTGCAAATTTGCTTGCTTGAAGCAGGCTTGAAGCAGGCTTGAAGAAGGTTGGAGGTTTTATGCAGGTTTGCTTCTAGTTGTAGCTTATGCAGGCAAGCTTGGTTTGCTTGCTTGAAAGCAGGCTTGGAGGTTACAGGCTGTGTTATGTGCTTATAGCTTTGTGTTATATTTTTCTTTTGTGTTCTGCCCCCTCTTAACAATGTTGATTTGTTATATTTATCTATCTCTAAGCCTGCCTAAAAAACTGTAAGCCTGCTACTTTTTTACTCTCTTTCGCTCTCTCTCCAGAAAGCATATCTTTGCTTAGAATATATTTCTTTTATGAAAAGGTTTTGGCCAGAAAATGATGAAAAATGTACTTTTACAAGCTTGCTTGCATCTTGGTTTTGCTTCTGCATACTTCCAGATTTTCTGCATTTGCTTTTTATGTACTTGTATGCAGCTTTGTTGACAGCTCTTGGACTTTTTTTTTGACAGCTCTTTTTGACAGTTTGGAACTTGTGACTTAATTTGCCCCTTTGACAATTTGGTTTGCCTAGTTTGATAATGCAATTCAGTTTGGATTTATGCAGCTTTGTGTATTTTGCTTAAATGATTTGTATGCTTGCAAACATTTTACTTCCCTCTTTGTGAACCAAGAAGAGACATCTTCTTGCGATTTGCAGAGAGGACGAACAAACTGATTCCGGCCAAAACCTTTAATGATGAGTTTTTGATTAACTGTCTGAAAAATACTTTTCCAAATTAATTGTGTTGACTTCTCCTTTTCTGGCTTTGCAGGTAAACACCAATTGGGGCAAGGGAAGCAGCAGTAGCAGATGAAGATTTCAAGAAACTTAGGATATAGTTTTATTTTATTTTAATCATTTGTAATAAACATTATTATAAATACTGTAAATAAAATTACTGTATTTAAATAACACTTGTACCAATAATTAAAAATAAATAAAAGTCCTTTTGTTAGATAATTCTCTATTTCACTGTCTATTTAATTATTTAAGTTTCTTGAATTAAAATAGCTGGAAGTACATCCCAATTATTCTAACTTAGATAAGATAAATAATTAATAACGTTGTAGTCTCACAAACCCTGCTTTAACCAGCAATAAGCCCGGCATGTCAGTTAACCAATTGCACAGTTAAACAAACAAACGTCCATACGCCTTTCACTTTACTTGATTAAACTAAAACTGCAAATTTTCAATCAGAAGCCTCAGCTGCTATCCCATAGGTTCAGTTTTTGAGAAACAAACTGAAATCTTGAACAGGCGTCAAAGCAGTGTGACAACCAATTAAGACACTGTGGATTCAAATTCTTCTGAAAATGCACGTGCAAACCCTAATGTTGGATTTACTGTCAAAGAAACGTCCACCTGATCAAACCCTGAGCCAAACTCAACCAAATCACTAAAAACCCTAATAATCTGCTTGGACTGATTCAAGAGTCAATGGAAACCTTAATTTTGTATGACTGATGAGAAAAGTCTGTTTGACCGATTCTTAAGCCAATCTGAAAAATCAGGAAAAGCCCGAAGCTGTGATTTCTTGTGAAAAAGAGAGAGGGCAAATTTTGGGGTACAACATACGCCAACGATTTTCTGGCTCACTTGTTGTGACCCTTGAAAAGGTACCTAAAAATCATATAGGCTCAGTTAAATTATAAAATTATGTAGTTTTTTATTCGGATCATATAATTAACACTTTAAACGTACCTCTTTTTGTGATACATCAGACTCGTCGTGCCGCAAAATCCCTTTACCCTTAGATGCGGGTTTTGTAGGAGTCTATAATTATCGTGGAAATAACTGAGGTAAGAACTGACATTTGAAGACTTAAAGATTCATAATGGTTTTCAACATACCTGATCATCTATGAAAATGAGATCCGATGGCCATGCAACAAAAGATCCTATTGCATCTCACAGCAATGTGGTCTCAACAACAATGTCAGGTACCGGCAACAATGCATCCATATCTAAAGCAATATCAACCGATACTTTCATGTGTCCATCCGGAAGCGGTCTATGGTGAAGTAAATCTCCCAAAGTGTTATGGACTTTTCCCTTGCCAACTAGTCGATAAGTCGGCGACGATAGGTATTGCTGGCAAGATGAAATTCCCTAAACCAATAATAACCGTTAGAAGTGACTAAAAATATTCTATAATAATAATGGATATATATTGAAAATTACCTCGGGAAATTTATGCTGACAGTTGATACTAGCTTTGTCACTAGTTTCTTTTAACTGTGAACTGCTCTTTTCCGCCATATATCTCTCTTTATCCTTCTGCAATTCAGAGACTTGAGCTTGTAAATCCAGCAATGTTTGCATCACTTTTGCATTGCTAGGATTTCTTCTCCTTGGATGCTTATACAAAGAGGTTGGAGTCACACCATGACCTTTACCCCTCACCCGACCCGGATACTCAGCAATATTTAGTGCTCGACTAACTACGCTCCTGGTATCCTGATCCTCACCTGGGGATACCGATTGCGACAAGGTCTCCTGTAATTCATTTACATATCAAAAATTATTAGTGGAGATAAAAAATTATTTAAATATTAATAAACATTTGATTTAATTAAAGACACAATCTTATACTTACACATTCATCATACACATGTTGAAGATCAGGATTAACAACTTGATCCTTGCCCACATGAGCTTCCTTCCACAACAAATGTGCTGGTAGTGACGTTGCATCACTTTTCGTCTCTTCTAACTACGCATTGACACAAGTCTTAAGATCATCAATTATAACACATTGAGAGAATTAATAAGATCGTAGAGTTTATATTTACTTACAATTTTTTCCTCTAAGCGAGCATATCCCAAACGCCCTTTTTTGTATGGATATGCGGGTTTTGACGCTCTCTCGTGATTGATGGCACTCACTTTCTTGAAATTCTCCTCTCTTCTTTGGCCTACAAAACCAACCCATTCTTTAGGTGTAATGAAGTTTTCATATTTCTTTGGACATTCCGGATCCTCTTCAAGAAAATTTCCTTCATCATCTTTAAGATACTTGTTTGTTAAAAATGTTCTCCACCCTCTATGTCTTTTTCCAGCCAAACCCATTATATACTTTTTACGGGTATCTTCAATGTTAAAAGACCTCTACAAAAAAACATACACATAAAGTGTGTTAGTAAAATCAATTTAAACACATATTATCGTCAAGATAAAGCAAATAACAAAAACCATATATGTACCTTTATCTCAGTCCAAACTTTCTCTTTACCCTCATCCAACTCTCCTCTTTTCCATCTAGGAGTGGTGATCGGAATGTGTATACGAACAAGCGTACCAATGTAGCTTGTCAACTTTGCAGCATTAGACCCAATTAGTTGGTCATTATCATTACAATCTACATTATATGTTACTCCTCCATCTCTATCACGGATGATTCCCCTCATAATAGTTATACCTCGTGTAATATCTTTTTCTGAAGTCTTTTCTGAAGTATTTTCTGGAGCATTTTCAGGAGCATTTGCATCTTGTGAGTTTTCTTGATTACTAGCCATTTGACCTGTAATAATGAAAAGAAAAAATAATGAAATGACAAATAAAAATGAAATGACAAATAAAAATGAAATGACAAATAAAAATGAAATGACAAATAAAAATAAAAATGAAATGACAAATAAAAATGAAATGACAAATAAAAATGAAATGACAAATTAAATTTTATTGAATGATATAGGCTATAATTATATATACTATTACCTTTTTCACTAAGGTCTCTTTCTTTTCTTGGTAGAAATGTCTTCTACTCGTCTCTTAACAACGCGGACAGTTGGATTGATCCAAATACCCTCATTATGATCATTTCTAATACATGATTCATTATCATTTTGATCAGTTATGGTTAAAGATTCAATGTCAACACCAATATCACTTTGATCTCCAATGCTTTCATCAATTACTTTGTTAGATAATAGCACTATAGACCATTTCGTACTTGTCGGATCATTGACATAGAACACTTATTTAGCTTGAGAGGCTAGAATGGAAGGCTCATCTTTGTACCCCCACCCTATTAAGATCCACTTGCAAAAAACCTGACTTATCCATTCGTATGCCATTATTATTTTTAACCCACTTGCAACCAAATATAGGAATCTGAAACTTCCCGTAATCAAACACCCAAATGCGCTTGATAACCCTAAAATATGACAGATTTGCAAATTTTGGGTTTAAGTCCTTCACACTTGATATATGCATTGCTTCAGCGATCAAGGTGACATTACTATTTTGCATAGTACTTTTGTCATCCTGTTCTTTGGTATAAAATGTGTATCCATTAATTGCATATGCACTATAAGAAAACACAACTAAACTTGGACCGTATGCTAAACATCTCAATCTTTCTGTTACTGAAGCAGGATCTGAACGATACTTTGAATAAATATGTTCCTTAAACCATGGTATGAAACTTTGATTGTGCTCTCGTACAATCCAATTCTCATTTCTATTCGGATTTAAACCTCGAAGAACACCCTTGTGCATTTCAACATACGGCTCAACTTCAAGCTCATTGTGCAAAACATACAAATGCACTTGATCCCGTCCGACCATTGATACTGTCACAACTTTATTTCCAATTAGCTTCTTACCTTATTTTTTTTCAACAACATGAGATTTAGGGAGTCCAATTGATTGAACATTTGACAGATATTCAGTACAAAACTCAACCGCTTCTTCAACAATATATTGTTCAGCAATACAACCCTCTGGTCGACTTCGGTTTTTCACATACCCTTTTAATATTTTCATATAACGTTCAGTAGGGTACATCCATCTCATATAAGCTGGTCCACACAATTGTGTCTCTTTGATAAGATGAAGGACAAGATGAACCATTATGTCAAAAAACGAGGGAGGGAAATACATTTCAAGATCACACAAAGTAACAACCATTTCTTTTTGCAATGTTGGTAAGATCCCAGGATCGATAACCTTGCTTCAAATTGACTTGAAGAAAAAACACAGTTTAGTTATTGCGCTTCTTACTTTTTCTGGAAGAATAGAACGTATACTTATCGGTAGAAAATGTTCCATTATAACATGGAAATCATGCGTATTTAAACTCTTTAACTTGAGGTCTTGCATAGACACAAGTCTTCTAATATCTGATGAGTAGCCTTCTGGAACTTTAACCTCACTTAGGAACTTACACAATATTTTTTTCTCCTTTCTGGATAGAGTGTAAACAGCAGGTGGTAGATATGTTCGTCTTCCTTTTTTCACGGGTCCCAATTCAGTTCTTATTCCCATCTATACCATGTCCTCCCTTGCTTTAAGGCCATCCTTAGACTTCCCTTTTATATTGAGTAACGTACCAATAACACTGTCAAATACATTTTTTTCAATATGCATAACATTAAGAAAATGTCTTACGTACAAATATTTCCAATATGGCAATTCAAAAAAAATCGACCTCTTCTTCCACCCACCTGTGAAAACTTTATGTGCAAAAGGCTTTCCAAACTGAATACTCACATCTTTCACCTTTTCAAATATTTGATCACCTGTCAATCCAGGCGGAGCTCTACGTTGTTCAGTATCTCCGTTGAACGCTTTTCTCCATCCACAATATTGATGTTTAGAATTTAAGAATCTATGATGACCGAGAAAGACATTCTTCTGACAAAGTTTCAATCGCATCGTATCGGTTCCATCTTCATTGATAGGACACCCTTTTTCACTTTTAATGCTATACCCGGATAGATTTCCGTAGGCTGGAAAATCGTTAATTGTTCCAAACAACATCGCCCTCAAGTTGAAACTTTATTTCCTATACCCATCATAAACCTCCACACCATTCTCCCACAAAATCTTCAAACCTTCGATTAAAGGTTCCAAATATACGTCTATGTCATTTCCTGCTTGTTTAGGCCTGGAAATTAACATAGATAACATCATGTACTTACGCTTCATACATAGCCACGGAGGTAGGTTATAAATAAGAATCACAGACCATGTGCTATACGAGATACTTTGAATACTGTGTGGGTTCATTCCATCAGTAGACAATGCCAAGCAAAGGTTTCTTGCTTCTTTTCCAAATTCAGGATAATCATTATCAATTTTCATCCACTGTGGTGAATCTGCCGGATGTCGAAACTTTCCATCAACAATTCTTTCATCTGCATGCCAAGTTAAGTGTCTTGAATCGGTTTCACTACGATACATCCGTCTAAATCTCTTAATTATAGGAAAATACCATAAGACTTTTGTCGGAGACAACTTTTTCTTATATCGAGGGGCACCGCATTTAGGACACTCATTTAACGATGCATACTCGTTTCGAAACAAAACACAATCTTTTGGACATGCATGTATCTTGTCATAGCTCATGCCAATAGAGTATAACATCTTTTTAGCCTCATACGTTCGATTGAGGAGAACATTATCCTCTGGTAGCATATCTTTCATAAGGGCTAATAACTCTGTGAAACTTTTATCCGACCATCCATTGCCCGCCTTTAAGTTGTACAACTTTAATACCGCAAACAATCTTGTGATTTTGTACAACCATTATACAACAGTTTCTCTGCATCGCTTACCAACCTCTCGAACATTTTGGGACAATCATTAAGATCTTCTTCAAATTCTTCTGCAATCTCTTCAACTCGATCATAATCGTATGTATCTGTGCCATTGTCATTTGAAGCATAGGTCCTATTATCCCCCGATTCATCATTCCCGTCACTTTTCTCACCATGCATATTCCAACATGTATATCTTCTATCAATTCCATACCGTATTAAATGCGATGCCAACTGAACCGCGTCAACCCGATTCCCATAACAGCAACACAAACAAGGACATGTCATTCGACTGGGGTCTTCGGCGTGCGCAACAGCAAACTTAACAAATTCAGATACCCCGTTCTCGTACTCTTTCGATAATCGATTGGAATACATCCATGTCTTATCCATGGTTTACGGTTTCTGATTCAATCTGAGCTAAATGATAAATTCGAAAACAAAACCAATACTCAAAACTTGCACTTTCTCTTGCACAACCATATAACAAAACCAATACTCAAAACTTTTCAATAAATTCATTTTATTCTATCAACTACTTTAGTACACAAGTATAATACATTCCTACCAAGAAAAGAGACGAGTAGAACAAATAAACAAGAAACCATCATTGCTCAAAATAAATCATAAAAAGCACACGAAAAAAACAATATATTAATAGAGTTAACAATATGGCTACCTTTATTAAATATTTTGTTACGCTCTCTATTATTTCTCTCTTAGCTTGTTTTACCAATGCACAACTTGTTAATGTAAGTCTATATAATTAATTAAGCATTTTTTTCGGGTTCACAATAATATCATAGTATTATTTCAATGCCTCTAAAGAAGTCATGTTCTCTGTACATGAAAGAACCAATAAAACACAACAAACCAAACACCCATGACCATAACAATCACAATTAAGTAACAATGACCATCAACACATATCATCAAAACCAGCATTTTAAAAAACAATCCACAACCCCAAAAACGGCCTTGACAAAACGGTTTTGACAGATGCCGATACCATTATCACCATTTTTTTATATTGAAGAACAAATTATGGTTAATTCACACCAGAACGACCGCAATGAGTATCGCGACACTGAAATCCATAAATCCTTTACACGACCGTTTTTAAGACCGTTTTTAAAATCGATGCAAAGAGAAAAAAATGTCATAGAAATGATTATATGTTTTATGAGTTATTATATTAAATTGCACAACCCCTAATGTCAAAACAAGTCATAAACATTGCACGGCCACTAAACTCAAATTATTTCATTAAATAATAACTTGAACAAATTACTGTGATTAACAAAAATTAAACACATAAGTTGAAAAATTGAAGTCAAGAAATGAAAAATTGAAGTCAAGAAATGAAAAATTGAAGTCACACAATAAAGCAATGGGAGAGGGGAGGACGAACGAGTGGACAGAGAGATGAGAGAAGGTTGTGAGAATCGCGTGTTAAACCATGCGCAGCAGGAAGTGACGGTGGCAGACTGAGACCTCCGCCGTTTCCGTGTGCGGTGGTATGATGGAAGAGAAACCATGCTTGCTCAAAATCATTAACCAAACAAAAGCACACGAAAACCATACAAACACATACGAGATGAGGAAAAAAAGGAAACCTGGTACGAATTGCAGTTGGCCGGAGAAGTGGAGCACCGTTGACTGCTGTAGAAGCTCTGGTTTAGGGTTTTTTCGTGAAGAAAATCTGACTGAGAATAGAAAAGTGATATGAATTGTGTTTTGATATTTATTATAAAACTACCTACGAAAGCGCTTTTAAAAGCGCTTTCTAAAGGTCATCTATAACAGCGCTTTTAAATCAAAAAGCACTTTTGTAGCATATCCTATAGCAGCGCTTTTAAAAGCGCTTTCTAAAGGCCAGCTTTAGCAGCGCTTTGGAAAAGCGCTTTCTAAGGCTGACCTTTAGCAGCGCTTTTGAAAAGCGCTTTCTTAAGGTACCCTCTGAAAGGCCAGCTTTAGCAGCGCTTTCCAAAAAGCGCTTTCTAAGGGTGACCTTTAGAAGCGCTTTTGAAAAGCGCTTTCTTAAGGCACCCTTTGAAAGCGCATTTTTAAGCGAATTTTTTTTAAAACCTACAGCAGCACTTTTTTCCAAAAGCGCTTTCTTTTATGTGCTGCTAAAACTTATTTTTGGCGTAGTGTATGCCAAAGACATTGATGACGATTAGAGTGGAGATTAATAATGAAGATAAGGCTATTATCTTGCTCTGCTCTTTACCAGGCTCTTATGACCACTTGGTGACTGCTCTTACCTACGTGAAAGACACTATTTGTCTAGATGTGATTAGTGATACTCTTTTGTCTTATTCTCAAAGGAGATGGAGTGTAGATGAAGGAACTCAAGGTGATAGTCTATATGTAAAACTAAGTCAAGAATGTGGGAGGAACAAGGGTAATTAGGTTTAGAAAGAAGATATCTAAGTCTACACCCTAGTTGTCCTTACCATATGAAGCCACACTGACAATGGTTCACTATGTTTAGATCAGATTATTTTATATCTAGTTGATGATAAAACTTGTACATATCATCAGAATGAGACACATTAAAATATCCATGGACGATGGTGGTGTGCAGACATTGAACGATATTAGATAAATTCCAAAATTTAGGAAGAAATTGATTTCCCTATTGTGATACGGTGGCAGAACCGACTGTTATACTGGTTTGCATTTTGTATTCGCAAATGTCACGGTAAGCAAGAGTCACCACTGACTTTTATTTCATCCAACAAAGGAAAAGGAAAAAGAACAGAAAAAACATTTTTCGAGATATTTGAGTTTGGGGGGTAGATTATAGAAAGGGAATGTGTTAGCACCCATTCTATTCGTGTTTTTCCACGGGCTCTTAGGTACTTGCTCATTTTGAAATTGCTTGTGTTTGCTTATTTTGAAAAGTTTTGTTTACTTCGTGATAACCCTTGTGTTTGTCCTCAAGAGTGTGACGAAGTTATTTTTGAAAATTGTTTTGAAAGTGTTTGTGTGATATTTGTTTGTTTAAGCAAGTACCTAGGAACTATCTACCTACTCAAAAAAAGTATGTTCGTTTTCCTTTAGACAATTCTATCCTACTATTAAGGAGTAGGAAGCCCCATCGTTGGATTTATAAAGGGACGTTCGAAGGATTGAAATGGTCTCTGAAGGCAACAAGTAAAGATACCTTAGCATTTTGAAGGGGCTATCGTCATAAGATCAATTTGTAGGCAACTCGAGGGACAAGTAGGGATTAGGATCTTTATGACGATTTTGAGTTGCGGGTCATTGCTAAGGTATCCCTACATTCGAGGGACACGACCATTATTTCTGAGGCAACTGAGTGGGGCAAACCCTAGGAGTGAGCATGTGCAAGTGTGTTTTTTCAATTAAATATCTTTGCATAATTAGGGTTTTCTACTGTATTAATCCTTTATCTTTTGCATGTAAGCCTATTATCCATACATCTAGCAGTTAAATAGTTATAGAAATTAAAAGCGAGAAATTAAAACCCTAACTATTACAAGGCTTCGGGGAGGGGATTACATAATCAAAAACCGGGTAAAATGATACGCGAAATAATAAACCTAATTAACTATTACAACTTGGGAACAGTTACAATAATTGATAAGAATAGGGAAAGTAAAGACGTGCGCGAAAATTAAAACAGGAACAAATTAGGACCTAAGAAATCTAATTAATTAAAAAAAAAATTGTTTGTATTTTCTTTATTGAAAAATAGTCGCAATTTGCAAATTAATCGTAATTTCTATTAAATTTTAATTACAAGAAAATGTTTAAGTTAACCTAATTAAACTACTTAATTAAATGCAAATAAATATTTTATGAATATAATTAACTAAACCTAATATTTTTGTAATTTTCTGATTTTATGATTTAATTAAAAAATATTTTTATTGTAAAATAATTAAAATAAATGATTTTGTAAAATAATTAAAACAAATAAAGAAATAAGAAATTATAAGAGAATTGAAACTTGGGCCTGTCGCTGGAAGGAATTAAGGGGGTATGCTGCCAAATTTCTTGTTAGGCCTAAAGCTGGAGGCCCAGAGTCTGCGCCTGATCCAATGCACTCTCTTCTGATGATTCGTGGTGGACCTTCAAGGCTGGAGCGTGGGATCTACATGATGATGGATCTCAAGGATGAGATCAGGGTGTATGGTGGACGTTGGGCATAGAGATACGCTGGATCTGCAAGGAAATATTATGGAAAATAAAATGTAGGAGGCAGGGATCAAACCCCTGACCTCCTACACATGAATTCCTTAAGACCATTCGCTTCACCAACCGAGCTAGATTCCTATTTTTTAAGATAACACACAATAAACAATATATTGAAATATGGTCATTGATTGTAACCAAAATGCATGCAAAGTTTAAACTTCCCGCTCAGGTTGTGACACGCATCCGTCTTCTCCAGGGGACTGTCATTTTAGATCTAGAGCTTTTACCCACGAACATTGGCCATAGCTACAAACCTGCAATCCTCAAATATCCTGTCTAGGCAACATAAATTAGATTCAAGATCATAGATCAGTTAGGTTTGATCCCCTGATCATGATAGTATCCATCTTGAGATCCAATTATTCCTGCATTTGAAAGCCCTAAAACGGCCTTATAAACCCTAACAATGGTATTTTATCCAACAGTCACCAAAACATGCAATTAAGTATGCAAAAACATTCTAAAGGATGATATAAACATGAACATATACTTATAACTCATTTATCATGTGTGAATTATAAAAACCAATTTCAAAAATATGAACAAACTGTGTTATGGCTAGCGCTCGTTTCTTGATGCTTCAGGCCTGGATGATGCTTGCTATCGCCCCAATGATCACCCAGGAACAAGATTTGACCTTCCGAACATCTTGAACTAGCCTGTGGAAGAAGATAGGTCTTGCACTTTTGGACAAAATTTTTGAGTTTTGTTTCTTGCTTTGGAGGCAGGCTGCGTACGCAAATTCTCTTCCTTTAGGGTTAGAATGATCTTGTATATATGTGAGAATCAAATTAGGTCCATAAAATTGGAATGAATGCAAAGAATAATGAATTTAAATTCTTGCATCCAATCTTTCCAAACATAGAGATTTCTTCTCTTTTTAATCTTGCATGTTTCTCTTACCTATTGACAGTATATAAGATCTTTATTCAATACAAAAATCTTTCCTAAAACAAATTATATGATTTTTGGATTTATTTGGATTTATTTGATTTTTAAATGAATAAAAATAAAAATAATTTAAATAAGCAAATAAATAAATCATGGAGGGTCCTATAGGTCGTGGACTATGCTAGGACTAGGATTCAATCTTGAAAAGATGGGCCCATGTGTGAAAAAAATGCAATTTTGGGCATTTTAACTTTATGCAAATTTCCAAAAATAGTCAAATTTGACAATTCATATCTCTCTCAATTTTGACATTAAGAGTGTGTTCTAGGACTTTTTAGAAAGCTTAGGATGTCCCCTAAGAAACCTCTTTGGTTTCATCTCAATTGGATCTTCCATGTTCTTGTAAGGAGCTTTGGACCAAAAGGTGTTTTTGTTAACTTTTTGGAATTAGCTATAATGTCTGAATTCATATCTTTCCATGAGTGAATTTTTTGAGCTTGAGGGATGAATATGAGTTGTAGGGAATTGGATTATATTAAAAATGAGCCTTGGATGAGAAATTTATGATAAAGTATGAGGAAGTTATGCCTGGTCAAAGTTTGGTTGACTTTTCCTTAGAAACCCTAATTTAGCAACTTTTGAGTTTTGATGAATTAGGAGCATTCCTTGGGGAATCATGGTCAACCCTTCATAAAATGATGAATATCACTTCAAAATGTTGATGTTGACCAAAAATCTTAAAGTTTGACTATATGTGGGCCACAGTTGACTTTTAACCTAATATAGTTGATTTTCAAGGATCTTGAGCAGCTGACTGAGCAAACTGCTTGTGTAGGGCTTGAAACTTGACATGGAGGGTCTTGAGAACATATTAGGACTATGGAGAGCATATGAGGCCTTTTGAGCTCACCCATCTTGATGAAAATGGAAACCCTAGTTGGAGGTTCATTTCTTTAGGAGAGAGTTTGTCTGGTCAACTCTTGGGCATCCTTAAACAAGTTGAGGATCTCAATGAACATATGTTGAGTAAAATGGGAGGGAAAATTTTGGGGTACAACAACTGCCCCTATTTAATCTTCTTAAACCTGAGGATGTAGATTGGTCGGTCTGCCTTTCGTGATCTAAAGGTGGAAGATGATTGAACACTAGAGTGCCCAGACATTTGCATTTGCATGAAGTAATACTGATTGGTGATATCAGGAATGGGCTTACAGATGCCATTTGGAAGTTGACAGAGAATCGTCGGAGATGGCCTTAAAGATTCCATCTAGAAAAGATATTTATTTCATAAGAGATTCCTTTGCGAGAATTCCTGTACCTGCCGTTGAGGAGGACTTCACCGAGGAATGTTGATTTGTGTCTTGGGAGATAGAGTCTAGGAGCTTTGGTTGTCCATTACTCTACTAGGGAGCTAGCTTCTGATTAAGGAAGTGGAAGTGAACTACATTTCTGGTCAGGGTCCAGGCTGTAGAGTAACTTATTGGGGAATTTGTGAAATTGACTATATCGGGTCGGGTCCAGGTCTTACAGTGTTGTAAACTGTTGTCTGGAGATAAAAGAGAAGGAACCTGGATAGTAGGGTTACTTCGGAATGAAAGCCTGGATAGTAGGGCTTATGAGAAGGAACCTGGGTAGTAGGGTTACTTCGGGATGAAAGCCTGGATAGTAGGGCTTATGGGAAGAAACCTGGATAGTAGGGTTACTTCGGGATGAAAGCCTGGATAGTAGGGCTTATGGGAAGGAACCTGGATAGTAGGGTTACTTCGGGATGAAAGCCTGGATAGTAGGGCTTATGGGAAGGAACCTGGGTCGTATGGTTACTTCGGGATGAAAGCCTGGATAATAGGGCTTATGGCAAGGAATCTGGGTCATAGGGTTACTTCGAGATGAAAGCCTAGAAAGTAGGGTTGTGAGAAGGAACCTGGATAGTAGAGTTACTTCGGGATGAAAGCCTGGATAGTAGGGCTTATGGGAAGGAACCTGGGTCGTAGGGTTACTTCGAGATGAAAGCCTGGATAGTATGGCTTATGGGAAGGAACCTGGGTCGTAGGGTTACTTCGGGATGAAAGCCTGGATATTAGGGCTTATGGGAAGGAACCTGGGTCGTAGGGTTACTTCGATATTGAAGCTTGGATAATAGGGCTGTGAGAAGAAACCTGGATAGTAGGGTTACTTCGGGATGAAAGCCTGGATAGTAGGGCTTATGGGAAGGACCCTGGGTCGTAGGGTTACTTCGAGATAGAAGCCTAGATAGTACGGTTGTGAGAAGGAACCTAGATAGTAGGGTTACTTCGGGATGAAAGCCTGGATAGTAGGGCTTATGGGAAGGAACCTGGATAGTAGGGTTACTTCGTTTGGTTGCATAGATTAGTTGACCCGTTTGATCTTTGGGAACTGATTTTCCACTGGCTGTCTGTAGATATGACATGTATAACTGCTGGATTTGCTGGCGATAATTGTCTTTCTTGAAAATATAACAAGGTTAATTATATGTGTAATGTATGAAATTCCTTGTGAGATGATGTTCTCAAAATAAATGAGATTATGTTGTATATGATATGTATGTGCACGTCATGATGTATGTACATGAAATGCTATTGGGGTATGTCCGAGTCTGGGAACATAAATCCCTGAATGCTGCTGGAGAATATAGCATTCCTGACTGTTGTAGAGAATTGTGATTCTTCTACTTCCGCCGGGGACGGTGAATGGAAATAACTGTGCTGGAGTTTTACTCCTTGTTGTTTGTGAGTATTCTATCAGGGAGAGACTCTATTTGAGAGTAGCTCTGTGGGGAATAACTTGGAAGGTGAATTTCCGTAGCTGAAGTAATAGGCTCTGTCGAGGGTTGAGCTTCTGTATCCAGAGAAATAAACTCGGCTAGGGGAGATAAAAATTATGATGACCCGCTCGCGATTATGAAATTTGGCTGGGGTATATAGCTGTCAGGTTTCAGAAAGACCCTGGCTGGGGAGATTACTTCCTGTTTCAAGAAAGCTGACATCAATGGTTTGAATACTTTTACTCTGTGGGGAGTGTATGTACTGATGACTGTGCTCCAAAGTTGTCTCTGCTCTGGTACCTGCTGGGAAGAGTAATTGTCGGGTTTGACATTTCTTGTTTTTTCCCCTAATTCTTAAGTTACGAACAATTGTCTTTTCATTTCTTATGTAAATATTTATAAGCAGCAATCATATTCAAATGCATATGTCAAGAATAAATCATTGGACGTTCTTGCAAAACAAAACAAAAATGGAAAAACTCATAGTTTCTTGTGAAAATGATTTTGTATTGATTTTTTTGAAGTTGGCCTGTAATATGCGTTTTTGTACAAGGAGACTCGCGCTCTAGTAAGAGAACGTTGCCGTAAAAATAGAAGCTATACAATTTGTGTAAAAAGAAAACAGTTATGTGCAACAATCCCATTGAGTTCTAACTCTGCTATTTCCCCTTGACTTCGAGTGTCTCATTACTTTTCTACTTGTCCGAAGTTAATTAGATTGATTGGTTTCGTTCGAGCTTGATAGTCGATAATGAGGTCTGGTCGTAAGGTGATCCAATGGGACATAGTGATACGCTTTACATCCCTAACTTTTTCCTGGACTGCCCTTTCGGGGTTTCACTCCACCGGGATACCCTTTTTTGCCCAAGCCGCCTCTTCAAGTTTTCGACTTGCCGGGTGTACTGATTTTTCATTTTCATCCCTTATTTTTGCCCGAACCCTTTTGGTTCGCCTGGAAGCCCTTATTTTTGCATAGGCCAGTCAACCTAGCGGGTCTTTTAATCAGGCGTAGTATCTTTTCACTATGTCTGCATTGACAGGGTGAGGAAGGTCGTCACCGTCCATAGTGGTTAGAATCATGGCTCCACCCGAGAAAATGTTTTTAATCACAAATGGCCCTCCGTACGTGGGAGTCCATTTTCCCATGGGGTCACCTTACGGCAGTATGATGCGCTTGATCACTAGATCCCCTACCTGATATTCTTGACGTATGACTTTCTTGTTAAAAGCCTTGATTATTCGCTTTTAATACGTCTGACCATGACAGATAGCGGTAAGTCTCTTCTTGTTAATCAGATTTAGCTGATCAAGTCGAGTCTGGATCCAGTCGTCTTTGTTCGAAACCGCATCCTTCATAATCCCGAGAGAAGGTATCTGGACCTCGATGGGTAGGAATTCCTCCATGCCATATACTAGAGAGTAGGGTGTTGCCCCTGTCGACGTCCGTGTTGAGGTACAGTATCCATGAAGAGCAAATGGTAACATTTCATGCCAGTCTTTGTATGTCACCGTCATCTTCTGTACAATCTTCTTGATGTTCTTGTTAGCCGCTTTAACAACGCCATTCATCTTCGGCCGGTAGGGAGAAGAGTTATGATTCTGTATCTTGAATTGCTTACAGAGCTCGGTGATCACCATGTTGTTGAGATTTGTACCATTGTCAGTAATAATTCTCTCTGGCACACCATACCGACATATCAGATTATGTCGGATAAACCGTGCCACAATGCTCTTGGTCACAATAGAAAAGGAAGTCGCCTCAACCCATTTCGTGAAGTAATCTATGGCCACTAAGATGAAGCGATGTCCATTGGAGGAAGTAGGCTTGATTTCTCCGATCATGTCCATGCCCCACGTTGCAAAAGGCCACAAAGCTATCAAAGACATTCAAGGGAACCAAAGGCACATGCACCTTATCAGCTTAGATTTGGCACTTATGACAAGTTCGGGAGTGCTGATAACAATATGCTTCTATAGTGGACCAGTAGTATCCTGCCCGTAGGATCTTCTTAGCCATGGTATGTCTACTGGAATGGGTTCCGAAGGTACCTTCATGTAGATCCGTCAAAATCCTATCTGCTTCACTCTTGTCTACAAACCGCAGTAAGGTAGAGTCATGATTGTGCTTGTATAGGATTCCATTACTGAGGAAGAATTTCGCGACGAACCTTCTCAGAAACTTCTTATCATTGACAGATGCCCCTTTGGGATACTCCTGACTCTCGAGGTACTTCTTCACTTCATGAAACCATGGTTTGTCTTCCACCTCTTCGGTATCAATCTCACAACAGTGCACTGGTTCATCCAACCTCTCAATGGTGATCCAGGGAGCTTCGTTGTCCCATTTGACTTTGAACATGGAAGACATGGTAGTTAGCGTATCTGTTAACTGATTCTCCTCTCGTGGAAAATGTTCAAAGGTTACCTCCTCAAAGTTTTGGAGCAACGTCAGTACGTGCTCTTTGTATGGGATGAGATTCGGAGGCTTCTTATCCCATTCGCCTTTGATCTGACTTATCACCAAGGCTGAATCCCCGAAGACATTTAAGAACTTGATCCTGAGGTCAATAGCGGCTTTGAGACCCATGATGCAGACTTCATAATCTGCCATGTTGTTAGTGCAGTTGAAACATAGCGGAGCAGTGAAAGGAGTATGACAGCCCTCAGGAGATATGATTATTGCGCCAATGTCATTACTGAGTGCGTTCGAAGCTCCATCAAAAACCATAGTCCATCGGGATCCCTCCTTGGGTCCTTCATTCGGTCCAGGTTCTTCGTAGTCAGTCACTAGCATAATATTCTCATCTGGGAATTCAAAATTCATGGACTGGTAGTCATACACGGCCTGATGAGCCAAATGATCAGGCAATACACTCCCCTTGATTACTTTCTGGGTTGTTTATTTTATATCTTATTCAATTAAGATCATCTTCCATCTTGTTATTCTTCCAGAGAGAGCGGGCTTATTGAAGATGTATTTGATTGGATCCATCTTAGATATCAACAAAGTAGTGTGGGTCAACATGTACTGTCTTAGTCAGCGAGCAGCCTATGCCAAAGCACAACAAGTTTTCTCAAGCAGTGAGTATTGTTTCTGACAGTCGGTAAACTTTTTGCTAAGCTAGTATGTTGCATGCTCTTTTCGACCAGAATCATCATACTGCCCCAGCACACACCCCATTGAATTATCTAACACTGTTAAGTATAGTATCAAAGGTCTTCCTTCAACCGCAGGCATCAGAATTGGCGTTTCTTAGAGATATTCTTTGATCCTTTCGAAAGCTACCTGGCACTCGTCATTCCATTTTACCACTTGATCTTTCCTCAGAAGCTTGAAGATAGGTCCACAAGTAGTAGTCAGATGTGAAATGAACCTGGAAATATAATTTAAATGTCCCAAGAAATCTCTAACTTCCTTCTCTACATGGGGAGCCGGCATCTCTTGTATGGCCTTTACGTTTGTGGGGTCCACTTGAATACCTTTGTCACTGACAATAAAACCCAGAAGTTTTCCAGACCTTACCCCGAAAGTGCATTTTTTCGGATTCAACCTCAGCTTGTACGTCTTCAACCTGTCGAACAACTTTTGTAGATGATTCAGGTGTTCCTCTTCAGTTTTAGACCTGGCTATCATGTCATCAACATAAACCTCGATCTCATGGTGAATCATATCATGGAACAAGGCGACCATGGCTCACTGATAGGTTGCCCCAACATATTTCAACCAAAAAGGCATCACCTTGTAACAGAAGGTTCCCCACTGTGACGAAGGTTATCTTCTCCATGTCTTCAGGAACCATCTTGATCTGGTTGTAGCCAGAGAAACCATCCATGAAGGAGAAGATTTTGTGTTGCACGATGTTGTCGACCAAAACATCAATGTGAGGAAGCGAGAAGTCATCCTTGTGGCTTGCCTCGTTTATATCTCTGTAATCCATGCACATTCGTACCTTGTCGTCCTTCTTAGATACCGGAATGACGTTAGCAACCCACTGTGGATAGGAGGTGACAACTAAGAACCCTGATTCGAACTGTTTCATGACCTCTACCTTGATCTTCTCTGACATTTCAGGGCGCATACGAAGGACCTTCTGTTTAACCGGAGGACAGTCTTCTTTGGTCGGCTGACGATGTACCACAATATCAGTGTCTAAACCAGGCATGTCTTCATATGACCAGGCGAAGATCTCAACATAGTCGTGCAACATCTGTATCAACCACTGTTTGGTCTTAGCTTCCAGATTTGCGCCGATCTTGACTTCTTTTCTGTCCACTTCCTTTCCCAAGTTTATCGTCTCAACTGGCTCTTCATGGGGTTGTATAGCCCTCTCCTCTTACTGTAACAGTCTAGCAAGTTCTCCTGGCACCTAACAATCGTCCTCACCTTCGTCATCGGCTTGGTTGATCGGATTTTCGAAGTCATAATCGGCAGTAGCAGAACTATTGTCAATGGGATCCTGAGTGGATATGGATCTGCAGTATGAGGCGTGAGTGTGTGTAAGAGTATAGCTGTTTTGATAAAGTGAAAGCAGAAAAGAAAAAAATAAAGAGCACAAAATTTGTATGCAAGGAACTTCCAATGTTTTATTGATGATATATGAAATGACACATAATATCCCTCACAAACAAAACCAATGTGCCTCGGGCAAGACACAAGGTTGTAGAGTTTAAATTGTTTATTACAATCTTAAAAACAAGTAAGACAATTACAATGGAATAAAAGAAACTGGTATAAAATCCCTAGCCGTCCAGTTACTCGGTCCACCGTTGGTAGTTGGGTATATCCAGCTGTCAATGTCAGAGTCTTCCTCACTATCTTCAATGGAATTAATTCCCCGATTGCTGATGCATAGGGGAGGTCGTCCAACCCGAGCGCGTCGAACAACCCTTTGAGCTCCTAAAGTAAATCCCAAACTAAACATGTCAGTTTTGTGAGTAAAATCAGGGAGTTGTCAGCAGTTGGTATACCCACCTTCTTCAACCACTGCTCTGGCATCTTTGAGAGAAGCCACCTTCAGAGGAGGTTTGGTGCCGGTAGTGGTCTTAGTCGATGCCAAGATCTGGGGAACCTCTTCAAAGTTTTGGCAAGGAGTCTCTAATAATTCTTCGTCCATCTCTATGTACCTGAAGGAGTTGAGGTGGCTCACCATATACTCCTCTTCTCCACGTACAGTGACAATCTTCCCCTTTACTGGATACTTCAGCATTTGGTGCAGCGTAGAAGTAACAGCCCCAACTTCATGGATCCAAGGACGACCCAACAAACAAGAGTATGATGGCCGGATGTCCATTACATAGAAAGCAGACTCAAAGGTCTGAGAACCTACCTTGACAAGGATGTCCACCTCCCCATGCACCATTCTCTTTGACCCGTCAAAATCCCCTACCATAATGTTACTAGGCTTTAAGGTCAAGCCCTCACAATCTAGTCGGTTGAGAGCCTTCTTCGGCAGGACATTCTGTGAAGACCCAGTATCTACCAGCACATGAGCCATAGTGGTGCCCCTGCATTCGATCGAGACATGCAGGGCATCATTATACTTCCTCCCTTTTGGTGTCAAATCGGCATCTGAAAAACCCAGTCCATTGTCAGCAGTCAGGCTGGCCGTACAGTCTTTGAATGGATCGACCGAGGTCTCCTGCAGCACATGCACAGTCTCGAGGAATGCAATCAAAGCCTTCACATGGGCCTCGGAGCACAACAGCAGAGACAACATGGATATCTTTGAGGGGTTCTTCCCCAGCTACTCGACCATATTATAGTCTCTCTTCTTAATTATTTTTAATATTTCCTATATCTCTTGCTTAGAGGCTTCTACGAAAATTTTTCTAGGCGCCTCCATCCGGGCAGGCTCACCTATAGCTTCTTTGCCTCGGGTACCAGATGACTCGCTGGCAAGGGTAACAATTGGAGTAAGAACAGGAGTAGTAGTTGAAGTATCGGTAGGAATAGAAGGTGAAATAACAATAGGCCTATTGACAGTCCTTGAGGAAATCTCAGGAGAGAAAACCCTTCCACTTCTGGTAATCTTACTGGTCCCGACAATGTTACTGACATCGGTATCAGCCTCTTCATTCTTCAGGTCTTGTTTAACGCCATGATAGTAGACATCGGCGCCATAATGCCAAGGGACAGCTTTGTCCGAGGCGTATGGGACATGATCAGGAAGGGTGATTATTAACAGAGCGACTCTTGGAGCAGATGTAATCCTAACAGGTCTTCTCGAGGAGACCTTGGAAGGATTGGTGGAAATGGTTATAATTGAAATATCTTCACATGGAACAGTTGGAATCAAAGTTTTCTCGAACAAAAACTCTCTGTTGTCCATCAGGCGTTGGACACCTGTTTTCAGCAAATGGCAACCGGAAGGTAGAGATGAACACACGTGGCAACCTTCACCACAACCAGGAAATAAACCGGCCAACAACAAATCCTTCTTAATAGTCATAAGAGGAGTAGAAACTTCAATAACTGAGGTCATAAACAGATCGCTATCAATAGCATTAACTCCACGATTGTGTTTAGGCATGGGAGTAGTTATGACATTGGGCTTTTCCGGAGCATCGAACTCAATCTCCTTAGCCTCAATCAGATCTTGTACCTTATTTCTCAGAGCCCAGTAGTCATTTTTATCATGGCCGGAATTCTCGGAATGGTAGGCACACCTAGCGTTTGGATTATACCGAGGAGATGTGGTATTCAGATTCTTGGGAGCCTCTTTCAAAGTTGCCAGGTCGGATCTCAGAAGATGAGGTAGAACTTCAGCCAAGGTCATGTTAATCCGGGTAAACTGCCTTTGTGTTCTTTCCACCCTTTGTTGATTGTTGCGGTGTGGAGAAGCCGCAGGTCTAGGTATTATTACAGCACTTACTGTCTGACAGTGTTCAGCTCTACTTTGGCCTCTCGGGCTATAGATGGCACTGGCTTCCTTCTTACCAGTGAAAGGCTTCTTTACCGAACTTGAAGAGGCGTCTTTATGTATCTTACCGCTCTGAATCCCAGCTTCTACCCTTTCTCCTGTTAATATCAGCTCGGTGAAACCAGCTGATGAGCTACCAATCAAATGTTTAAAGAAAGGACCAGACAGCGTCCCAAGAAACATATCGACCAACTCCCTGTCAGATAAACGAGGTTGGACTCTTCCAGCCAAGTCTCTCCACTTATGTGCATAGTCCTTAAAGCCTTCACCTTCACCCATGGTCATACTCTAGAGTTGAGTACGAGTGGGGGCAAGTTCGGCGTTGTATTGATACTGCTTATAAAAAGCACCGGCCAAATCCTCCCAGTTTCGGACATTGGTTCTCTCCAGTTGGTAGAACCATTCAAGCTGAGTCCCTGACAGACTGTCTTAAAATAAGTGAACCCACAAGTTTCTTTCAGCGGTGTGGGGATGGATCTTCCTTGCATAGGAACAGAGATAGAGCTTTGGGAAAGACACCCCATCGCACTTTGCGAAAATTGGAGCCTTAAATTTCTGCGGGATGACCACTCCCGACACTAATCCAAGTTCATCGAAATCCAACCCAGGTATCCTCTAGACTTCCATAGCACTCAAACGATCTTCCAACTGCTTGTATCTATCCTCAGTGGGAGGATACTGCTCATCATTGTAGTCTGTGTTAATGTCAGAACCTTCAGGACTGAGGTCCTTTTCCCTTGTCTCCCTTTCTTGATTCTCCCCTTCCTTTGATGAGGAAGTTAGATCGACTGGTTGCTTTAATGCCCCCCTGAACCTTCTTCCCATATTAAGAATACCAGAGACCTTCTTCTTTTTCTTCTTCTCCTTCAGGATAAGGGCTTTCAGATCCTCCTGCATTTTCGCCAGAGTTATGAACATCTTTCGGAATTGGGCATTTTGTGCCTGAAGATCTTTGATGCTTTGTTCAGAAGACATTTCTACTAAAATAAACAGCGAAGAAGATGAGAAGCATGTAATGGTACCTATATATGCAGTGTTTATGGATGGGATGCGTATGTAATGATTTCAAAGACTTTGGGAAATTTAAATTTGCGAACCAAAATGGAACAAGGATTTTATTAGTAGAATTCAAAGTTCAATCACCTTTTAGGCGTTACAATTAAAAAGAATTCTAAAAAACTAGAAAAAAATCAAATTTCCCATGGATGCTTCCTTTTCGTGCCGAGATAGACATTAAGGCTTCTTTCCCCATGAAGCTGCTTTATGAGCTCTAAAACCTTCCCCCCTTAGGCATAAAACTGATCCCTATAAGTATCTCGCTCTTTCTTCAATTGAATCCAAGACCTCTGTAGTTCTTCAAGACCAGTGGGCATATCAGGATGGAGAACCGTGTAAGGAATACCCCCCTTCAGTAGTGGGTTCCACAATTACTGGTAAAATTGCCATGTAGGGCATCATAAGTTTCTGGGCGCGAGCTCATACCCATTGGAGATAATGTTCAATAGGAATGGAAGCCTTCGGCCCTAAAGCCTTGGCGCCAGATCTATTTACCATGCTCTAAGCTCGTATGTACCTCTGGTGATACCCTTGAACATCATCCTCATAGTTAAATACAATGCCCTCGATAAGTAACTCATGGGGACCATCCCTTCGAGCATAACCAAATTTTCGTAGATCTAAACAAGGATTGTAAGTTATGCCTCCTCTAATTCCAAGTAATGGGACATTAGGGTACTCCCTGCAACGATCAATAATAGAAGTATCTCCCATAGCTCGGGAATACCAGAGAATATCCGTGTGAGCGAGTGACATTATCCTTTGTGACCAACCCAAACCTTCTTCCTTCTTCAGTACAGACTTAGGGAGGTGAGAAATAAACCACCTCGAAAGCAATGGCATGCAACACATAAGAACCCCTCTTCTCTTCATGGTACGAGTATGGAGAGCATGCAAGATATCTCCGAGCAAGGTAAGCACAGGGTTGCAAGAGAGGAAAATCTGGATAGTATTCACATCTATGAGTGAGTTTGAATTAGGGAAAAGTACTAACCCATAGATTAGAAGGGCCAAGACCTCCTCAAAAGCCTGAAAGTCCATATCATCCCAAAACAGCTGGGCCTTGTCTATTAGGAACTTGGCTAGAAAAGCCTTGACTCCGCTTCTTGTTTCCAAATTGGATACCACGTCGGCCCATTTCAGATGCAAGCCTGAGGAAATGACTTCTGGCTTAGGAACTTCTTCCAAACCTGTGAAAGGAAACTGTTCAAGAATGGGTACATCCAATAACTGAGAGAACTCTTCCATGGTATGCACCAACTGATAGTCTGGGAAGGTTAAGCAGTGGTGCTTGGGATCAAAGAACTGGAAGAGTACACCCATCATCTTTTCATCAAAGTTTGAAGTAACTAGGTTGAGAAGTCGACCATGTCTCTTAGTGAACACAGAAGTTTCAGGAACCCTCGATATTAGCTCCTTGAGTTGGGGAGGTATTCTCACAAAGCTGATTCAGATAGTGTTTCTACGAGGGGAAGCCATGATCTGTAAAACAGAATAGAGATAAATTCCCTTGTTCCTTGAAATGATTAGTGTGATAAGAATGGATGCTATGTTATGATGCATGATGTTATGTTCAAATAGAATAAATCACACACAGGCAAAACACACAATAGACCTTAGGTTCAAAGGCTTGCATGAGGTTAAAGGTAAGTACCCTCTTGAAGTTTAGTTGGTTTCAAACCCGTCTTAGAAAAGTAAACGGGTTTTAAAGATTCTCAATATCACTGATCATCCTTTACCGAGCATTGTTTCAGCTCAGACAATCTTTTCTTGCGGCTGAAATATCCCGAAAGTCTGATCTCAATGAGTGTAGAATCGAGTATCAACCAATCCTCAGCTTTATATCGAGCCCGGCTATCTCACTACTTTCTAATGGCTAGGTTTGTTCAACTAAGGTTCTAAGGTCCGTTAGTGCTTCGCGACACCATGCGGCGGCCCTGTATTCTCCTTGTTTCCACATGAAGGATACCGTTACCAACCAAAATGTCACACCAACACAACCATCGCTTAAACCATATTGGTCTATATCGTACAATCTCCACGATCTATTGTTGTTTACCTAAAAAGTGCCCCCAGATCCGGATGTAGGATCTTCAACAATACCTAAGCAAAACCCTTACAGATAAAGCAGGCAAAACAAACAAGAAAGAAATTTAAAAATGACCTAGATCCTAAGGTACACCCCACTTAAAAAGATATCCCCAGCAGAGTCGCCAGTTCTATGATACGGTGGCAGAACCGAATGTTATACTGGTTCGCATTTTGTATTCGCAAATGTCACGGTAAGAAATAGTCACCACCGACTTTTATTTCATCCAACAATGGAAAAGGAAAAAGAACAGAAACACCCTTTTTTTGAGATATTTCTGAGTACGGGGGGTAGATTATAGAAAGGGAAGGTGTTAGCACCCTTTCTATTCGTGTTTTTCCATGGGCTCTTAGGTACTTGCTCATTTTGAAATTGCTTGTGTTTTCTTGTTTTGAAAAGTTTTGTTTACTTCGTGATAACCCTTGTATCTGTCCTTAAGAGTGTGACGAAGTTGTTTTTGAAAATTGTTTTGAAAGTGTTTGTGTGAAATTTGTTTGTTTGAGCAAGTACCTAGGAACTATCTACGTACTCGAAAACAGTCTATTTGTTTTCCTTTAGACAACACTATCCTACTATTAAGGAGTATGTAGCCCCATCGTTGGATTTGTAAAAGGATGTTCGAAGGGACGAAATGGTCTCTGGAGGCAACAAGTAAAGATACCTTAGCATTTCGAAGGGGCTATCGTCATAAGATCAATTCGTAGGCAACTCGAGGGACAGGTAGGGACTAGGATCTTTAGTACAATTTTGAGTTGCGGGTCATTTCTAAGGTATCCCTACATTCGAGGGACACGACCATTATTTCCGAGGCAACCCAGTGGAGCAAACCCTAGGAGTGAGCATGTGCAAGTGTGTTTTTACAGTTAATTATCTTTGCACAATTAGGATTTTCTACTGTATTAATCCTTTATCTTTTGCATGTAAGCCTATTATCCATACATCTAGCAGTTAAATAGTTACGGAAATTAAAAGTGAGAAATTAAAACCTTAACTATTACAAGGCTTCGGGGAGTGGATTACATAATCAAAAACCGGGGAAAAATGATAAGCGAAATAACAAACGTAATTAACTATTACAACTTGGTAGCAAGTACAATAATTAATAAGAATAGGGAAAGTAAAGACGCGCGCGAAAATTAAAACGGGAACAAATTAGGACCTAAGAAATCTAATTAATTAAAAATGTTTTTTTTTGTATTTTCTTTATTGAAAAATAGTCGCAATTTGCAAATTAATCCTAATTTCTATTAAATTTTAATTACAAGAAAATGTTTAAGTTAACCTAATTAAACTAATTAATTAATTGCAAATAAATATTTTATGAAAATAATTAACTAAACCTTATATTTTTGTAATTTTCTGATTTTCTGATTTAATTAAAAAAGATTTTTATTGTAAAATAATTAAAACAAATGATTTTGTAAAATAATTAAAACAAATAAAGAAATAAGAAATTAAAAAGAGAATTGAAACTTGGGCCTGTTGCTGGAAGGAATTTAGGGGGTGTGCTGCCAAATTTCTTGTTAGGCCCAAAGGTGGAGGCCCAGAGTCTGCGCTTGATCCAATGCACCTCTCTTCTGATGATTCATGGTGGACCTTCAAGGCTGGAGCATGGGATCTACATGATGATGGATCTCAAGGATGAGATCAGGGGCGTATGGTGGACGTTGGGCATTGAGATACGCTGGATCTGCAAGGAAATATTATGGAAAATAAAATGTAGGAGGCAGGGATCAAACCCCTGACCTCCTACACATGAATGCCTTAAGACCATTCGCTTCACCAACTGAGCCAGCTTCCTATTTGTTAACATAACACACAATAAACAATATATTGAAAGATGGTTAGGGATTGTAACCAAAACGCGCGCAAAGTTTAAACTGCCCACTCAGGTTGTGACACGCATTTGTCTTTTCCAGGGGACTGTCGTCCTAGGTCCAGAGCTTTTACCCACTGTCATTGGCTATAGCTACAAACCTGCAACTCTCAAATATCCTGTCTAGGCAACATAAATTAGATTCAAGATCATGGATCGATTGGGTTTGATCCTCTGATCATGATATATCCATCTTGAGATCCAATTATTCCTGCATTTGAAAGCCCTAAAATGGCCTTGTAAACCCTAGAAATGGCGTTTTGTCCAACAGGCACCAAAACATGCAATCAAGTATGCAAAAACATTCTAAAGGATGATATAAACATGAACATATACTTATAAATCATTTATCATGCGTGAATTGTAAAAACCAATTTCAAAAATATGGACAAACCGTGTTATGGCTAGCGCTCGTTTCTTGATGCTTCAGGCCTGGATGATGCTTGCTATCGCCCCAATGATCACCCAGGAACAAGTTTTGACCTTAATAATGTCTTGAACTATCCTGTGGAAGAAGATAGGTCTTGCACTTTTGGAAAAAAAATTGAGTTTTGTTTCTTGCTTTGGAGGCAGGCTACACACGTAAATTCTCTTCCTTTAGGGTTAGAATGATCTTGTATATATGTGAGAATCAAATTAGGTCCATAAAATTGGAATGAATCCAAAGAATAATGAATTTCAATTCTTGCATCCAATCTTTCCAAACATAGATATTTCTTCTCTTTTCAATCTTGCACGTTTCTCTTGGCTATTGATAGCATATAAGATCTCTATTCAATAAAAAAATCTTTCCTAAAACAAATTATATGATTGATTTAGATTTATTTGATTTTATTTGATTTTAAAATGAATAAAAATTAAAATAAATTAAATAAGAAAATAAATAAATCATGGAGGGTCCCATAGATCGTGGACTATGCGAGGACTAAGATTCAATCTTGAAAAGATGGGCCCATGTGGGAAAAAAATGCAATTTTGGGCATTGTTGACTTTATGCAAATTTCCAAAAATGTCCAACTTTTACAATGCATATCTCTCTCAATTTTGACCTTAAGAGGGTTTTCTTGGACTTTTTAGAAATCTTAGGATGTCCCCTAAGCAACCACTTTGGTTTCATCTCAATTGGATCTTCCATGTTCTTGTAAGGAGCTTTGACCCAAAAGGTGTTTTTGTTAACTTTTTTGAATGACCTATAATGTCTGAATTCATATGTTTCCATGAGTAAATTTTTTGAGCTTAAGGGCTGAAGATGAGTTGTAGGGAATTGGATTATCTTCAAAATGAGCCTTGGATGAGAAATTTATGATAAAGTATGAGGAAGTTATGCCTGGTCAAAGTTTGGTTGACTTTTCCTGAGAAACCCAAATTTAGCAACTTTTGAGTTTTTATGAATTAGGAGCATTCCTTGGGGAATCATGGTCAACCCTTGATCAAATGATGGATATCACTTCAAAATGTTGATATTGACCAAAAATCTTGAAGTTTGACTGTATGTGGGCCACAGTTGACTTTTAACCTAATACAGTTGATTTTCAAACATCTTGAGCAGCTGACTGAGCAAACTTCTTGTGCAATGCTTGAAACATGACATGGAGGGTCTTGAGAACATATTTGGACTTGTAGAGCATATGAGGCCTTTGGAACTCACCCATCTTGATGAAAATGGAAACCCTAGTTCGAGGTTCATTGCGTTAGGAAAGAGTTTGTCTGGTCAACTCTTAGGCATCCTTGAGCAAGTTGAGGATCTCAATGAACATATGTTGAGTAAAATGGGAGAGAAAATTTTGGGGTACAACACCTATGTAATCAACAAGAAAAATTTTTTTCTCATAGGAAAATGGTTTCTCCTACATGAAAATGGTTTCCCTATGTACACTTTGAAGTTGTGAAAGACAGAGATAGAGAATCAAACATGAAGAAAAATCAAGTATTTGAGGTTAGATAATGGGACAGATTACACTGATTTGAAAATCAATAGGTTTTCGAATAACGGGATAGACCACTAACACTCCCTATACTTTATGACCATTTACCGAAGGCAACCGGAGTGGAGTAAACCCTAGGAGTGAGCATGTGCAAGTGTATTTTTTCAGTTAATTATCTTTGCACAATTAGGGTTTTCTAATGTTTTAATTTCAATTTGTCTTTCCATACAATCCTACTAACATACATCTAAGCATTTTATAGTTTGCGGAAATTTAAAATGCGAGAAATTAAAGTCCTAACTATTATAAGGCTTTCGCAGATACATAATTATTTTGACTGAAAATAAAATGCGGAATTAAAACTCTAATTACTATTACAAGCTCGGAGCAGTTACAATAATAAAAAGGGAAAATTAAAAGCGCGCGCGGAGAATTAAATGTGAGAAATAATTGGAAAACCTAAAAATCTAATTGAAAAAATATTTAGGTTAATTTTTGAGAAAAAAATAGGTTATGTGCAAATTTAACCCTAATTCTAATTACTTTTAAATTATGAAAAAAAAGGAATTAAATTGCCTTAATTTAATTAAACTAATTAATTAATAAAAATATTTTTTTAAGAAAAAAATGATTTTTGATGTTTTTATGATTTTTTTAATTAAATAAAAAACATGATTTTTTTTGGTGTTATTTGAAAATAAATTAATTAATTAATAAATGATAAAAGGAATTGAAATAGAAAAGAATAGAATTGGGCCTGATATGATGAGAAAATAGGGGGGTGCGTTTCTGAATTCTTGTTAGGCCCAAAGATGCTGAGCCTATTCATACGCCTGATCCAGTGTTGGTACGCCTGGAGAGTGTACCATGGTCCTTCATTGGTTTGAGCGTTGGATCTATGTTGGTAATGATCTAGTGGCTGGATTTTGAGGCCACACGGTAGGCGCTTGGAAAATAAAGAAAAATGCAGGGACCTAGGATCGAACCCAGGTCCTCTCCATTATCCAACACGCGCTTCACCACTGGGCTGTATTATTCAATTTTTATTATAATAAGATCAAATCATAATATATAAAACACAGTGGATAGGCTGGACAAAATAAAAAAATGCTCGTATCATTCAAATGGACCAGTGGGGTGGTGACAAGTAATTGTCTTCTTCCCTGTCCGTCGTCTTAGGTCCATACCCTTTACCTACGGACAAAACTCCATAGCCATAAACCTGCAAACTTCAAAATTCCATAAAACGCATGATAAATTACTTCTAGCTATACCAATCAACTCGTCTTGACCTCACGAGTACCATGGCACCATTTTCTTGGCCTAATTTTACCTGTACAGAGAAGCCCTAAAACGGCTTCTTAAACCCTAGCCATGGCAATTAGCGATACTGTCATCAAAACTCAAAATTAATTGAACCAAAACATTCCAAATGATGATACAAATATAATGCTATGCTTAAAAGTGGTTAATCATGCGTAAATTGTTATATCAAAATCAAACTGATATGTGCAAACCGTGAGTTTACCAGGAGTGATTCTGGGCTTGGGAAGGCTTGCAAACCATCGTGTTAGCTTCAGGAGATGTCTAGGAAGCGATTAACAACTTTGGAACGTCTTGAATCACCCTCTATCTGAGAACACGATCCACAACTTTTTGCCAAAATTTGAGTTTTGTTCTTCAGCTCTAACGACTGCAACCCTCCTTCTTTTACATTGTTTATGTTCAGTATATGTAGTGTGATGAATTAGGGCAACAAACACAACCTGAATCTTTTGGAATCATTGAGATTGAATGTGATTTGTTTGCTATATGATATCTTTCCAAAACAATCCTAATCATGCTATTTTAGCCTCAATTTGCCTTGATTCGATTTGATCTAATTAGGCCAGCTTAATTAGAATTGATTCTAACAAAAATTAGATCAAAAAACCAATCTTTGATATTTTTTGTCATTTATTTGATTTAATTTGACTTTTAAATAATAAAAATAAAAAATAAATAAATAAATAGAGCAAATAATATATGGATTCTTATTTGGGTTGTGGACCATGTCCTCAACAAGATGCAATCATGAAAAGTTAGGCCCATTTGACAAAAAAAATGCACTTTTGAGCCCATTTGACTTTTGGCAATTTTTGAAAAATGGTCAACTTTGACAATGCATATATCTTCCAATTTTAATCCTAGAGAGGTGTTCTTGGACTTTTTAGAAATATTATGATGTACCCTAAACAAACCTTTTGGTTTCATCTCAATTGGGTCTTCCATGTTCATGTAAGAAGCTTTGACCCAAAAGGTGTTTTTGTTGACTTTTCAAAAGGACCTATAATGTAAAAATTCATATCTTTTTATGAGTGCATTTTTTGAACTTGGGGGATGAATATGAGTTGTAGGAAATTGGATTCTATTAAAAATGATCCTTGGATGAGAAGTTTCTGATAAAGTATGAGAAAGTTATGCTTGGTCAAAGTTTGGTTGACTTTTCCTAAGAAACCCTAATTTAGCAACTTTTGAGTTTTGATGAATTAGGAGCATTCCTTGAGGACTCATGATGAACCCTTGATAAAATTATGGATATCACTTCAAATTGTTGATGTTGACCAAAAATCTTGAGGTTTGACTGTATGTGGGTCATAGTTGACTTTTGACCTAATATAGTCAATTCTCAAGTATCTGAGCAGTTGATTGGGAAAATTTCTTGTGTAAGGCATGCAACTTGACATGTATGATCTGTAGGACATACTAGGACTATGGAAAAGATTTTAGGCCTTTGGAGCTCACCCATCCTGATGAAAATGGAAACCCTAGCTGGAGGTTTCTTGCTTTAGGAGAGAGTTTGTCTGGTTAACTCTTGGGTATCCTTGAGCAAGTTAAGGGTCTTAATGAGCATATGTTGAGTATAATGGGAGGGCAAATTTTAGGGTACAACAGCTGCCCCTTTTAAATCTTCTTACACTTGAGGATGTAGATTGACTTGGCTGCCTTTCTTGATCTGAGGGTGGAAGATGATTGGACACTAGAGTGCCCAGAAATTTGCACTCGCATGAAGTGCATGGTGATCTATTGATAATATCGGGAATAGGCTTACAGATGCCATTTGGAAGGTGAGGGAGAATCATCAGAGATGGGCTTAAAGATTCCATCTAGAGAATATATTGGTTGCTTAAGAGATTCCTTTGCGAGAATTCATGTACATGCCGCTGAGGAGGACTTCACTGAGGAAAGTTAATTTATGTCTTAGGAAATAGAGTATATGAGCTTCGGTTATCCATTACTCTACTGGGGAAAGGTGAACTCGATCGTAATTGGTCGGGTCCAGGTCTTACCGTGTTGTAAACTGTTATCTGGAGATAAGAGAGAAGGAACCTGGATAGTAGGGTTCCTTCGAGGTGAAAGCCTGGATAGTAGGGCTATGAGAAGGAACCTGGATAGTAGGGTTACTTAGGAATGAGAGCCTGGATAGTAGGGCTATGAGAAGGAACATGGATAGTAGGGTTACTTCGGGATGAGATCCTAGATAGTAGGTCTATTAGCAGGAACCTGGGTCATAGGGTTACTTCGAAATGAGAGCCTGGATAGTAGGGCTATGAGAAGGAACCCAGGTCGTAGGGTTACTTCGAAATGAGAGCCTGGATAGTAGGGCTTATGTGAAGGAACTTGGGTCATAGGGTTACATCAAAATAAGAGCCTGGATAGTAGGGCTTATGAGAAGGAACACGGGTCGTAGGGTTACCTCGAAGTGAGAGTCTAGATAGTAGGGCTATAAGAAGGAACCTGGGTTGTAGGGTTACTTCTAAATGAGAGCCGGGATAGTAGGGCTATGAGAAGGAACCTGGGTCGTAGGGTTACTTCGAAATGAGAGCCTGGATAGTAGGGCTATGAGAAGGAACCTGGATCGTAGGGTTACTTAGAAATGAGAGCCTAGATAGTAGGGCTTATGAGAAGGAACCTGGATCGTAGGGTTACTTCGAAATGAGAGCCTGGATAGTAGGGTTATGAGAAGGAACCTGGTTCATATGGTTACTTCAAAATGAGAGACTGGATAGTAGGGCTTATAAGAAGGAACCTGGGTCGTAGGGTTACCTCGAGGTGATAATGTAGATTAGTTGACCTGTTTGGCTTTGGGAACTGAGTTTCCATTAGTCGTCTACAGACGTGACCTGTATAACTGTTGGGAGTGTTGATGATAAACGTATTTCCTGAAAAGATAACAGGGTTGATTATATGTGATGCATGAAATGCATGGTGGGATGATGTTCTCAAAATAAATGAGATTATGATGTATGTGATATGTATGTCCATGTCATGATGTATGTATATGAAATGCTATTGGGGTATGTCCGAGTCTGGGAAAATAAATCCCTGACTGCTGCTAAAGAATATATCATTCCTGACTGTTGTAGAGAATTGTGGTTCTTCTACTTCCTCCGGGGATGATGAACGAAAATGACTATGCTGGAGATTTACTCTTTGTTATTTATGAATATTCTGTCAGGGAGAGATTCTGTTTGAGAATAACTCTGCGGGGAACAACTTGGAACGTGAATTTCCATAGCTGAAGTAATGAGCTCTATCGGGGATTGAGCTTTTGTATCCAGAGAAATGAACTTTGCTTGGGAGATAAAATTTACTGACCCGCTCGTGATTAAGAAATTCGGCTGGGGGATATTGTTGTTAGGTTTCTGAATGACCCTAGCTGGGGAGATTACTTCCTGTTTCGGGAAAGCCGACATCAATGATTTTTAATACTTTTACTCTGTGGGGAGTGTATGTACTGATGATTATGCTCCAAAGTTGTCTCTGTCTCGGTACCTGCTGGGCAGAGTAACTGTCGGGTTTTACACTTCTTATTTTTGCCCCTGTTTCTGGAATTACGAGTAATTGTCTTTTTGTTTCTTATGTAAATATTTATGAGAAGCAATCGTATTCAAATGCATATGTCAAGAATAAATAATTTGACATTCTTGCAAAACAAAACAGAAAAAGAAAAAAACTCAAAGTTTCTTGTTAAAATGATTTTGTATTGATTTTTGAAGGTGGCCTATAACAGGCGTTTTCGTACAAGGAGGCTAACACTCTATTAAGAGAATGCCGCCGTAAAAATAAAAGCTATACAATTTTGTGTAAAAGAAAACAACTATGTGAAACAATCCAATTGGGTTCCAACTCTGCTATCGCCCTTATGTCTTCGAGCGTCTCATCACTTTGCTACTTGGCCGAAAGTTGATTAGATTGATCGGTGTCGTCCGAGGTTGATAGTCGATACCGAAGTCTGGTCGCAAGATGATCCAATGGGAAATAGTGATACACTTTACATCCCTAACTTTTTCCTGGATTGCCCTTTCTGGTTTTCAGTCCACCGGGATACCCTTTTTTTCCCAAGCCGCCCTTTCATATTTTCGGCTTGCCGGGTGTACAGATTTTTCCATTTTCATCCCTTATTTTTTCCCGAACCCTTTTGGTTCGCCGGGAACCCTTTTCTAAGCTACATATTCGATGTCTGATTTCTGAAGCAACAACTTATATCAGCATATCTGATTTTGACTTGAGTTCCATCTTTCTGATCCTTGAATTCTGATATTTGGATTGAGATGAAAGCAACAACTTATTGTCAGCTACATCTTTTTTATTTGATCATGAATTCCTTTCTTTCTTTTGGTTGGAAGCGTATATGTTTTCTAATCTGAGAGCAAGGCTTTCCTTAGAACATACTTGATTCCATTTCTGATGAACATTCAGCATTCTGTAGAACTGCTGATGTTTCTATAGAAATGGTCTCAATAGTTCTTCTGTTGAGTATAGTGGTTCTTCTGATGATATTTGTCTTCTTGTGGATATTACTTATGTTGAGTAGATTATCTTGAGAAGATATCATCATTTGATCTTATCTTTTGATGGGCTTTAAGATGTTGATTAGAAATGAGTCTATAAGATCTTCTTTCTTTAATCCTTTCTTCTGATGGAATACTTCAGATGTTGAATGATGGTGCATATTCCATGAACTTCTGCAAGTCTTCAGAATCTTAAATTTGTCTTCTGATACATGAGCAACAACTCTTCTGATGAGCAAATCTTGACTTCTTATTTTGGAGTATAAGCTTTCTCTATATGTGTTCAGAATCTTGACTTCATCTTTAGAATCGTAAGCAGCAGTAATGAACTAATCTTGACTTCTGATCTTCTGCATTGGAAGATTGTTTCTTGTCTCCTCTTGATTTCTGATCTTAAAGCAACATCTTATCAGAAATTATTTCTTCTTAGACACTCATTGAGATTCTTTTCTTGTCGAAAGTTTATCATTCCATAGAACTACTGATGTTTCATTAGAAACAAAACTCAATGGTTCTTTCTGAATGGTAATGTGATTATGATGATATCTTGATTAAGACTATCCAGAATGCTACCAATGTATCTGCGCACTCAATGAAACCATCAGAACTAAAATTGTTATGCATAAAATATATGCTTGTTATCATCAAAACTTATAGAGTAAACATAGACCCAAATCTTGTTCTTACATAGAGAACCTGTTCACACGAGGTGAAAGGCTCTGTATATGTGTTAGATGCTTAGGTATAGGCGTATGAATTATGACATCTCATTCTCCTATTGAGAGAGAGGTATTTTTAGAGGCTTTGCGCCTAGGGTTTCCTTGAAAGATGTTATTGCCTACTCAGTCAATGGTGGACCATCGAGTCCGTATTTGCAAAGCGGTCGTGAGCCAACAGTTGGCCTTGACTGCAGTATGCCCCATAAACATTTTATCCCATGTTTCCCATGAGTGAATGATACAGAAGCATTTGAGGAGAGATAGTACCTCCATAAGGGCAACATGATCATCACTTTTTCTGGAGACGACTTATGGTCATTACCCTATTTGGATCCTTTCCAAATATAACAATGCATAACAGTTACAAGAATAAATATATTTTATTAAGATTTATTAATTCTTTAGTAAATCGATTAATAGAAAAATTTATAAATAAAACTCACACTAAAGATCTAAAATAATTATACTAATAAAATGAATAATATCAATCAAGTTAAGAACATAAATTTAAAACTTAGAAGTATTTGATAAGGTCTAAGGTAGTTGTATCATTTAGGAGATTAAGCTACGCCAATAAAATTTCTTTGTTGCATATTTGTTGCAAACAATTAACTTAGAGTTCAACATATGTCAACAACGTGTTTTTTTGTTATTTTAATAATGTAATAATATAAAGAAATTGATATATATATATATATATATATATATATATATATATATATATATATATATATATATATATATATATATATATATATATATATATATATATATATATATATATATATATATATATATATATATATATATATAACATATGCCCACACATTAATTTTTTTACTATGACTAATACTACTATTTAATTAAATTGTTGAGAGTGGGGGGTTGACAAACGGAAACCACCCAAGATTACCTGATTATGACCAATTCTACTATTTAAATAAATTGTTGAGAGTAGGGGTTGATAAATGAAAACCACCCAAAATTACCCGATCGAACTGATGGAATAATTGAGAAGTGGGTCGGCGTGTTTTGGGTTAATGGGTTGGGCGGATGTGCAGATCAGATAAGGCTGGGTAAGTGTGATCAAGTTCAATTCAATAAGTTGGGCCCGTCTGTGATATGGTGGCAGAACTGGATTGTTTTAGGAAAATGTTGGTTTGCATTTTGCGTTTGTGTTCGCAAGGTGTCGCGGTAAGCAAGAGTCACCACCGACTTTTATTTTATCCAACCGGAAAGGAAAAAAGCACAGAAAAATTCCTTTTTCGAGATTTTGAGTACGGGGGGTAGATTATAGAAAGGGAAGGTATTAGTACCCTTTCTATCCGTAGTTTTCTACGAGCTCTTAGGTACTTGCTCATCATTTTAAAAATTGCTTCCGTGTTTGTGTGTTTTGAAAAGTTTTGTTTTACTTCATTTTAACCCTTGTATCAGTCCTCAAGAGTGTTACGAAGTGTTTTTGAAAACTTTGTTCGAAAAGAGTGTAAGTGTGAAAAAGTTTTTTTTGAGCAAGTACCTACTAGCATCTACCTACTCGAGAAAGGAATTGTTTCTATTCTTGTTTCCTTTAGACAATGTTATCCTACTATTGAGAAATAGGTAGCGCCGTCGTTGGAGTTGTAAGGGTCAATTCGAAAGGGACATACAATCACTAAAGCAATGTTAGGATGTCTTAGTAATAACCCTAATGTCTTAAGATCATATTCGAGGAATAATTTCCGAGGCAACCTTTCCGAACGGGACATTTGATCTTTGTTTAGACAAAAGAGTGACCACTAAAACACCCTATACTTAATGATCGTTTTTCGAAGGCAACCGAAGTGAGAGTATATCCTAGGAGTGCGCATGTGCGAGTGATTTGATTTAAGTTATTATCTTTGCATATTTAGGGTTTGCTAACCGTTTTAAAATTAACATATAGTCTTGTCATGCAATCCTATTATCATACATCTAACAGTTAATATTTGCGAAAATTAAAATGCGGAAAATAAAACTACGCTATTACAAGGCTTCGGGGAGGGGGATTAATTACATAGCCAAAAACCCGTAAAACGATAAATGAAAGGAAAATCCTAATTAAACTATTACATCCCATGAGCAGTTACATTAATATTGTAAAAATAAATAAACGCGCGCGATGAAACGAGAACGAGAAAATATTAGGGTTTTGACCCCGTCTGACCTAATTAAAAGAAAAATCATTTTTTTGGTTATTTTTTATTATTTTAAGAAAATAAGGTTTTAATTAAATATGATACAAACCTAATTACTAATTAAATTAAATTAAGAAAAATAATTAATTTTGACCTATTTTGTATTTTGGTTATTTTAAGAAAAAGAAAATAAAAGTTAAATCAAATAAAACCTAATTTTCTAATCTATTTTAATTTATTTGCAAAAAGATTAAAATTACCCTAAAATTAAATTAAACTAATTAAGTTAATTTTTGATAAAAATATAAAACCTAAATCTAATTTGGTGAAAATTAATTTTTATGAGTTTTTTATAAAAAAGAATTAATTTTGTTATTTAGAAAATAACTTAAATAAATAAATGAAATAAAGAAAAGTATAGAAAGAAAAAGAAAGAATTGGGCCTAGTATGCTAGCAATTTGAGGGGGTGCCAATAGAAATCTCTAAGCCCAAAAGTCTTGGTCCACATTGACCTTCCTGATTCCATGTTGCACATTTGACTAGGGCTTTGGTAGACCCTCAAATGCCAAGCGTTATATTTGGTTTGTTGGACATCTGGCTGGCTGATCATTGAGGACTTATGGTGGATATCCTAGAAGCCTGCGCATGAAAACATGTATAGAAAAATAATATTGAAGAACAAGGGGACCTGGGAATCGAACCCAGGCCCTTTGGCAGTTTCCACATACCTCCTGACCAACTGAACCAACGCGCTTATGTTGTATAATAGATAAAAACAATGACTATATTGAAAAACACAACATGTTAACTTTCCAGCGCATGAATTTTTGAATGGGCCAGTCAGGGGGTGCCACGCCACCCTTCTTCTTCCTCCTTCCGTTGGTAAAATTCCAAGACTTTTACCTACAGACAAAAGTCTGTAGCTATAGCCCTGCATATTTCCATAATCCACTGCACGCATGATAAATTGATTCTAGTGGTACCAATCAATTTGTCTTGGCACTGTGAACACTATGGTACCCCTCTTTTGGGCCAATTTCACCTGCATAAGAAAACCCTAAAACGAACCAAGAAAACCCTAAAACGAACCAAGAAAACCTAACAATGGTGGATCTCAGTATAGGTAACAAAAACGTAATTGAACATTATCATTAGCTTGTAAATGCTTCAAGGATTCAGAATATATAAACCAATCATACTAACAATGTCAAATTCATGAGATTCGATTTCAAAAAAAAAGTAAGGATGTCGTGAAGCACTTACATTGCGTTTCTGGGTACGAAAATGCTTGTCGGTGATTGGGATAAACTCCTTGAACACCCAGGAAGTGAATGAGATAGCTTGGAAGGCTTGAGATAGACTGGAACTATGAAATCAGATTGCCACATTTTCTTGATTTTTTGAAAGTTGTTCTTCACTCTTCACGCCTCTAACCCTTTTGAATTTGGTCTGGATTTGTTCTATATGTAGCCTTGAGTGAATTAGGTTTACAAATTTGCATCCAATCTTTGCAATTATGAAGATTTGATCCTTGATTCACACTTGTATCCAATCTTTCCAAAACAATAAAAATTCAATCTTTTTGTGTACAAACAAGCCTTGCACGATTTGATTCCCTTGCCAGCTATTCATGGACCTGAAATATGCACAGAATCTCAAGGTTTAAATGATTTTGATATTTTCATGATTTTATTTTGATTTAATTTGATTTAATTGAAATAAAAATCAAAATAAATTACAAAAATAAAATAAAGGCAAGTGGGAAGGATCATGGGTCGTGGACCATGTTACAAACTCAATACAAGCGCAAAAAGTTGGGCCCATTTGACAAAAATTGCAATTTGAGGTATATTAGACTTTTGGCAATTTTGCAAAAAAGGTCAACTTCAACAATGCATAACTTCCTCAATTTTTACCCTAGAGATGTTTTCTTGGACTTTTTAGAAATCTAAATATGTCCTTTAAGCAACCCTTTTGGTCTCATCTTAATTGAGTCTTCCATGTTCATGTATGAAGCTTTGAAAAAAAGGTGTTTTTGTTGATTTTCCAAAATGACCTATAATGTCCAAATTTGTAACTTCTTGTGAGTGCATATTTTGAATTTGGGAGATGAATATGAATTATAGTGAATTTCATCATCTTAAAAATGAGATTTGGATGGCTCATTTCTAATAAAGTATGAGAAAGTTATGCTTGGTCAAAGTTGGGTTGACTTTTCCTGCAAAACCCTAATTTAGCAACTTTTGGGTTTTGATGAATTGTGAGCAATCCTTGATGAATCATGATCAACCCTTGATCAAATGATTAATAATGCTTCAAAATGAGGATGTTTACCAAAAATCTCGAGGTTTGACTGTATGGGGACCATAGTTGACTTTTGCCCTAGCACAATCGATTTTCAGGCCTTTGAGCAATTGACTGAGCAAACTTTCTCTACAAGGCTTGAAACTTGACATGGATGATCTTGAGAACATATTAGGAAAATGGTGAGAATTTGGGATCCCTTGGACTCAATTTCTTGATGCAACATGAAACCCTAATTTGAGGTAGACTGCCTTAGAAGAGGGTTTGTCTGGTCAACCCTTGGACTTCCTTGAACAATTTTGAGGATCTCACTTGAAATGTTTTGAGAAATATGGGAGGGAAAATTTTGGGGTACAACAGCTGCCCCTGTTCAATCTTCTTAAATCTGAGGATGTAGATTGGCTTGCTTGCCTTTCGTGATCCGAAGGTGGAAGATGATTGAACACCAGAGTGTTGCACTCGCATGAAGTGGTACTTGTCTTGTGATGTCGGGAATGGGCTTATAGATTCCATTTGGAGATTGATGATGGAAGATGGGCTTAAAGATGCCACCCGAAGGAGTGTCGATCGCATAAGAGATTCCTTAGCGAGAGCTTGCATACCTGTTGTTGAGGTGGACTTCGTTGGGGAATGTTGATCTCTGTTTTGAGGGAAATAGAATTTTAGGAACTTCAGTCATCCATTATTCTACTGGGGAATCGCCTCTTGGTGGAAGAGGTAAAAATGAACTACTATCTGGTCGCGATCCAGGCTTCATAGTAATAAGATCGACTGCTATCTGGTCGTGCTCCAGGTTTTACAGTGACTTACTGGGGGGATGATATTAATCTTACTATCCGGTCGTAATCCAGGCTTCGCAATTTCTCAATTCTTATCTGGTCGTACTCCAGGCTTCAGAAGGAATTAAGTTGTTATCCAGTCGCATCCGGGCTTCAACTTGAATTTAGGGCACACTAATATCTGGTCGACTCTGGGCTTCTTAGTAATTGTCTAGGTAAACTGCTATTTGGTCGAAATCCAAGCTTCGCAGTGTCTTATACTGTTATCTGGTCGATTCCAGGCTTCAGTCCTTTGTCGCTATCTGGTCGTAATCCAGGCTTCACGATGTTTCATACCATTATCTGGTCGAATCCAGGCTTCATGGTGTCCTATACTGCTATCTGGTTGATTCCGGGCTTCAGAATACCTTACTTCTTATCTGGTCGTATTCCAGGCTTCAGAAGAAATCAAGTGGTTATCCAGTCGCATCCGGGCTTCCATTTGATTTTAAGGCCTACTAATATTCGGTCAATTTCCGGGCTTCATAGTAATTAGCCGGGTAAACTGCTATTTGGTCGAAATCCAAGCTTCACAGTGTCCCTTACTGTTATCTGGTCGTAATCCAGGCTTCAGCGTCTTTTACCTCTATCTGGTTGTAATCCAGGCTTCACGATGTCTCATACCATTATCTGGTCGATCCAGGCTTCATGGTGTTTGGAGAAATCAATATATTATCCGGTTGAATCCGGGCTTCATAACTTGTATTAAGGATATACCACTATCTGGTCGTAATCCAGGCTTCGTAGTAGTCTTTGATGCTATCTGGCTAGAATTCAGGCTTCATAACATCTTATACCATTATCTGGTCGAATCCAGGCTTCATGGTGTCTTGTATTGCTATCTGGTCGTTCTCTAGGCTTCACAATAACTTGTTGGGGACTAAACTATTATTTGGTCAAATCCGGGCTTCATAGCTTAAATTTAAGATAAACCACTATCTGGTCGATTCCAGGCTTCGCGGTGTTTGATACTGTTATCCGATCGTTTTCCGGGCTTCACAATATGATGGGGAAATCAAGATACTATCCGGTCGGATCCGGGCTTCATAGCTTGAACATGGAATAGAAATCTTAGCACCGATTAGACTGAACCAGTGAAAACTTGTTAGAATTTTGATTGCATCTTTCCCTGAAAGGTGAAGAGTTAGTCGTATGTAATGTCATGATGTATGAAATGTATTGAGCAAATGATGTTCTCAAAATAAATGAGATTGTGCTGTGTGATGCGTATGCACATGCCATGATGTATGGATATGCAATGTTTTTATGATATTCTCTAACTGGGATAATAAATCCCGGACTGCTACTGGATAATATAAAGAGCTGAATTCTTCGTTCCCGCTGGGGATGACGGCCGAAGATGATTTGAGAATAAATTGGTGGGAGAATAACTCTGCTAGAGAATAAACTGGTGAGGGAATGACTCTATGGGGAAGAATGACTCCGCTAGAAGATTGGCTGATTTGGAGAAATAACCTCGGCTGGGGATGAATTACCACTGTTGGCAATAATGAACCTTTTTTGGGGATTGAGTCTCTTCTTGTGGAAGAAATAAACTCTATTGGGGATAGTCTTCCATTGTTGGTGATAGATGAACTCTGCTTGGGGATAATTAACACCACTGTTTTTAGATGCCTTTTACTCCACAGGGAGTGTACGTACACTTAGTCATGTTCTCCAGCTAGGTCTATCCTTGTACCTAGTGGATAGAGCAACTGAAAGGTTTGGACATTTCTCATTTTCCCCTGTTCCTGGAATTACGAGTAATCATCTTTTGTTTCGTATGTAAATATTTATGAGCAACAATTATTTTCAAATGCATATATAAAAATGAATCATTGGACATTCTTACAAAACAAAACAGAAAAAGAAAAACAATTTTGAAATTTATTGTAAAATGAATTGTATTGATTTTGAAGTTGGCCCGTAATAGGCGTTTTGTACAAGAGGCTAATGTGCTAGTAAGAAAACGCCTTCCGAAAGAAACAGAGTTTATACAATTTGTGAAAAACAAAGAAAAACAGCTATGTGAACAATCCCGCTGGGTTCCAACTCTGCTATTGCCTTTATATCTTCGAGCGTCTCATCATTTTGCTACTTGGTTGAAGGTGGATCAGATTGATCGGCGCCGTCCGAGCTTGATAATCGATACCGAAGTCTGGTTGCAAGATGATCCAATGAGACATAGTGTTACGCTTCAATGCCTAATTTTTTCCTGGACCGCCCTTTCGGGTTTTCAGTCCACCGGGATACCCTTTTTTGCCCAAGCCGCCTTTTCAGGTTTTCGACTTGCCGGGTGTACAGATTTTTTTCATTTTCATCCCTTACTTTTTCCCGAACCCTTTTGGTTCGCCGGTAAGCCCTTATTTTTGCCTAGTCCAGTCGACCTAGCGGTTCTTTGATTATGCGTAGTATCTTTTCACTATGTCTGTATTGACGGGGTGAGGGAGGTCGTCACCATCCATGGTTGTTAGAATCATAGCTCCTCCTGAGAAAATGTTCTTAACCATAAATGGCCCTTCATAAGTAGGGGTCCATTTGCCCCTGGGATCACCTTGTGGCAGTATGATGCATTTGATCACCAGATCCCCTACTTGATACTCTTGTCGTCTGACTTTCTTGTTAAATGCCTTAATCATTCACTTTTGATACGTCTGACCATGACAAATAGCAGTAAGTCTCTTCTCGTCGATTAAGTTCAGCTGATCAAGCCGGGTCTGGATCCAGTCGTCCTCGCTCAAACCTGCATCCTTCATAATCCGGAGAGAAGGTATCTGGACCTCAATGGGTAAGACGGCTTCCATACCATACACCAAAGAGTAGGGTGTTGCCCCTGTCGAAGTCTGCACTGAGGTACGGTACCCATGAAGAGCGAATGGTAACATCTCGTGCCTGTCTTTATATGTCAGTGTCATCTTCTGCACAATCTTCTTGATATTCTTATTAGCCGCTTCAACAGCCCCATTCATCTTCAGCCGGTAAGAAGAAGAGTTGTGATGCTGTATCTTAAACTGTTTGCAGAGTTCGGTGATCATCGTATTGTCGAGATTTGTACCATTGTCCGTAATGATCCTCTCTGGTACACCATATCGACATATCAGATTATGTCAGATAAACCGCGCCACGACGTTCTTGGTTACTGTAGCAAAGGAAGCTGCCTCAACCCACTTCGTAAAGTAATCAATAGCCACCAGAATGAAACGATGCTCGTTGGACGCAGTAGGTCTGATCTCGCCAATCATGTCGATGCCCCACATTGCAAAAGGCCAAGGAGCTGTCAAGACGTTCAGAGGAACTGGAGGTACATGCACCTTATCAGCATAGACTTGGCACTTATGATAGGTCCGAGAATGCTTATAACAATCGGCTTCCATAGTAGACCAATAGTATCCTTCCCGTAGGATTTTCTTCGCCATGGTATGTCCACTGGAATGAGTTCTGAAGGTACCTTCATGTAATTCTTCCATAATCCTTTCTGCCTCGCTTTTGTCCACACATCGCAGTAAGGTTGAATCATGGTTACGCTTATAAAGAATCCCATTACTGATGAAGAACTTCGCAGCGAACCTTCTCAAGAACTTCTTATCATTAACAGATGCACCCTCGGGGTATTCCTGAGCCTCAAGATACCTCTTTACCTCGTGAAACCAGGGTTTATCTGCTACCTCTTTAGTCTCGATGTCATAGCAATGTGCAAGTTCGTCTAACCTCTCAATGGTAATCTGGGGAGCTTCATTTTCCCACCTGACCTTGAACATGGAAGACATGGTAGCTAGCGCGTCCGCTAACTGGTTTTCCTCTCTTGGGAAGTGTTCAAAGGTTATTTCCTCAAAGTGTGGGAGAAATGTCAGCACATATTCTTTGTAAGGAAAAGATTTGGGTGCTTTGTATCCTACTCGCCTTTGATATGACTGATCACTAGAGAGGAATCTTCGAACACCCTCAAGAACTTAATCCTCAGGTTAATAGCAGCTCGAAGACCTAGGATGCACGCTTCATACTCCGCCATATTGTTGGTGCAGTTAAAACATAATCGGGCGGTGAACGAAGTATGACAGCCTTCAAAAGATATAATCACAGCGCCAATGCCATTACCCAAAGCATTTGAGGCTCCATCAAAATATATGGACCATCGGGATCCCTCCTTGGGTCCTTCATCTGGTCCAGGTTCTTCACAGTCGGTCACCAACATAATGTTCTCATCCAAAAACTCGAAATTCATAGACTGGTAATCATCACAGCCTGATGAGCCAAATGATCTGCCAACACGCTTCCCTTGATTGCTTTTTGGGTTGTGTATTGGATATCATACTTAGTTAAGATCATCTATCATCTTGCTATTCTTCCGGACAAGGCAGGCTTTTCGAAGATATACTTGATTGGATCCATTTTTTATATCAATAGGGTAGTGTGAGTCAACATATACTGTCTCAGCCGGCAAGCAGCCCATGCCAAAGCGTAGTAAGTTTTCTCGAGCAACGAGTATCTGGTCTCGCAGTCGGTAGACTTTTTTCTAAGGTAGTAAATAGCGTGCTCTTTTCGGCCAGACTCGTCATGCTGCTCTAGCATGCACCCCATTGAATTATACAGCACTGTCAAGTATAAGATCAAAGGTCTTCCTTCAACTGGAGGCATCAGAATTGGTGGCTCTTGGAGGTATTCTTTGATCCTTTCGAAGGCGGTCTGACATTCATCATTCCATTTTACCACTTGATCTTTCTTCAGAAGCTTGAGATTGGCTCACAAGTAGCAGTCAGATGTGAAATGAATCGGGCAATGTAATTCAGTCGTCCCAAAAAAACTCTGACTTCCTTTTCCATTCGGGGAGCTGACATATCCTGTATAGCCTTTACCTTTGCGGGATCCACTTGAATACCTTTATCACTAACGACGAAACCCAGCAACTTACCGGACCTTACCCCGAAGGTGCACTTGTTCGGGTTCAATCTTAGCTTATACATCTTCAACCTGTCAAATAGCTTCTGGAGATGGTCCAGGTGTTCTTCCTTAGTCTGGGACCTTGCAATCATGTCATCAATGTACACCTCAATATCATGATGAATCATGTCGTGGAACAAAGCGACCATGGCGCGCTGATATGTTGCCCCAACATTCTTCAACCCGAAAGGCATTACCTTGTAATAGAAGGTGCCCCACTGCGTAACGAAAATTGTCTTCTCCATGTCTTCGGGAGCCATCTTAATCTGATTGTAACCAGAAAAACCATCCATAAAGGAGAAGACCTTATGTTGCATGGTGTTATCAACCAGAACATCGATGTGAGGCCGTGGGAAATCATCCTTGGGGCTTTCCCTATTCAAATCTCTATAGCCCACACACATCCGCACCTTACCATCCTTCTTAGGCACCGGAACAACGTTGGCAACCCACTGTGGGTAAGAAGTAACAGCTAGAAATCCAACGTCAAACTGTTTGATGACCTCAGCTTTGATTTTCTCTGACATCTCAGGGCGCATACGGGGAACCTTCTGCTTTACTGGAGGGCAGTCTTCTTTGGTTGGCAGGCGGTGTACCACAATATCAGTGTCCAACCCAGGAATATCTTCATAAGACCAAGCGAAGATCTCAACATAGTCGCGTAGCATCTGTATTAATCGTTGCTTGACACTAGGCTCCAGATTTGCACCTATCTTGACCTCTTTCTTGTCTTCTTTTGTACCCAAATTCACTGATTCCACTGGCTCTTCATGCGGCTGTATGGCCCTCTCTTCCTGTAGTAACAGTCTAGCAAGTTCCCCAGGCACTTCACAATCATCCTCACCTTCGTCCTTGGCTTGTTTGTCGGATTTTTGAAGTCATAACTGGCAGTAGCATAGTCGTTATCAATGGGATCCAGACTGGATGTGGATTTGTATTATGATACGTGAGTGTGTGTAAGACAATAGTTGTTTTGATAAAGTGCAAGATAGGAAGGAAAAACAAGGAGCACAAAATTTGTAATGCAAGAAAACGTCCAATGCTTTATTGATGATATATGAAAATGACGAACAATAAGCCCTCACAAAAAAAGCCAAGGTGCCTTAGGCAAGGCACCGGATCGTAAAGTTTCAAATTATCTGTTACAAATCTCAAAACAAAATTCTATTACTGTGTAATAAAAGAAACGGGCACGAAGTCTTTCTCCGTCTAGTTGTTCAATCCACCTTCGGTAGTCGGGTAAATCCAGATGCCGATATCTGACTCTTCTTCATCATCCTCGATTGCATTCACTCCCTGATTACTAATGTGCAGAGGAGGTATTCCAATCCGTGCGGGCCGAACAGCCCTTTGAGCCTCTGTAGTAAAGCCCAAACCAAACTTGTCAGTCTTGTGTGTGAAATCAGAGAGCTGACCCCAATTTGAACACCCACCTTTTTCAATTACAGCCCTGACATCCTTAAAGGAAGCCATCTTCATCGGAGGTTTGTCAGTAGCAACCTCAGTCGACGCCAAAGTCTGGGGAACCTCTTCAAAGTTCTGATAGGGGGTTTCGATGAATTCTCCATCCATCTCCACATAGAGAAAGGAATTAAGATGACTCACCATGTACTCCTCTTCACCTTGTACCATGACGATCTTCCCCTTTACTGGATATTTCAACATCTGACGGAGTGTAGAAGTCACTGCCTCAGCCTTATGAATCCAAGGGCGACCCAGCAAGCAAGAATAAGATGGTCAGATATCCATCACATGTAAAGTAGATGCAAAAGTCTGAGAGCCAACTTTAACAGGGACATCCACCTCCCCGTGCACCATCCTTTTTGACCCATCGAAAGCTCTAACCACAATATTACTCGACTTCAGAACCAAACCTTCACAGTCCAGATGATCTAATGCTTTCTTTGGAAAAACATTCAAAGAAGACCCGGTATCCACTAGTACGTGGGCCAAAGTAGTGCCCCTGCACTCGATCGAGACGTGCAGAGCATCATTATGATTTCTTCCTTTAGCAGTCAGATTTGCATATGATAAACCCAAACCATTGTCGGCAGTCAAGCTAGCTACATAGTCTTTGAATTGATCGGAGGAAGTCTCCTGCGGCACATGCGCAGTTTTGAGGAAAGCAATTAAAGCCTTTGCATGGGCTTCAGAACATAATAACAAGGACAACATGGAGATTTTTAACGGGGTCTGCCCCAACTGCTCGACTACATTGTAGTCGCTCTTCTTGGTAATTTTCAGAATTTCCTCTATCTCCTGCTTAGAGGTTTCTACGATGATCTTCTTAGGTTCCTCCATCCGGGCAGGCTCACCTGTGATTTCTTTGCCCCGAGTCTCAGATGGCTCGGCAACAGGGGTGATAACAGGAACAGGAACTGGGACAGTAGCTGATGTACTAGCAGATGGAATGACAACAGGTTTGTGAACAGTCGGAGGGGAAATCTCGGGAGAAAAGAGTCTTCCACTTCTGGTGACCTTGCTAGCCCCGACAATATTGCTGACATCGGCATCAGCTTCTTCAATCTTTAAGTCTTGTTTAACTCCATGGTAATACACATCGGCCCCATAGTGCCAAGGGACAGTCTTATCAGAAGTGTATGGGATAGGACCAGGGATAGTAATGATTAACGGAGCAATTCTTGGAACAGATCTAATCCTAACAGGATTTCTCGAGGAAGCCTTGGAAGGATTGGCGGAAATGGTTATTATGGCACCATGTTCAACTGGAAATAACAGAATCAAAGTCTTTTCGAACATGATTTCTTTGTTATCCACCAGACGCTGAACACATGATTTCAATAAGTGGCAACCAGCAGGCAGAACTGAACACACGTGGCAACCTTCACCACGGCCCGGAAATAAACCGGCCAACAATAGATTCTTCTTAACTGTTATCAAAGGAGTATAAATGTCTTCCACAGAGGTCACAAATAAATCATCATCCACAGCATTTACTCCATGACCATGTTTAGGCATAGGAGCAGTTATGATGTTGGGTTTCTCTGGAGCGTCAAACTCAATCTCTTTATCTTCAATCAAATCTTGCACCTTATTCTTCAAGGCCCAACAGTTATTTGTATCATGACTTGGGCTATCAGAGTGATAGGCGCAATAGGCGTTCGGGTTATATAGCGGAGATGTGGTGTTGGAATTCTTCGGGGCTTCCCTCAGAGTTACCAGGTTGGTCTTCAACAATTGTGGTAGAATTTGAGACAAGGTCATATTGAGCCGAGTGTACTGTCTTTGCGGTCTCTACATTCTTTGTTGATTGTTGCATTGTGGAGCAACAGTGGGTCTTGATATTACTACCGCATTTACTGCTTGACAGCGTTTAGGTCTGTTTTGACTCCTCGAGCTGTAAACTGCACTAGCTTCTTTCCTGCCGATGAAAGGCTTTTTTCTGCACTTGATGAAGTACCTTTCTGTATCTTACCACTTCGGGTACCAGCTTTTACTCTCTCCCCAGTCAAAATAAATTCTGTAAACCCAGATGATGAACTACCGATCAGATGGTTGAAAAATGGACCAGACAACGTCCCTAGAAACATGTCAACCAACTCCCTATCAGACAAAGGGGTTGGACTCTTCCATCCAAATCTCTCCACTTCTGAGCATAGTCTTTAAAACCTTCACTTGCACCCATAGACATACCCTAAAGCTGAGTACGAGTGGGAGCAAGGTCGGCGTTATACTGATACTGCTTGTAAAAAGCAGCAGCAAGGTCCTCCCAGTTTCGGACATTAGCTCCTTCCAATTAATAAAACCATTCAAGTTGAGTCCCTGACATACTATCTTGAAAGAAATGTACCCATAAATTTCTATCAGCGGTATAAGGTTGGATTTTTCTGACGTATGAGCGAAGGTGGAGTTTTGGGCAGGATGCCCCATCGTACTTGGCGAAAATCAGAGCTTTGAATTTATGAGGGATCACCACCCCATATGCTAGTCCCAGATCTCCGAAGTCCAAACCAGGTATCTTCTGGATCTTCATAGCGCTCAGACGGTCTTCAAGTTGTTTGTACCTATCCTCAGCAGGAGGATACTGCTCATCATCAAAATCAATGTCATTATCAGAGACCACAGGACTGGGACCCTTTCCTTCCTCTTGGTTCTCCTCTCCTTTGGATGAAAGTGACAGATCAGCTTCCTGTCACAACCTATTCCCAAATTTGTTACCCATATTCAGAAGAACCACCTTCTTCTTCTTCTTCTTCTTCTTCTTCTTCTTCTTCTCCTTCAGGATGAGAGTCTTCAAATCCTCTTGCCCTTTAGCCAAGTTCAAGAACATCTCTTGGAATTGGGCATTCTGTGCCTGAAGAGCTTTGATGGCTTGATCGGTAGGTATTTCAGAAGATATTTCATGCTGAAATAAACAGCGAAGAAGATGAGAAACCTGTAATGGTACCTGTAATGATGTGCATGATAATGGGATGCGTATGTAATGATTTCAAAGACCTTGGAAGATTTAAATTTTTAAAACAAAAATAAAACAAACTTTATTAGATTAACTTGTAAAAATGTTTAACAATGCCTTTGAGGCGTTACAAAAGAAATAAATGAAGAAAAAATCTAAACTAGAAAAAGCAAAAATCAGAAATCCCATGGACGCTTCCCCTTGGTGCTGACGTAGTCATTGATCGTCCTTTCATTCTCAAGTTGCCTAGTGAGCTTCAAGATTTTCCTTTCTTTCTCATGGTACTTCTCCCGGTAGGTATCCTTCTCCTCCTTCAGCTGAATCCAGGATCTCTTCAATGCTCCAAGATCAGTGGGCATGTAGGGATAAAGGACTGTATAAGGAACACCCTCTTCATTGGTAGGCTCCACAGTTACTGGAAACACAGCTTCATAAGGCATCCCAAGCTTCTGGGCTCGAGCTCGGACCTACTGGAGATAAGGTTGCATAGGGAGAGAAGTCTTTGGTCCTAGCTCTTGAGGGTTAGACCTGTTCACCATGCCCCAGGCTCGTATAAACCTTCGGCGATGCTCGTCAACGTCCCCCTTGTAGTCAAAGGCAATATCTGTAAGAAGTAGCTCATGAGGACCGTCTCTTCGAGCACGACCAAACTGTCGTAAATCTAAACAAGGACTGTAGATTACTCCCCCTCTGATTCCAAGCAACGGGACATTAGGGTATCCCCCACATCGATCAATGACAGCAATGCTTTCCATAGCCTTAGAACTCCAAAGAATGTCTGTATGGGCAAGGGACATTATCCTGTAAGACCATCCTAAACCTTCCTCATTCTTCAATACGGACTTAGGGAGGTGCGAAATAAACAACCTCTCCAGCAGAGGCATGCAACACATTAGGGTTCCTCTTCTTCGCACAGTACGAGTATAGAGGGCATGCAAGATATCACCCAGAAGAGTAGGCACATAATTGCAAGACAGGAAGATCTTAACCGCATTCACATCTATAAAAGAATCTAGATTCGGGAAGAGAACCAGACCATAAATCAGGAGAGCCAAGATGTCTTCAAAAGCCTGAAAGTCCAAATTATCCCAGAATAGTTAAGCTTGATCCATCAGAAACTTGGCTAAGAAACCTTCAACCCCGCTTTGTGTTTCCCAGTTGGATACTACATCAGCCCGTTTCAAATGTAAGGCTGAAGCAATGTCCTCTGGTCTAGGATTCTCCTCCAAACCTGTGAAGGGCATTTGCTCAAGGATGGATATGCCCAATAAGTGAGAAAACTCTTCCATAGTGGGAACTAGCTGATAATCCGGGAAAGTGAAGCAATGATGCACTGGATCGAAGAACTGGAAAAGCACACTCATCATTTGTTCATCAAACTTTGAGGTAACCAGGCCAAGAAGCTGACCATGTCTCCTAACAAATGAAGAAGTATCAGAAACTCTCGAGGCTAAATCTTTGAGTTGAGTAGGTATTTGCACAAAGTTAACTCGGATGGTGTTTCTGCGCATGGAAGCCATAATATGCAAAATAAAACAAAGATAAATCCCCTCGGTCTTTGAAATGGTTAGTATAATGGAGTATGCATGCTATGTTATGATTCATGATGTCATGGTAAAACACACAACAGGTATAGCAAATAACAGACATGGTAAAGGCAAACAAGTCACACAAGAGCCCTTAAGTTTCAGGCTTGCATGGGGTCTAGGTATTACCCTCTTAAAGTTCAGTTGGTTTCAACCTGTCCTAATAATAGTAACGGGTTCTAGAGGTTCTCAATATCACTGACCATCCTTCATCGGTCATGGTTTCAGCTCACACAATCTTTTCTTGCAACCGGAACTATCTCGAGAGTATGGTTTCAATGAGTGTAGCATCGAGTATCAACCAGTTCCCAGCTTTATACCGAGACCGGCTATCTCACTACTTCCTATGGCCAAGTTGGTCAATTATAGGTTCTAAGGTCAGTTGATGCTTAACGACACCACGCAGAAGCCCCGTATTCTCCTTGTTTCTCCACAAGGGATACCGGTACCAACCAATGTGCCACATCAACGTAGCTACTGCTTCAATTGTATCGGTCTACGCCATACAATTCCCTCACAGTTTATTGCTACTTACCTAAAAGGTGTCCCCCAGATTCGGGTTAGGATCTATAGTAACTCCCAATACAGAACCCTCAAAAGTAAAGCAATCAAATCAAACAAGAGAAGCAATTCATGATGAACTAATCCTAAGGTATACCCCACTTATTTATTCCCCAACAGAGTCGCCAGTTTTGTGATACGGTGGCAGAACCGGACTGTTTTAGGAAAATGCTGGTTTGCGTTTTGCGTTTGTGTTCGCAAAGTGTCGCGGTAAGCAAGAGTCGCCACCGACTTTTATTTTATCCAACCGGAAAGGAAAAAAGCATAGAAAAATTCCTTTTTCGAGATTTTGAGTACGGGGGGTAGATTATAGAAAGGGAAGGTATTAGCACCCTTTCTATCCGTAGTTTTCTACGGGCTCTTAGGTACTTGCTAATCATTTTAAAAATTGCTTCCGTGTTTGTGTGTTTTGAAAAGTTTTGTTTTACTTTGTTTTAACCCTTGTATCAGTCCTCAAGAGTGTTACAAAGTGTTTTTGAAAACTTTGTTCGAAAAGAGTGTAAGTGTGAAAAAGTTTATTTTGAGCAAGTACCTACTAGCATCTACCTACTCGAGAAAGGAATTTTTTCTATTCTTGTTTCCTTTATACAATGATATCCTACTATTGAGAAATAGGTAGCACCGTCGTTGGAGTTGTAAGGGTCAATTCGAAAGGGACATACGATCATTAAAGCAATGATATGACGGCTTAGTAATAACCCTAATGTCTTAAGATCATATTCGAGGCAACATTTCCGAGGCAACCTTTCCGAACGGGACATTTGATCTTTGTTTAGACAAAAGAGCGACCACTAAAACACCCTATACTTAATGATCGTTTACTGAAGGCAACCGAAGTAAGAGTATACCCTAGGAGTGCGGATGTGCGAGTGATTTGATTTCAGTTATTATCTTTGCACATTTAGGGTTTGCTAACCGTTTTAAAATTAACATACAGTCTTGTCATGCAATCCTATTATCATACATCTAACAGTTAATATTTTCGAAAATTAAAATGCGGAAAATAAAACTACGCTATTACAAGGCTTCGGGGAGGGGGATTAATTACATAGCCAAAAATCCGTAAAACGATAAATGAAAGGAAAATCCTAATTAAACTATTACATCCCATGAGCAGTTACATTAATATTGTAAAAATAAATAAACGCGCGCAATGAAACGAGAACGAGAAAACATTAGGGTTTTGACCCGTCTGACCTAATTAAAAGAAAAATCATTTTTTTGGTTGTTTTTGTTTATTTTAAGAAAATAAGGTTTTAATTAAATATGATACAAACCTAATTACTAATTAAATTAAATTAAGAAAAATAATTAATTTTAACCTAGTTTGTATTTTGGTTATTTTAAGAAAAAGAAAATAAAAGTTAAATCAAATAAAACCTAATTTTCTAATTTATTTTAATTTATTTGAAAAAAGATTAAAATTACCCTAAAATTAAATTAAACTAATTAAGTTAATTTTTGATAAAAATATAAAACCTAAATCTAATTTGGTGAAAATTGATTTTTATGAGTTTTTTATAAAAAAGTATTAATTTTGTGATTTAGAAAATAATTTAAATAAATAAATGAAATAAATAAAAGTATAGAAAGAAAAAGAAAGAATTGGGCCTGGTATGCTAGCAATTTAAGGGGGTGCCAATAGAAATCTCTGAGCCCAAAAGCCTTGGTCCACATTGACCTTCCTGATTCTATGTTGCACGTTTGACTAGGCCTTTGGTAGACCCTCACATGCCAAGCGTTAGATTTGGTTTGTTGGACATCTGGCTAGGTGATCATTGAGGACTTATGGTGGATATCCTAGAAGCCTGCGCATGGAAACATGTATAATAAAATAATATTGAAAAACAAGGGGACCTGGGAATCGAACCTATTCCCTTTGGCAATTTCCACATACCTCCTGACCAACTGAACCAACGCGCTTATGTTGTATAATAGATAAAAACAATGATTATATTGAAAAACACAACATGTTAACTTTCCAGCGCGCGAATTTTTGAATGGGCCAGTCAGGGGGTGCCACGCCACCCTTCTTCTTCCTCCTTCCATTGGTAAAAGTCCAAGACTTTTACCTACAGACAAAAGTCTGTAGCTATAGCCCTGCGTATTTCCATAATCCATTGCACGCATGATAAATTGATTCTAGTGGTACCAATCAATTTGTCTTGGCCCTGTGAACACTATGGTACCCCTCTTTTGGGCCAATTTCACCTGCATAAGAAAACCCTAAAGCGAACCAAGAAAATCTAACAATGGTGGATCTCAGTATAGCTAACAAAAATGTAATTGAACATTATCATTAGCTTGCAAATGCTTCAAGGATTCAAAATATATAAACCAATCATGCTAACAATGTCAAATTCATGAGATTCGATTTCAAAAAAAGTAAGGATGTCGTGAAGCACTTACATTGCGTTTCTGGGCACGAAAATGCTTGTTGGTAATTGGAGTAAACTCCTTGAACACCCAGGAAGCGAATGAGATAGCTTGGAAGGCTTGAGATAGACTGGAACTATGAAATCAGATTGCCACTTTTTCTTGATTTTTTGAAAGTTGTTCTTCACTCTTCACGCCTCCAACAAGAAAAATTCAATATTTTGTATACAAACAAGCCTTGCACGATTTGATTCCCTTTCCAGCTATTCATGGACCTGAAATATGCCCAGAATCTCAAGGTTTAAATGATTTTGATATTTTCATGATTTTATTTTGATTTAATATGATTTAATTGAAATAAAAATCAAAATAAATGACAAAAATAAAATAAAGGCAAGTGGGAAGGATCATGGGTCGTGGACCATGTTACAAACTCAATACAAGCATAAAAAGTTGGGCCCATTTGACAAAAATTTCAATTTGAGGCATATTTGACTTTTGGCAATTTTGCAAAAAAGGTCAACTTCAACAATGCATAACTTCCTCAATTTTGACCCTAGAGATGTGTTCTTAGACTTTTTAGAAAGCTCAATATTTCCTATAAGCAACACTTTTGTTCTCATCTCAATTTAATCTTCCATGTTCATGTATGAAGCTTTAACAAAAAAGGTGTTTTTGTTGATTTTCCAAAATGACCTATAATGTCCAAATTTGTAACTTCTTGTGAGTGCATATTTTGAATTTGGGAGTTGAAGATGAATTGTAGGTGATTTCATCCTCTTCAAAATGATCTTTGGATGGGTCATTTATAATAAAGTATGAGAAAGTTATGCTTGGTAAAAGTTGGGTTGACTTTTCTTGCAAAACCCTAATTTAGCAACTTTTGGGTTTTGATGAATTGTGAGCAATCCTTGATGAATCATGATCAACCCTTGATAAAATGATGAATAATGCTTCAAAATGAGGATGTTGACCAAAAATCTTGAGGTTTGACTGTATGGGGACCACAGTTGACTTTTGCCCTGGCACAATCAATTTTCAGGCCTTTCAGCAATTGACTGAGCAAACTTTCTCTGCAAGGCTTGAAACTTGACATGGATGATCTTGAGAACATATTAGGAAAATGTTTAGCATTTGGGATACCTTGGACTCAAGTATCTTGATGCAACATAAAACCCTAATTTGAGGTAGACTGCCTTAGGAGAGGGTTTGTCTGGTCAACCCTTGGACTTCCTTGAGCAATTTTGAGGATCTCACTTGAAATGTTTTGAGAAATATGGGAGGGCAAATTTTGGGGTACAACACCGTCGATCCGTGAACTCGACCAAACCTTGTTTATTACTAATGTTAACACATAAATTATTATTAATATCCTCCCTCATTAATTCATCCCAACACCGGACGAACCCAATTGATTCACATCCAAACAACTCATAAACCCATGAAACATGTTTCATTTCTTCTATTCTCCGACTTAGATAACTTATTTTGTCTTCTTCTAACCCTAAAAAAGAGACAATGCTTCCACCGTTGCTTTCACCCCCAAATTGAAATCTAATACCTAGTTGTGTTGTCATCGCTATTCACTTTCCTTCCTCACTGAACGACAATCCCTCTCCTTCACTAAATAACGAACTTTATCCTTCACTTCACTGAACAACTAGTCTTCGTCTTCAACGCTCAACCATAACAAGTTTACACCACTCCTCATTTTTAAACAGGTTTATGCTCTGATTTGTTCTAATTTATATGTAATCGTTATGATTTCAGTTTTTCAAACATGTTTATGCTATGAATTGTTTTGATTTGTTCTTAGGCATGAAGGTTTTTTTTTTAGTTTAGTTTTTGTGTTTGAGCTTCCTTAAAATTTAGTAAAAACCCAGTATTTGTTCCTATTTTCAATATTTCTAACATAAATTCTTCTTTTGTTTTGCAACCCTATTATTTTAATAGTACTAATTACTCTTATTTTTCTCATTATAGTGTTGTTGAGACTTCTCTTAAGTGAGTTGAAGAAGGTATGGTTGTTTTTTGTTATATTGTATCCTGATTTTGATATGTTGTATTCTTGTTTTTGATATATTGTATTCTGAAGATAATTCTTTTAATATATTGAATTTTGTTTTAAATGTAAGGAGCTAGGGAAATGCAAGGATCTGGAGATGTGCAAGATGTTAGAGATATGCAAGGAGCTGGAGGAATTAGAGATATGCAACATACCTGTAAGTTTAGGCTTACTCTTATTGTATTCTTGTTTTTTTAGTATGGTTTATGTTCATGTTGTGTACATATTTTTTCCTATGATATGTTATGCAAAAACAAGATAGATATTACCTTAAACTATAACTGCAACACACACATAAACAATTGACATTACCTTAATAATACTCATTATTTCAACAAGTGGGCAACACACACCAATTGTCAATGAAATTCTCAACTAATCAACAAACTATGACAACACCCGATCTTCCAGCAACTGGCCTAAAGAAAATAAAACCTAGTGAAAATGGTAATAGAAAGAGATTTGTGATTGGGATCACTTTAACCTTAGTTCTGATAGTGACATAGCAACCACTGCATGTAAGTATTTCCATCAAATATACATGTGTGACTCTAAGAAACACGGAACATACAAATTAAAGAGTCACATGAAGACATGCCCCAAGTATCCATTGAACGTGTCTACTGACCCTACCCAAACGATCTTGTAATATTCAACAATTAAGGGAAGTGGGGTGGTTCCATTAAGTTCTAACTTTAATCCCGTAGCTTCCACAAATGGATTGGCTTATTTTATCATTTTAGCTGAGAACCCATTCAATATAGTTGAATGGAAGGGGTTTAAGTACTTTTGTAAGTAAGAAGGTTGAGGAGGTATTGAAGGAGTGGGGGATGAAAAAAATTTATACCATCACCATAGGTAATGTTGCATCAAATGATGTTGCTGTTAAATATTTAGAACAAAAATAAGAAACATGAATGGACTATTATTGAATGATTTGGGTTTCACATGAGGTTTTGTGCTCATGTATTGAATTTGGTGGTGAGAGATGGATTACAAGTAGTCAACACCTTAATTTCAAGTGTTAGAAATACAGTTAGGTTTGTTAGATCTTTACCCCATAGGGCTGTAAAGTTCAAGGAATATGTGGAATATGCTGGGATTGTATGCAAAAAGTCAATATGCATTGATGTTTCAACAAGATGGAACTCGACATATTTGATGTTAGATGGGGCCGAAAAGTTTCAAACAACTTTTGATAAGCTATAAGATGAGGATGAAGCCTATAGGGATTTCTTTGAGGTTGATTCTCCCTAGTAGTCAAGATTGAGATAATGTTAAGGTTTTTATGAAGTTTTTGAATAACTATTATGAAGCGAAAAAAGGTTTTTTTTGTTTAAACAAAAGCAATCTTGCATACTGCTTTTTCGTACTTGGCTGCAATATACATTGAGTTGAAGAAATTAAACATGGACCTTAATGGATTGTTTGCTCAGGTGGCTAGGGACATGTTGGAAAAGTATAGTAAAGATTAGGTTGATATTACTAAGATGAACCAACTCCTTTATTTTGGAGTTATCTTTGATCCCCGATATAACTTAAGATTTGTGGAATGGTGCTTTGATGATATATATGGAAAACATTCTGACACTAAGAAATATCTATTAAATAATATCAATGACAATCTTTCAAATGTTAAATCTTTACAAACAAGAATATGACAATGCTGAAGGCTTAATTCTATCTGTTGCAGCGACTATTTTACAAGGTGAAACAACTGCCAACGATGGAGTACCCACATATGTATTTAGGAAAATGATTTTCAGGAACATTTGATGTCTATGAATTTAATGGAAGAAGAAACTGGGCTTCAGAACTATATAGAAGAAAAATGCTTAAATTTTAATGAAAAGTATAAAGAAAAGTTTGACATTCTTTGTTGGCCAATACCCAGTTTTGTCCCAAATAGTTAGAGATATCATGCCTACACAAATTTCAACTATGGCTTCTGAGAGTGCTTTTAGCACAGGTGAGAGGGTTTTAGAATTATATAGAAGCTCTCTCAAACCAGAAATGACAAAGGCTCTAATTTATGCTCAGAACTGATTGATGCCTTCCTTTTACCAATTCAAAGACTTGGAATACAATAAGGAGTATGAGATTTCTGAAGATGCTTTACAAGGTAATATTTCTATCTTTATTAAGTGTTATTTTTAAATTTATTTTGTAATATTTTTCTAATTTTTTTTTAAAATGTCTAATATTATTTACTGAAACTTCATCCGAAAGTGGAGCATCGTCGTCCTCTCAGACTCAGTCACAACCTTTTGGTTGTGCCTTAAATTGACTTTAAAGTTGTGTGGAATGGGTGTTGGAACTGGAAGTATATTATGATGATGGATACAAATTGGAATTTATGTTGGTTGTCACATTTAGAAAAATTATTTTCCCCAAAATAATTGTCACGTTTAGAAAAATTATTTGTCTCAAAATTCTTGTCACTTTACATTATCAATGTAATTTTATTTTTAATCTTCCAATTGTCACTACAAAAAAAAACGTTATTTGCCAGGGGCTTAACCCCTCACAAATGGAAAAAACCCCTCACAAATAGGAAATTTGCGAGGGGACTGGTACCCTAGCAAAATCGGGGTCGCAAATTTATTTGCGAGGGGCTATACACGTGGGCATTTTGCCAGGGGTTTAACCCCTCGCTAAATGCAATTTGTTTTTTACAGCCTGCAACGTACAGGCGTAGGCGCAAGCTATGGGGACTGAGTGCGTCAGAAAATTTACTTGGGGTTAAGCCCGTGGCAAAATGTAAATGATTATCATTTGCGAGGGGATAAACCCCTGTCAAATTGTCAAAAATTTTATAAAAAATCTGATATTAATAGACTAAAAACCAATAATTGTAGTTTTATAAAATTATATTATTATAATAAAATTAATATAATAAATATAATAAATATAATAATTAAAATTCAATCAAACATAATAAAAATTAAAATAAAACTCCATAAAAATTACAATAAAATAAAGTTCTCAAGTTCAAAATAGTTAACAAAAATTATTTCATACAAACTAAAACATCAAATTTTCAAATTTAAATATTTTATTCTTGTTCATCTTGTTCTTCTCCTTGCTCTTCTTCTTCAACAGTTCCTCCATATCCACTAGTTCCTCCAAATCCACCACTAGAATTTTGTGCAGCAAAAAATTGATCAAATCTTTGAATCCACTCATTTGCAATCCACATTTCTTCTTGATACTCTTGTGTTTGCCTCCTCATTTCTTCTGGCAACTCTGTTTCTCTTCTCTGCATTTCTTGTTGCATCTCTAATTGTTTTTCTTCATCTTTTCAATTTCTGCATTTCTTGCTGCTACTTGGATTGCTGCCTCAGTATTCGCCAAGTTTCTCACAGTTTTAACCATTTCGACGATTAATATAGGTCGAGTTGATGTTCCTTCTCCATCAACAAGTCTCATTTTAAAACTCCTATCATGCCTCTTGATAGTTTTGGCATACCCTTCAGCACCATACACTCTCTCATTTTTCTTCTTTCCACCTAAAACATCGTACCATGTCGGAAAACCCACAACAGGATCAATAGGATATCTCGGTGGTGCTTCAAATTCAGGATGCTCTGACAACTGTAGGGCAAGTTATCTATCAAACTCCTCCCACAAAAAAATTTGAATTGTTATATTATTTCAAATAAGCTAGGTCCACATAAAAGAATTAAATAAAATATTTTTAATATAAGAAAAACTTACTTGAGTGTTTCTTGCGCGCTCGTCAACAAACTCTCCATTTCTCTTGAGATGAGTATCTAGATGGAGCTCATTAAGAAGTGGAGTTCTACCCAACTCTTCACGCTAATTGAATAAGTAAACAATAATTAGTTATCTGTAATCTAAAATCTAAATGATAAATTAATTAAAATAATAATTAAATTTACGTACCATCCTTCGTGCAACTTCGGCAACACTAATACTACCCGCTATGTAGTTGCAGCCACCAGCTTCAGATGCTCTATTTTTATTTGCCTTTTCAGATATTTCCTTAAATTTTTCAAAATTCCAATGGGCAATAATATCTTGAAATACTTCTACTCCTACCCAACATGGACATTGATCTTTTTCCCCATTTAATTCTAACATTCCTCATGGTCTCGGAAAATCGGGCACTACATTTTGAGTGAACATTTTCTTCAATTTGGACGTTATCTCTAATATCCCAACAACACTTCTCCTATATTGTTGTATGAAATTAAAAATTAAGCAATCAAGAATCATGAATATCTCAAAAAATATAAAGGAAAGATATTTCAAAAAATATAAAGGAAAATATAAAGGAAAAAATATACCTTAAGTGCATTAAACCAATCTTTTATGTCATCTTCAAGTACAGCTCCATAACTCGGCCAAAATTTTGTATACTTCTCTTTAAGAATGCTTGCTATGATCGATATTGTCTGATGGGGAAAGATCGTAAGCACCAAAATCTTGAGTTAGAATTGATTAAATAAAACTCAAATTTAAAATAATATAAAACATATATAAACACTTATGATCCAGAGTTGGGCCAAATGACAAGTCTGCCATGATAATATCTAACTTTTTGGGGCTCATTCTCCTCCAGATGTGATCCCTCCTTGGTTTCTCCTCAGAAGCACTTGTATCTTCTTGAGCACTAGTTTCTCCAAGAGCACTACTGGTATCTCCAGGAGCACTGGAATCTCCAAGAGCACTGGTATCTCTATGATCATCCTTAGAAGGCATGGGTCGGGGCATGCTAGATCCACCTAGCTCCATATGAATGGGTCCACTCGACTGCATGGAAGGCATAGGAAAATATGGTGTGTATCCAATAGGACTAATAAAAGCTGCATGGGATATGGGCGGGAATAGTGTGCATCTAAGAGGTGTGGATAGTAATCCAGTGAGAGATCTAGACATAGGTGGAGTAGTATGTATACGAGGTGGAGTAGGATGCAAAAGAGGTGGAGAATGATGCATAGGAGGTGAAGTAGAATGCATAGGAGGTAGGGTAGAATGTGGAGGATGATTTACCACTTAACTCGATTGTGGCATAAGAATAAACAAATCTGAATCAGGCACCTCCTATATAATGTACCTGCTGCAGCGAGGCTTTTGTTGGGAGGCATTTTTCTTGGGTGGCATTTTTTCTATTTGAAAGAAAAACGTTAAACAATGAATGTTACATAAAAGATAATATTACACAAGATAATATATATATATATATATATATATATATATATATATATATATATATATATATATATATATATATATATATATATATATATATATATATATATATATATATATATATATTTCAAATATAATATTACACAAGATTATTTTGGAAGATAATATTACACAGGAGTTATTACATAATACATATTCAAATTATTCATCATCATAATATTCATTGTCTTCATCGGATCTGAAGTTATTGTCTTCAGACACTCCTAGATCTTCATGCTCTTCTTCCACGAGTTTTATTGACAATAAGATAGTTGTGTCAACTTGTTGACTCTCAACTTTTGTATCACACAAACATATAATCTCCTTGGTTTCAATTACCTCATTAAGGTGAAATCTCATCATCTTGGTATGCAATATCTTCCATTACTTCATCAGTATCAATGTGACCCATTGGGTTGGACTTGATTACAACACACCATCCTCGTTTGCATGGGGTAATTGAAGGATAAGGTACATAATAAACTTTCTTGACATTGTGTGACATTATGAAAGGGTCATACTCTTTGTACTTTCTATCTATTCGAACCTCAACGGTGTTATATTTTTTAATCAATTTTTGTTCCTCTGGAAGATGAATCATACCAATCACAATAAAACAAGACAACTTTATTTTCCAAGTCTATATAATTATAGACCAATTCATAAATATGTGTGATAACCCCATAGAAGTCGTCCTCACCACCGTCTATAACTCCTTTTACGACTACACCACTATTTATAGTTTTCTTCCCTTCACTCCAAATATCAATGTGAAATTTGTAATCGCTTACAAAGTATGTGTGCCATTCATTCACACGTTGATGAGGGCCTTCAGACAAACTTCTCAAATGTATTATTTCAGGATTTGGTGCAGCAATACATGATAATTGTTGTTGAACCATGCTGGAAAATAGGCATGTGTGTAACCAGTTGATGGTTGTTCGCCTGTGCTTTGATAATAGTAGGTACTAAATTACCTATTTTGAAAAAAAATATAGGTTAGAGAAGGTTACAAGTCTTAACCAATAAAACTATACCTAATTAAATATACTTACTCAAGATATGGTTTAACTTCAACGCAGTTAATCAACACATGAACATGGGCAGATTGCATTTATTTTTGATAAAGCAAATGCCCACCCGTCTTCCCTGAGGGACGGCCTGGACGATCGAAAAATGATAAGGTGAATTGACTTCTTTCACAGAAGTGAACTCCGTTCCTTGTGATTCTTGGAGTCAACATCATGTGATTAAAATAATGAAAGCAAAAATGTGATGTTTCGCGATGTAAATAATGTGCACAAATTGATCCCTCAACTCTTGCTTTATTTTTCATTGATCGCTTTGAATCACCCATGAATCGTTCAAATGGATACATCCATCTATATTGAACAGGTCCACCTAGGAAAGCTTCATAAGCAAGGTGCACAAGGAGATGCTCCATAGAATCAAAGAAACCTGGCTGAAAGATTTGCTCCAACTTGTAGAGAATGACAGGAATATTTTGGTCTAGTTTAATTATGTCGTCTACTCTTAAAGTTGACACACAAATGTCTCTAAAAAATTGACTAATCTCAGTTAGTGGATTAATCACATTCTTGGGAACTGAGCTGAATGCAATTGGAAGCAACCGTTCCATGAAAACATGACAATCGTGACTTTTAATTTCATGCATCTTCCCTATTGAGGCGTCAGCACATCTTGCCAAGTTAGAAGAATAACCATCAGGCATCCTCAAATCATTTAACCACCGACAAATTTCTTTTGCCTCTTTGGAAGTAAGAGTGTAACAAGCCTTGGGTTTTAATAATTTTCCATTTGGTCGAGGTTTCAACTCCAATTATTTTTTATTACACAAAAGTCCCATGTCTTTTCTAGCCTTCTCATTATCTTTCGTCTTCTCATTATCCTTCACCGTGTTAACTACATTTATCAAAAAAAAATCTTCTCAATATGCATAACATCAAGATTATGTCGCAACAAATTATCCTTCCAATAGGGGAGGTCCCAAAAAATACTTCCTTTTGTCCAATTGTGAGAATCCCCATATCTTTGAATTCTGCGTGCTTCACCATTATCTGTGAATTTTCGTAGGTCACGAACACTATTCCATACTTCAGTCGATAACAATTATGGGGGCGGTAGATCTGTTACTCTTTTCCTTTTCTAAAAGCATTCTTATTTCTTCTAAATTCATGGTTTGCAAGTAAGAACCTACGGGGACAGTCAAACCATGAACTTTTCCCATCCTTATCCAAAGTAAACGCTTTTGTGTGACCCATGCAATGCGGACATCCCATTTTACCATGCGTACCCCATCCAGACAACATGTCATATGCAGGAAAGTTGTTAATTGTCCACATATCAAAGCAGCTCGCATATTAAAGTTTTCTTTACGATACATATCATAAGCCCAATCTCCCACCCACAACCTCTTGAGATCATCAATTAAAGGTTGCAGATAAACATCTATTCCTGCCTTTGGACTCGACGATCCTGGAATGATGCATGTCAAAAACATGTAAGGTTTCGTCATACACATCTCAGGAGGGGATTATACGGGGTAACAATGACTAGCCAATAAGAATATGCGTTTGCTGACAAATTATAAGGAGTGAAACCATCCGAGCATAATCCAAGTCTGACATTCCTGGGTGGTGTTGCTGCAATTTTAGGATAAACTCTATCAAAGTGTTTCCATGCCTTGCCATCAGATGGATGTCGCATCATGGCAGAACTAATTTTGTTTGTATGGTGCCATGTCATTTGGCTTGCATTTGTGCATTGATGAAAACATTATTTGCAACCTAGGTATTATTGGTAGATAGAACATGGACTTTACTACAACTCTTTTTTTGCTTTTGATCAGCTCCTTTACTGCGAACTAAATATCTCGGACTATTGAAAAACTTACATTCCTCCAATTCCCCATCATTTATACCAAACTTGTTGTCATAAAACAGCATGCAACCTCTAATGCAACAGTCAATCTTTTTTACTTCTAGTCCCAACTTCGACATCATCATCTTTGCATCATAATAACTTGTAGGCATGTTTTCTTTCACAAGAGTCGCGTCCAACATCATTCTCGCAAAGAATTCCAAACACTGATCAGGAATATTCCAATTCGACTTCGCAGCCAAAAGCCTAACACACATTGATAGCCTAGAGTCAAAATACCTCTTAAACAATGGTATATTTATTTCTTTCAACAATTGATAAAACTTTTGTGCTTTCTCATTTGGGAGCTCTTCGGCGTCAAAGTCTTGAGGTTTATCATAAGTCACATTCACCCCTAATGCGTCACTGACCGTATCCCCGACTAGATTAAATTGTTCCTGGCATTGCATATGTGATGAACTCCCTAGATCATCTTTATTTATATCTGGTCCAACATGTGTTTGACTGCTAGAAGCCTCTATATTCATCTCTGGCATTTTTTCCCCGTTAGAAGTCCAAACCCAATAATTTGGCCGAAAATCCACTTTCTCCAAGTGACGTTTCAATTCACTAGGGTCACTAATAATATTTCTACAACCACACTTTAAACACAGAAATATTATCCCTCCTTCGCTTCGACAACATTCTTGACCAAACGCATACGAGAGAAACCCGACAACTGCTTCCTTAAAATGCGGTTTAAGCCCACGTCTTCTAGAAAACGATCTATCATACATCCAACTACGATAAAATTGATAATATTCCATATAACACATGTTCATGTTTAATTTTATTAAATAAAATGAGATCTATCGACAAATTTTTAAATTTTTGTCGATAATATCATATATCTAGTTATATATAAAATTGAACATATATTTACTCTAGTTAAACAATTTACTCTAAATTAAATCATATATTACTATTCAATTATTCTAAATAAGTCATATTCTAAATATTACTATTCAATTTATTCTAAAAATATTTAATTGTATATTTATTCTGTATATTTTATTTCCAAATATATTTAATTGTTTTTGGTCCTAAACATATTTAGTTTGTTTGATAATAAAGTTTCAATAATTTTTTAATCCTAAACATAAACTATCTTCTTTTCATTTAGAAATATACAAAGTATTAGTAATATATATATATATATATATATATATATATATATATATATATATATATATATATATATATATATATATATATATATATATATATATATATATATATATATATATATATATATATATATATATATATATATATATATATATATATATATATATATATATATATATATATATATATATATATATATATATATATATATATATATATTTGAAAATTATATATATTTCAAAAAAATTATGTTTACTGTTTTATACATACGTATTTATATATTTAAAAAAAATACTATTTATATAAAAATATATATTTTTAGAAAATATGTATACATATTTTAAAATTATTTTATTTTGAAAATTATATATATCTTATTTAGAAACTAAATATATATATTATTTTTTAACTATATAAATATATACACTATTTTTTTAGTTCTTTTAAAAAAAAATCAAACATATAATATATATTGAAAATTATACAAGTTATTTTTTATATACATATATTTTTTTTATAAATACTTATTATACATACTATTTTTATACATATATATTTATTATAAATACTATTTTTCAAACATATTTATTATAAATTCTATTTTTTTAATATATATACTGTTTCTTAAATATATAAATATTTATATTATTTTTTCAGTTCTAAAAAAAATAAAATATATATTAAATTTTGAAAATTATACTATTATTTTCAGTTCTTTCCATATTATACTATTTTTATAAATACTTATTACATACTATTTTCATATCTTCTTCTATTTGATATTTGAAATATACCTTTTCACTGCTCAAATATCACATATATTTCAAAAAATAATAAATTTTTTCAATTATTCTGTATTTTTATAATTTAAAAAATAAAAAAAATTATTTTTAATTTATAAATCAAATATCACAACAAATATATACACAAGTATAACTATAAATATATCACAAAACAATAATTTTATAATAAAAACCTGAAATTGAAGAACAAAATTTCTTGAAGTTTCTTAAAATTTCTCCAAAATTTAGTTCCCTTTTGATATATCAATTAATACCTCAAAACAGAAATTATATTACACACTAACATTAAAAATAAATTAAATACAAAATAAAATAATATAATATATTTACCTGAAGTAGTTGTGTGAAGATTGAGATTGAAATTTTAGGTTTAATTTGGGGAAAGAATGAGAAGAGAAGATTGGTTTGCGCATGGAAGATAAGAAGAAGATATGAAACTGTCAAAATTATAACAAGGAATAAGTAACTGAAGCAGTGAAAAGGTGGAAATTTTAGCGAGGGGTAGCCCCTGGGAATTGAAACGGTCAAATCTCGCATGGGGTAGCCCAAGCTAATTTCTTTCTTGGAAACAGCCCCATGCACACGCAGTCTGCACACTGCCATGACTAGACAAAAGTTGTCTAGTTGGCGTGGCGTAGCCCCTCGCTATTGTCACGTTGACAGTTAGTTTGGGGTTGCCCCTCGCTAAATGCAGGGGTTTGCGCGCCCATTTATTTTTTTCAGAAGTAGGCCCCTCGCAAATCAATATTTTAAAATTCAAAATTTCTCTCTTTTAATTTTGCGAGGGATAACCATATGCAATTTATTTTTTTATTTTTTTCTGATCTGTGTTTTGCGAGGGGCTATACCCCAAACAACGTTGTTTTTTCTCTCAGGGGTTTAACCCTTGGCAAATTTCATTCTTTTTTGTAGTGAGTACTCTCTAATAAATACTCTAACTTTATTGTTTTCTCACTTAATATTAATGCTAATTTGAATACACCCATAGTTGATAAAGATAATTTGATAAAATCACTATTCTCTCTCTTTCATTTATTGCGATTTTTAAATTTGTGTGAAAGTGTCAACTACACAATTATTTTGAGTTGGAGGAAGTATTATGTAGGCATGTGAAGTTTATTTATGTATGTGTAATGTATTTAATGCCACTCCAATTTCTCATAATCAAAATTTATAATGTATTTGATGCTAACTGAATTTAAGTTTAATGTGTTATTATGTTGGAATTTGTAGTGTATTCCAACAATTACATTTGCACTTTGATGCTACTTTAATGTGTTATTATTAAATTGATCCAAAAATTATTATAAAATTTTGATGTGCTTGAAATTCAGAGTAATTGACCTTGAAATTTGAATTCCAAACTAGCCCAATCTATAAAAATATTTTATTTAAAAATAGTAAAAGTGATAAATTTTGAATTTAAACTTGAAATCAAATAAATTTATTTAAAAATTGTATTATAGTTAATCGATTCAGATATCTGAATCTGACACAACCTAAACAAATTTTTTACATCGGTTCTTGGTCCTATGTAAATCCAAGCGATGTAGTAAATCAAAGACATTTTACATTGGGCTACAACCTGATGTAAAAACTCAACCTATTACATCGGTTAATTTTTAGAATTGATATAAAAATAATAATAAAAAATTTAAATAAATAAAGGAAAGCTTTTACATCGGTTTTCATAATATACCCGATGTAATAAATTGTTTTTTACATCGGTTTTCTTAATATACCCGATGTAAAATATTTGTTTAATATGCCATATTTACCTAAATCAGGTGCATTCTTGGATTTTTTTTATTTGTACCTAATTTTTCATATTTTTCCAACATCACAACCACATTTAGGTCACCAAATATTTTTCATTGCACCAAATATACAGGATGCACATATATATTCTTCAAAACGAACTATTAAGTTATAAAAGTATTAATCTAGGATAAGGAAGTGTACAAAATTATAAGGAAGTTTACAAAAGGTGGATTACTACAACAACAAAACCAATGAAATTATACAAAAATATCCACTCTTGAAATACCAACATGTAATCCACAAGAAGATGAGTTGTAATTTCATTAGACAACACCAAAATCACATCTGCTAACAATAAATAATAACACCAATTAACATCAGCAGACAACACCAAAATCATAAAACTCAAATCAGATATGTATATAAAATTCTAAATAACTCACCAGTTCAAGCTAAATTTTTATATAACTCAAAGAAACATTTTTCCCAACCGAGTCGCAAATTATACAAATCATCTTGTGTTAATTTTGTTGGATCATCAAATACCTACCATGCATAAATAACAACATAGACTTATTCTTTAAAAATTCACATTAAGTTGCAAAACACAAAGTAACTATAAAAGTAAAGTTTTTTTATTAGCTGCATCAAAGAATCAGTTATATTGGCAGAGACAATATCCAACATATTTTTCATCATATAATATCCACAATCATTAGAGTTATGTTGTCTTCTTGTCTGGACAAACAAATGACATAATTAGTGAATACTTGACATAAAATTAAATATAGATTTGTAATATACATCACACTTACATTAGGATGAAGCCATGTAGCTTTTTTTATATTTCCATTTGCCATTTGATGAACCCCAAAACCACTAATTCAGAAAAAAAATCCAAATAAAGCCATATGAAATAGGAAATTACTTTTGTAACAATTTATGTATATGTGATATATAACATAATATAACAAAAGTCACAAAGGACAAACTTTTGATCAATTTTCCAATGAAACAAACAAAAGACGACAACAATATTGTCTCTTGGACAAATGACTATTAATTGCCAACAAGATCTGTACGTGTGTGGAAACACAAAAGTCACATAAAATATATATGTTATCAAAATTAAAAAATAGAAAACTCAATTTTAAAAAAACTTACTTATGAACTAATGGTAGTAAGCGACACACTTGGTTTTCGTCATGTAACTTATCTAGTATGTATTTTTTAAAATTGGCTTCAGATTTCAACACATTATCAATATATATACACCTAGCAGGGTCCATAAATCCATATACTTCTGATGTGGAATTATCAATACACATACGATGAATATACTTGAATAATTTTAATATTGACATTAGAATCAAAGTGATGAGAGATATAACACATTAATAGATATTGACAATAATAAATAAAAAAATGTACTTACATGTACCAAACTTGCAGACCAGACACATCAAGCCAATGAAAGCCCACCAACAATTATCTGATACACTTAGCTGACATATAGAAATTAGTGACACTCACACAATGACTTAATTCCATTTACAAATGTGTGTCAGTCATTTTCAGAACCATGAGTAACAATCCATGAACATCGTCAACTTTGAAGTCCTTTGTGTTTTCTTTTGCAAATGAACAACTTCCTTTTCCGCTTCCATCAACAACTTCTATTTTTCAATGCATTTATTATTATCTCCGCTTTGCGATAAATCAATAGACCTAAGTGTCTCCATTAAAGATTGTTGCATTACCTTACGCTCTTCACACAACTTTTGCTCAAAATCAACTCTAATTCTTGCTTCCAATTCAGATGAAATTTGTGCAAAATGTGCATTTACATCTACATGTTGTCCTTGACGTGAATACGACCTTCCAAAGTAATTGTTTTGTTTATGGTGTTTTCCAACACCACGAACACGACTGCCATGCTCAGATGTTCCAATGGCTGCTGTTAAAATATCGTTACGTCCTTCCGAAACAAATGTGCCTTTGTTAGCCTCTTCAACTAGAGAATCCTACATAAGGAAATAACCACAAATAATTTCATTAGTTTTTATCAATTACAAATAGAATCATACTTGAAGTATTTTCCAAATTCTACTTACAATTTTCTCAGCAAAAGCTTGTGTAGACTTTGATGTGTATTCCCCCCCTTTCTTTTATCGTGCTCTCTTCCATAACTCATGGCGTGACGGTGGACATGCACTACCAGTATCATCTAATGTGAAATCAGTGGTCGATGACTTCCTTTCATTCATAATTCTCTCCTCAAGCAATCGATACCCTCAACGAGATAATACGTGTGGGTATACATTTGTAGCCATATTTTTCATACCCTTTCGACTTTTTCCCTATTATAACATCAAAAAGTTATTAATCACTAAACATAATAATAATGTTATGCACTAAAAAAATATAACTTCTACTAACCTTAAATTCAGAGGTATCTCGAGTCTTGAGAAACTCTTTTCATGTTTCATCTTTAATATAACTATACTTGATATGTGCAAGAGGGAGATATTTCTTGGGCTTTTTAATATATTGATCTATGAGTTGTGTCTTAAAACCTCTTCATCGCTCTCCTGCATATTTAATCCATTCTTTCTTTAACGGATCCTTCTTAGGATCTTTACATTCTGGAATAGTGAAATGAGCCTACACGTATATTATACGACATATGTTGTTAATTAGTATATGATTATAAAATATAATAAATTGTTGAATTTAAAATACCTTAACATCAACCAAAATAGCCTCTTTTATGGCATCATCTACGTCTTTCCACTCATTTTTCAAAATACTACAATTCTGCCGAGCAAGAGATGTTATATAACTCTTAAAATTTGTAGCATATTTACCAACACCAGTATATTCATGGGTTCTTGGATCAAACTCAACCTTTATCTTTTCACCCGTTTTATGAACTTTGTCTATTTTTTCCATCAAAGTGGGACTCTAACTCTTCTTTTCTTAGGGTTACTAGATAAAGAAGGATTGTTGGTTGAATCACCCATGTATCTGTTTACACAAAATAAAAACAATTAGAAATCAAATTAAGCATAAAAATAAAAACATTTAGAAATCAAAGTGAGCACAAAAATAACAATATTTAGACATCAAATTAAGATCAAAACAAAAACAATTAGGAACTAAAGTAATGTCGAAATAACATATAAAAAACCCGTACTAGTCCTCCCATATCCCTTCTTCATGATTTATGCGAACAACATGCACATCATCCTCTTCATTTTATTCAATGAAGGTAGGCACATTTGTTGAAAAAGAAGGAGTTTCAGAAATATCAAGATTTGCATCTTGATTTTCATCAATATCATACACCTTTCCCTATAAAACCACTGACCACCTTTTAATTATAAGGATCGGTGACATGAAACACTTGTTTTGCTTGAGATGCCATGATGAAAGGTTCGTTCGCATAAGTTAACTTGCTAAGATCAACCAGTGTAACTCCAAGTTCATCGATTCTCACACCACTATTGATATCAATCCATTTGCATTTAAATACAGGAACTTTAAACACAACATAATTAACTTCTCAAATCTCTTCAATCACCCCAAAGTAACATGTAGATGCTAGAACGGGGTTTTAACTTTAGCACTAGAGAAGTGCATGGACTCAACCACAATCATAACCCCATAATCATAACCCCACTACAGTCATCCTTTGAATTTGTATAAAAGGACGTTTTATTAATATCATAGCCACTCCAAGTTATTACATTTAGGCTCATAGGACAACCACTTAATTGTAACAGAAGCATTCTCATCATTAGCAATTTTTTCTTTAAACCACCCAGAGAAACTCTTATTATGCTCTTTTAACAACCCTCTTTCATTCATCTTGGGATACTTTTTCTTTACGATGCTTTTGTGAGCAGATAAGTAAGGTTGAATTTCATCCGTGTTATTCAATATATACAAATGCACTTGAACAACCACACCAATACTTAGGCTTTTGACTTTTATAACTTGTGTACCCACACCCTTGAAGATGTGAAAAACACAAGAAGGGGGGTTGAATTGTAAAACTTAAAACAAATGCTTAGACAACACAGTATTTCTATCATGGTTCGTTTGATCTCAAACTACTCCAGTCCACCCGTCAAGGTGATTTCGCCTCTCTCCAACGAGGTCTTAATCCACTATATTCAAAGGATTACAACAGCTACTTTAACAACTGTTAAAGCCTTCTTGAGTATAACCACAAACCGGTTTATCTCAAGGAAATCTTTTACAAATAATTTGAACAATGATGTGTTGATGTTTTCTAACAAAACAATATATCACAACTGTGATAATTACACAACTTAAGCTTGGAATAAACTTAATTTGCTAAAGCGTTTGAGTAGGCGTGGTTTTGAAGGCTTGGCAAATTATGTGAGTGCATGCGTGCGTCTTTTCTCAAGCAGATTTGTTTATATAGACAAGGCAGAGATACGTTGTCCATAAAGCCATTTTAATGATAATAACGCACTTTCCTTTTTGAGAAGATCTTGTCTTGAAGAGAGCCGTTAGCATTTAATTTTGTCTTGAATACTTAGTAACGCTTCAGAGTCTTCTTTGCTTTAACTTATGATGACGCTTCTGAGTGCTGATGACTTGGTAAAGATATTTGATCAGAGTCAGAGTGTATATGTTTATGCACAGATTCTGGTCATCAAGCTTCAGCGTATAATCTGGTAGCTTCAGCGTGTAGCACATGTTACTGATCTTCTGATGCTGACATATTACTCATCTTCTGATGCTGATTCCATCAGAACTTCTGTATATATATAAAACATAATTTTAAGAAGCATATTTGTTCTATATATATATATATATATATATATATATATATATATATATATATATATATATATATATATATATATATATATATATATATATATATATATATATATATATATATATATATATATATATATATATATATATATATATATATATATATATATATATATATATATATATATATATATATATATATATATATATATATCTTACAATTTATTTATTCTTTGTATTTTGTTATCATCAAAACTCTAATTAAGGGTTGTAGAATCAAACTATGTTCTAACAATCTCCCCCTTTTTGATGATGACAAAAACAAGATTTTTCAATTAAAAATAAAGAATAAAAAGTATAGAATTAAGAAGAGAAAACTCCCCCTGAGTTGATTACTTCCCTTTAATTCCATGAGTCTTTGAGCATCAGAACCTTACTGTATCTTTCCTCAGAGTTTTGTACCTGTTCAAGCTTTTCAGAAGAGAAAAAATTTAAATAGATCAGAATGTTTGAGACTTATGTCTCAGTAATCCGTTATTGAAATATATCATTCTTTCTCCCCCTTTTTGTCAGTTATCAAAAAGAACATAAGATCAGAGCTAAAATGCGTTTATATTAAAAATTAGAAGCAATGATAAGTTCAAAAGAATGTAAAAATATTACAGATAAACAAGTTATAAAAACGAGGAAATTCTAAGAGGGAGGAGGAAGACGTGTGAATAAAGCTTCCAACATGCTCTTGATCTGGGTGTTGGTTTCCTGTTGCTGGGTTAACATGCTCGTGATTGCATCAATTTTGTCGTCTTGTTTATCCATTCTTTCCTTCATCAACATATCAGATATTTTCAGGTCTTCTAGAGTCTGCCTATCAAAGGAGGAAGCTTGAGGATCTTCAGTAACATGATGCTTCCCAGAGCTTTCTGCAATATCCTATTTTTGACCCAGTGCTTCAGCAGGAATCATCTGCTCTGGAGTTTCAGTCAGATTGAGATCTTCTGACCAGGGAGCAATGTCTAGAGGGAGAACTTCTTCCTTAAGCAGCTGGCTTAGAACTGGACCTTCAATTTCTTTCAGCAGATTGCTGAAGTTCTGTTGAGCTTGTCCGTAGCTCTGTTCTTGCAACTTATGAGTTTCAGAACATACCCATCTTCTGAACTTTGACCAAAGGTAGTCTGATGCAGCATGATCAACCAGCTCAAGACTAGCTTGTTTCAGAGAAGTGATCCACTTATGTACTTCTGTTTCAAATGTCAATAATCTGGTACCAACATCTGGAGAGGGTTCAGATGGTTTTGGTTTTGGGATAACTGTTTTGTGGGTTATGGCAGCAAGACGTTCAAAAACCGTTAAATCAATGACAGTCTTGCTGTGGTCATCTGGATTGTTCTTTGGTGAGGGAGTGGGAGACTCAGGAATTATGATTGGACTTGATGGGGAGTTTGGTGGAGTTGATTCTAGAGAGGAGGGAATTTGGGGAATATTCAGAATGTTACCAAGGGGCATACGAATGGCCAGAGGTTCTGTGATTCCAGGAATGGGAATGGTATCAGAATCAACAGTTTGGTTTGATTGATCGTTATGAGGTTCTGGTTCAGGTTCAGAAGGTTGAGTCTCAGAAGTTTGAACTTCTGGTTGAAGTAGTTCAGGTTGTGGAGAGTGAATTTCTGGTTGAGGAGATGGAGGTAGTGGAGAGAGGGGAATTTCTAGTTGTGGTGAGATGGAAATTTCTGGTTGTGGTGAGAGGGAAATTTCTGGTTGTGCTTCTGTGGTGGTTCCAGGATTTGGATTTTCTGGCATGGGAGCAGAAGTATGTTGGTCAAAGGTATCTATATCAGATAGAACTTTTGCAAGTTCTTGTTGGGTTGCTTCAATATTTGGATTTGGAGGTTGGGAGCGAAATCTTCTAAGAGTTAAGGATTCAGAGGGGTCAAATTCAATGTCAAAGTCATCAAATGTTTGTGGTGTGGGGTTTTCTGATTGAGTGGGAATTGGTATAGATGTTGATATAGAAATTGAATCTAAAACAATTACAGAAGAAGGATTACCTCTCTTTTTAGGAGTCTTCTGGGATGATCTTTCTTCTACAACTTTCCTTTTCTTGGTTTTCTTCAGCACAACTTCTGGAGCATTCTGTTGCAGATCCTGAATGTTCAAATTTGGTGTTGTACCATCCGCCTTGCAAGCATCCAAATATCTGACTATTATATCTGGTTTAGAATCAATCTCTGAGAACAGAGGAAAGTTATCCAGAGGGACTCTTCTGCTGGAGATTGCTGCAAAAGGAGTGACGTTGGGTTCCTTCTTGATGTTCTCAATCAACTTCATTTTCTTCAGATTCTTTGCATTCAGCTGTTTGCCAACAGTAGCTTCCAAAGAGCTGATTTCCTGAGCCTCTGTAAGATGATCAATCAGCTTATTCTCTGTTAGAATATTTGATATAAGTCTTCCTAGGGGTATCCAGTCCCTCTTTGTGCGCTCCTCTTCTCTGGTTTCCTTAACACTGGTCTTTAGATGGTTAAACAGTAGACGAGCCAGATTTACCTTAATCTTCTGAGAGATGAAGTAGATCAAAAATTGCTGATCAATATTGATGTAGTCAGGAGAGCTGGTAGGCTTCCTGTGGTTTATGCATCCCAGAATGATCTTGGCCCATATTCTGTGATGGTCTTTTAAATCCCTTATCTTGCTGGAGGGAAGACCCAGAGTGAAGATTTCTCTTGCAATTAGGGCAACATCAGCGCATCTTTCAGCCATGTCAATGCAACGTACACCACCATCACTGTAGCCTATTAATCTTGCAATGAGGTCCTCAGTAACAACTATCTTCTTCCCCATAATGTATGAAGTAACTTGATGGTTGGAAGATGAAGCATGAATCCAAAATTCCTTTACCAGAATTGGGAATGTTGGACCCACCAGACGGTCAAAATATCTTTCCCAGCCTTGAGCCTTAACCTCTTCAGAGAGATTAAACCTGTTCTCTTGAAGACTGTTGAAATCCACGATCAATTCTGAAAGAACTTCTAGATTTTTGATGGGTGTAAGAAGAGTTCTGTAGGGTTCTTCATATTGCTCGGAGGAATCTGTTTTCTGAGAACTGGAAGTAGGAATGCTGGAGGAAGCCATGTTCACACGAAGGTTTTGTGAAAAAAATTGAAAAGGTTTTGAGAAAGGATGCAGATTGAAAACAATAAGTTTGTAGAGAAAATGAAAGTGAAGGTAAAAGAGTGTAAATGGTGAGAAATGTGTTTAAATAGATTTCTAAAAATTTTTGAAAACATAAACGGTAAGAGAGAGAAATTAAATATAATGATTATGAGCATTTAATGATAGCTGATTTTGGGGGATTCAGAAAGATATTGGAACGGTTACCCATGACATGTGTCCCAATGCAACCAATCAGCGCTTTTGACCTTTCAGAAACTTGAACGCATGTTCAGCCTTAGAAAGTAACTGATGACTGGATGACACTTGTTTTCTTGAGTGAACAACACATTTCTATCCTTGATTGTGTTACAATTTGTACTTCTAAAGATCTGAAGAAAGATTGATCAGTAGTTCACAAAAAAAAACAAAGTTCTGAAGGTTAAGATATGGAATCAAAACAGTTTTATTCTGGGCAGAGCTTCATGCTGAGATGTTTCAGAATGAAGTTGAACCTATCTTCAGAAAGAGGTTTTGTAAAGATATCAGCCCATTGATGGTCTGTGTTAATAAATTTAAAATTTAAAATCCCTTTATGAATATAGTCCCTAATAAAATGATGTTTTATTTCTATATGCTTAGCCCTAGAATGCAAAATAGGATTTTTACTGAGACAAATAGCAGAAGTATTGTCACAGAGGATAGGGATGTTACTCTCAAATATCTGGAAGTCCTCAAGTTGACTTTTCATCCAGAGCATTTGTGTTCTGCATCCAGCTGCTGCTATGTATTCAGCTTCTACTGTTGATAGAGCTATTGTGGATTGTCTTTTGCTGGACCATGAGATCAAATTTTCTCCCAGAAACTGGAAGCTTCCAGAAGTGCTTTTACGTTCTACTCGGTCTCCAACGAAATCAGCATCACAGTATCCTATCAAACTGTAATCACTTGATTTTCTATAAAACAAACCCAGATTAGTAGTACCTTTCAGATACTTGAAAATTCGCTTAACTGCTGTTAAGTGAGATTCTCTAGGATCTGATTGGAATCTAGCACAAATGCAAACACTGAATAGAATGTCAGGCCTTGAGGCCGTCAGATAGAGAAGAGAACTAATCATACCTCTGTAGACCTTCTGTTCTACCTTTTTACTTACCTCTTCTCTTTCTAGAATGCACGTGGGATGCATTGGAATCTTTGATGGCTTACATTCTGAGAGATCAAATTTCTTCAGAAGTTCTCTGACATATTTGCTCTGATGAATGTAAGTTCCTTCTGGGGTTTGATTAATCTGAATGCCCAAAAAGAATTTTAGTTCCCCCATTAGGCTCATCTCAAATTTTGCCTGCATACATTTAGCAAACTTTCTTCCCAGAGAGGGTTTAGTGGATCCAAATATGATGTCATCAACATAAATCTGACATACTAAAATGTCATTCTTAACTGTCTTACAGAACAAGGTTGTGTCCACTTCCCCTCTGGTGAATTTCTTTTCTAACAGGAAGTTACTTAGTCTTTCATACCAAGCTCTGGGAGCTTGTTTCAGACCATAGAGTGACTTCTTTAGTTTGAAAACATATTCTGGATTTTTGGAACTTTCAAAACCAGGGGGTTGGTGCACATATACCTCTTCTTCTATATATCCATTTAAGAATGCACTCTTAACATCCATCTGATACAGAGTGATGCCTTTATTAACAGCAAATGAGATTAAGAGTCTGATAGATTCTAACCTGGCGACTGAAGCAAAGGTTTCTGTATAGTCTATCCCTTCTTGCCGACTATAACCTTGTGCTACCAGTCGTGCTTTATTTCTGATGACTTCACCTTGTTCGTTCAGTTTGTTTCTGAACACCCATTTTGTACCAATGACGTTGAATCCTTTTGGTTTGGGAACTAGATCCCATACGTTATTTCTTGTGAATTGATTTAGCTCCTCTTGCATTGCTAGAATCCAGTCTTTGTCCAGAAGTGCTTCATCAATTATTGTTGGTTCAATTAGAGAAACCAGTCCCATGAGGGATTCTTCAGAGTTTCTGAAGCTAGATCTTGTTCTGATTGGATCTTCCTTTCTTCCTAAGATTATTTCTTCTGGGTGATCCATGCTGCTTCTGGATGGTCTTTTCTAGAGTTGATCAACAGAAGGTGATGGATTACTTGCAGTGCCTCTTTCTGATGTTGAGGGAGTGTCTCTGTTGAGAGCTTCTGATGATTTGTCTTCAGTACTTGTGAGTTCAACTTCCATACCTGCAAGGAATTCATTCTGCTTTGACTTTTGAGAGTCAAGCTTATCATCAAAACGAACACTTATTGACTCTTCCACAATCTGTGTTTCTGTATTGTATACTCTGTACCCTCTTGAGCGTTCAGAATATCCTAACATAATACACTTTTGTGCTTTAGAGTCAAACTTGTTCAAATAATTTTTTGTATTCAGAATAAAACATGTACATCCAAATGGGTGAAAGTAGGAAATGTTGGGCTTTCTGTTCTTCCACAATTCATATGGAGTCTTTTCTAGAATAGGTCTTATGGAGATTCTATTCTGAATGTAACACGCTGTGTTTATTGCCTCTTCCCAGAAGATCTTAGTAACGTTAGTCTCGTTGATCATGGTTCTGGCCATTTCTTGCAATGTTCTGTCCTTTCGTTCTACAACTCCATTTTGCTGGGGAGTTCTAGGACAAGAGAAATCATGCAGAATGCCTTTGTCATTAAAGAATAACTCAAAATCTTTGTTTTCAAATTCTCCACCATGATCACTTCTTACTTTGACGATTCTAAGATCCTTTTCATTCTGAACTTGGTTGCAGAAGGTAACAAACACAGAGTGTGACTCGTCCTTGTGCCTTAAGAACTTTACCCATGTCCATCTGCTATAATCATCTACGATTACTAACCCATACTTCTTGCCACTGACTGAAGCAGTTTTAACTGGTCCAAATAAGTCAATGTGCAGAAGTTCTAATGGCTTGGAGGTGGAAACAACGTTTTTGGATTTGAAAGTTGGTTTTGCAAACTTGCCTTTCTGACATGCTTCACACAGAGCATCTGAATTGAACTTCAGGTTAGGAAGTCCTCTGACCAGATTGAGTTTGTTAATCTGAGATATTCTTCTCATACTAACATGTCCCAATCTTCTGTGCCAGATCCATTACTCGTTGTTAACAGACAATAGACATTTTACATTCTGACTTTTTAGTTCAGAAAGTTTTATTTTATAAATGTTGTCTTTCCTCTTTCCATTAAATAGGATAGTCCCATCTTTCTGACTAACAGCTTTGCATGAATTTTGATTGAAGATTATATCATAAGCGTTATCACTTAATTGACTTATGGATAACAGATTATGCATTAATCCATTAACTAGTAAAACATTACTTATAGAGGGAAGATTTCCATTACCTACTGTTCTAGAGCCAATGATCTTTCCTCTCTGATTGCCTCCAAAACCTACGTGGCCTCCAGACTTAAGTTCCAGGCTTTGGAACATATGCCTTCTTCCCATCATGTGTCGTGAGCAGCCAGAGTGCAGGTACCATGATTGGTGTTTTTGCTTTGCTGCTAAAGATATCTGCCACATGTATTATTTTATCCTTAGGTACCCACATTTTCTTGGGTCCTGATTTATAAGTTTTACCAAAACTCTGGTTAAATTTTGGTTTGACAGAGTAATCACTACTTGTATATTTTATGTCATGTGTGTGCCCATATATAAAGTGTGAATCAAGTGGAGTACGTTTTATAACTAAATCCATGGCATTTTTTGGTGTAGGTACCTTACCTTGATATCCTGTCCCTTTTCCGCCATTTCTGCTAACTCCATAGATCATTGAAGCCATTTTGCTTATGTCTATGTTTTTAGATAGAAACTTCTGAAAGCTGTGATCATACTCCTTGATGATCTCATCAGCATTGCTGGGAGTTTCAGGGATTATTTCCTTCTGAGAGTTTTGCAATTGGTTTTCTAATTTTGAAATTTTATCTTTTAACTCAGAATTATCCAATTTGAGACTCTCAGTCTTATCAGAGTCAGAAGCAAGATTCTTTTTCAGGTTTCTGAATTTGACTCTGATCTGCTGATATCTTTCCAGAATTTCATTAAGGCTTTCAGCTAGTTCAGCCTTAGTAAAGTTTATAGTAAAGTCAGGGAATACCTCTTCTGTATCTGATTCATATTCTGACTCAGAAGCTTCATTGTCTTCTGTTATATTTGCCATGAGAGCTATGTTTGCTCTTTCATCATCTGATTCTGATTCAGCTTCAGATGTATCCGAATCATCCCATGTAGCCATGAGACTTTTCTTCTTTTCCTTGCCAAACTTCTTTTTGGGCTTTTCCTTCTGAAGCTTTGGGCAATCACTTTTGTAGTGCCCTTGCTCGTTACATTCATAGCAGATGATGTCTTTGTTGTTTGGCTTTCTGTTTCCTGAAGAACCTTCAGATCTTCTGTGTCCAGAGGAGGATTCTGACCTTCTGTATCTGGAGAAAAATTCATTCTGATTTTTTGATCTTCTGGGATTCCTGAACTTCCTTTGCCTCTGCTTCCACAATTGGTTCACCCTTCTAGAGAAGAGAGATAATTCATCTTCTTCTGATGAGGACCCATCAGAGGTTTCTTCCACAGCCTGCAAAACTTTGGAGTCAGATTTTCTGTTAGATTTTAAAGCTAATGGCTTACCTTGATTTTGAGGTTCATCTGCTTCTAGCTCTATCTCGTGACTTCTGAGGGAGCTGACAAGTTCCTCCAAAGAGATTTTGTTGAGATCCTTGGCTAGCTTAAGCGCTGTGACCATTGGCCTCCATTGTTTTGGCAAGCTTCTGATGATCTTCTTAACGTGATCAGTAGTAGAATACCCTTTGTCAAGAACTTTTAGACCAGCAACAAGAATTTGAAATCTTGAAAACATAGTTTCTATTGATTCACTCTCTTCCATCTTGAATGCCTCATAATTCTGAATGAATGCAAGGGCTTTGGTTTCTTTGACTTGAATGTTGCCTTCATGCGTCATTCTCAGAGAGTCAAACATATTCTTTGCAGTGTCTCTGTTTGATATCTTCTCATATTCTGAATAAGAGATGGCACTGAGAAGAATTGTTCTGGCCTTGTGATGATTTCTGAACTCACGCTTTTGCTGATCAGACATTGTTTTCCTGTCAATCTTCTGACCACTTCCATCCATTGGGTGTGTGTATCCATCAGTCACCATGTCCCACAGATCAGCATCATGGGCCAGAAAGAAACTCTCAATTCTGTCTTTCCAGTAGTCAAAGTTCTCTCCATCAAAGACTGGAGGTTTGCCACTGAATATGTCTCTTTCTTCATTGTTGTCATTGCTGATGTTTTGGTTTGGTCCTGCCATTGTGTTTTTCTGACGCTGGATCTTGTACTGACACGGTTAAGTGTTATAAGCTCAGAACCAGGCGCTCTGATGCCAATTGAAGACGTGAAAAACACAAGAAGGGGGGTTGAATTGTAAAACTTAAAACAAATGCTTAGACAACACAATATTTTTATCCTGGTTCGTTTGATCTCAAACTACTCCAGTCCACCCGTCAAGGTGATTTCGCCTCTCTCCAACAAGGTCTTAATCCACTATATTTAAAGGATTACAACAGATACTTTAACAACTGTTAAAGCCTTCTTGAGTATAACCACAAACCAATTTATCTCAAGGAAATCTTTTACAAATAATTTGAACAATGATGTGTTGATGTTTTCTAACAAAACAATATATCACAACTGTGATAATTACACAACTTAAGCTTGGAATAAACTTAATTTGCTAAATCGTTTGAGTAGGCGTGGTTTTGAAGTCTTGGCAAATTATGTGAGTGCATGCGTGCGTCTTTTCTCAAGCAGATTTGTTTATATAGACAAGGCAGAGATACATTGTCCATAAAGCCATTTTAATGATAATAACGCACTTTCCTTTTTGAGAAGATCTTGTCTTGAAGAGAGCCGTTAGCATTTAATCTGTCTTGAATACTTAGTAACGCTTCAGAGTCTTCTTTGCTTTAACTTATGATGACGCTTTTGAGTTCTGATGACTTGGTAAAGATCTTTGATCAGAGTCAGAGTGTATATGTTTATGCGCAGATTCTGGTCATCAAGCTTCAGCGTATAATCTGGTAGCTTCAGCGTGTAGCACATGTTACTGATCTTCTGATGCTGACATATTACTGATCTTCTGATGCTGATTCCATCAGAACTTCTGTATATATATATATATATATATATATATATATATATATATATATATATCTATATCTTATAATTTATTTATTCTTTGTATTTTGTTATCATCAAAACTCTAATTAAGGGTTGTAGAATCAAACTATGTTCTAACACACACCCTCACATCTTCCATCATGACGAGACTTGGGAACCCCTACAACATCCACTCCTGACAAATAGTTAAAACAAAACTCAATTGCTTCTTCTGCAATGTACCTCTCAATAATTGATGCTTCTGGATGGTGTGGATTTTTTGTGTACCCTTTTAGGATCTTCATGTATCGCTTTATTGGATACATCCATTATAAGTAAATTGGACCACATAATCTAATATCCTTAAATAGATGAATAATCAAGTGAACCATAATGTCAAAAAATGAAGGAGATAAATACATCTCTAATTGGCACAAGATAACTGCAGCCTCATTTTCCAAATCATCTAACTTTAATGGATCCATGGCTTTACAAGAGATTTCATTTAAAAATAAGCACAACCTAGTTATAGTCTTCCTAACATTGTTAGGCAATATCCCATGAATAGCCACTGGTAGTAGTTGTTGCATAAGACATGATAGTCATGAGATTTTAAGCCAACAAATTTGAGATCTTTAACTGATACAAGCCTCTTGGCATTTGATGAGTAACCATGCGGCACTTTGATACTTTGTAAAAACTCACAAAAACTTGTTTTCTCTTTTTTGGACAAAGTGTAGCAGGTAGGAGGCAAATATGTCTTGTTACCTATATATTGTGGAGTTAACTCTTCTCGTATGCCCATCAAACCCAAATCCAAACGAGTATTAATACCATCTTTTGTATTGTCTTGAATATTAAGAAGTGTTCCAATTACACTATCACATACATTTTTCTCCACGTGCATCACATCAATACAATGTCTAACATCAAGACTAGACCAATATAGAAGATCGAAGAAAATCGACCTCTTTTTCCATGTATTCTTGACAGTAGAGCGCTTTTGGTACTTTCCAAAGACAACATCGATTATCTGTTGTAGTTGATAAACTCCCTCTCCAGTTAAGGGCTTTGAAGAAACACCATGCTCTTGTTCCCCATTGAAAGCTTTCCGCAATCTACGATATGGATGATAACAATGTAGGAATTTTTGGTGCCCGAGATAAACAATCTTCTTTCCTTTTACAAGTTGATGGTAACATGTGTCTTGTTCACATATAGGACACTCTTTATGCCCTTTAACTTTATACCGAGATAAATTTCCATATGCCGGAAAATCATTGATGATGCAAAATAACATGGCACGCATATTGAACTGTTCGCCAGAATACGCATCAAAAACATCCACCCCTTCCTCCCACAACACTCTTAAATCATCAATCAATGAACTTAGATACACGTCTATGTCATTTCCTGGTTGTGTTAGGACCGAAATCATCATCGATAGCATAATATATTTACGCTTCATGCACAACCTATGAGATAGGTTATAAATCATCAAGAGAACATGCCAAGAAGTATGATTAGTACTTAGATTACCAAATGGATTCATTCCATCAGTAGCAAGTCCAAGTATAAGTTTTCTCGACTCTTTTCCAAAGCTTTGAAACAAAGCATCTATTTTTTTTCCATTGCAAAGAATCAGCTACATGGCGAATTTGTCCATCACAATTTCTTTCTTCTGCATGCCATCTAAGATTTTTTGCATCGTTTACATTAGCGAATAGTCTCTTGAACCTTTAAATTACTGGTAGGTACCATACCACTTTCACGGGAGGACCCTTTTTGACCACCTCATCTTAACTAGAATCACCATCTTTCTTTTTGTAGCGTGACACCTTGCACTTCGGGCAATGATTATAGTTTACATACTCTTTTCGGTATAATATGCAGTCATTAGGGTATGCATGTATCTTTTCATACTCCAAACCCACCAGACATAATATTTTCTTCGCCTTGTAATAACGAATTGACATTACGTTACCTTCTGGAAGCATTTCTGTCAATAATTCAAGAAATTCGGTAAAACTTTTGTCACTCCGCCCATTATTCGCCTTCAGATTAAACAATTTTAACACGGCTGACAAACATGTAAGATTTGTGCATCCCGGATACAAAGGTTTATCCTTGTCACTGCATAAAGTATCATACGCATGTGTCCTCTTAAATGAATCTTGTCCAATATCACACATCATGTCTTCCAAACGATCATCCATATCGACACTAACATCATCTCTTTGGGACACGTTTGAATTTGCTACTAATTCACCGTGCCATATCCATTGTGTATAACTTTGACAGATCCCAACATAAATTAGATGATCCATGATTTCTTTCTTACTAAGTTTTGGTTCTTTATTTACACAACGAACACATGGATAGAGAAAAAGTGCATGAAGACTTTTTTCAGCATTACTTTCAGCAAAGTATAGAAATTCCTTCACTCCACGTTCGTACTCAGCACTTAATCGATTAGCTCACATCCAACTACGATCCATACCTATGTTCCGAAATTAATGAATACATAGTTAAATCATTAGAAATTTTTATTTCTAATATACTTTTTTTTAATAATTAATGTTTTTTAATGTCCGTCACAAATAATATGGAAAACCCCGTCACAAATAATATAGAAATAGAATACGTCCTACTTAACTGTCCTTGAATGTTTCTAGTTTGAGTAGAAATATACATTTATAGGAAGTCCGGCGGGAGAGTAGCACTACTACAAGAATCCACAAGGGATTCTTTTAAACATAAAAATTGTAACATAATGTGATATCGCGGGATTGAAACTTTATTGGTGGTTAGCATGCAAGGTTAACAACACATTTTAATTTGTTCTAATTTAAATCTATTCCTTTAGATAAAATGTAATATAAATCTGGATAACAGTAACAATAATATTAGATCTAACCTGTCAGAAACGGAGGGACGACGTTGGAGGCGGAAGAATACGGAGAGACACGGAAGAAAGGAGACGGATATGGAAGAACAGAGACGGAGACGGAAGAAGACTGAGGCTGACGGAGACGGAGACGAAAACGCCGCAGAGGAAGATGAATCGCGACGGAGGGCGGAGCAATTTGTTTCACGTCGGGAGGTGAAAGCGGAGAAAGATGACCGTTCGGAAGCGGAGGGCGGAGGGATAGCGGTGATGAACATCCGGAGGCGGAGGGCGGAGGGATATGGGTTTCGTGAGTTTCGGTCGAAGAAGAGAAAAAAGATGAAGCTGGCTGGGTTTCGTGAAATAAAAATATGAATAGTTACAATAGGGTTTTGTGAGGTTTACAAGGGTTTTTACATCGGTTGGTTTTGTGGCCCGATGTAAGAGCCAACCTTTTAGATCGGTTGGGTTTATGGCCCGATGTAAGGTCGTTTTTTTTTAAATAACCCTCTTTTACATCGGTGGGGTTTCTGGTCCGATATAAGGGCCACTTTTTATTTATTAAAAAACTCTTTTACTTCGGTTGGGATTATGACCCGATGTAAAGGTTATTTTCTAAAACAAAAACGCACCTTATTTTCAAAATAGCCACCGTATTTGTATTATTTTATTATTGAACTTATTACATCGGTGAATATTAAAGGCCCGATGTAAAATCTCTTATAATTTTTTTTGTTTTATTTAGCAAAATGTCACTGTTATAGTTTTCTTTAAATCACATATTTTTTATATCAGAAAAAATAAAAGTATAATGTAAAATATTTTGACAAATATTTTTACATTATTTATTTTTATACCTGATATAAGAATCTTTTCTCAAATGTCATAGTGGAAAAACCAAAAACCATCAACTCCATAAAACTAGCTGTAATTTAACAAAATCTGAGGCCAATTAAATAGTATAGTACCTCTGACAAAGTAAGTTGTATTGACAACTGAGTAGTTGAAAACTTTTGATTCGATTTCAATCGACAACAGTGACACCTCAATGTGTCACTCTACAAGGTTTAATGATCTCAAATTTGATTCACCCATTTTAGTTCAAACTTCAAAAAACTTTCAAATATTTTTAGTCACTTTCCTTGAGTCTGAACTACTACATCTCACAATTATGAGATACTAGTCTATTCAAGCTCTGATAAGTGACTTAAAAGCTAACTCAATTTACTCTTTCTCTTTTTAGTAATCTTTGCCACGAAATTGGTGCATAGCTTTGCACTTTATAGTTTTCTCAGGTTCATGTACATAGCAAAAGTTTCAGTGAGTCAAATACAGCAAGGTATTCCAAATGTGAAATAACAGCTTGGAATTGAGTTGTATATATGGCAACATTTTATCTCTTTTAGAATAAGAACAAAATTTGCCATCTTTTGGTATATGTCCTAGGCAAAGAAGCTTCTTATATTGTTACGTTTAGATTCTCAAAGATAATAATATAACTCTTCCCATTACTTATAAAGATAATACCAACTCTGTCCCTAAATGTATGTTTTCCTTGAAAAAAGACCAGTCTATAAGTATCATATTTATATTTTCTAAACATACTTATAACTTTTTTCTTCTAAAAGTACTATTATCAATCTTTCTTTGGAAGATGATTAGTCAAAGTTAAACATCCATATTTAAAATTGTGTTTTTATTAAGGGTGTTCAAAATCAAACCGACCCAATAAAAAATCGCAAAATCGAAGCGAACTAAATCGAAATCATAAAAAATCGCATTTGATTCGAAAGTATTTGAGTCATTTTTTAACGGAACCGCGCGGTTCGGCTCAGTTTGCGGTTTGTATTCTGCAAACTGAACCAAACCAAACAAAACCGCATTATGTTATAAAATCTTACTAACCAATATACATTTATTTAATTCTTTAGAGAAATCGACATGTATTATGTGTATATTTTATCATACTTTGTATGATATTTATTTTAATTTAAAAATCATAAAAAATAAAATATTATTCATTTATAAATACCATTTTCATAAAATTTATTTTATCGTATTCTTTATATAATATTTATTTAAAAATGTAATCTTGTCTATATCATGCTTTAGATTTAGATAAAATTATAATACGCAACTTTATGTATCAAATTTTAAACTTATTTTAACAATTATAATTTTTTTATGGTAATGTATGAACAATTAAACACAAAATTATATTTTTCATCTATATGTGTATGTATGGCTTAATGATTTTTTTTATAAAAAATCAAACTAATCCAAACCGCATTAGTTTGGTTTGATTTAGTTCAGATTTATTTTTAAAAGTTAATCGAACCAAACCGAACCGCATGTGTTTTTCTCTTGCAGTTCAGATAATTTTTTACTTCAAAACCGGCCAAACTACACCGCAAACACCCCTAATTTTTATAAATATAGTTTTTTATGGAGATATTTATATACTTCATCAAAACAGACATATAAGAATATTTTTTGAAAAAAATATTATTTATTTAAAATAAAAAATTATTTTTAAAAGTTTTCACCCGTTTGTTACATATTTTTTTATCTAAAAAAAGAACATAAAAATTCTAAAAAAATATTGTTTAAGATAGTTTTTTTGATTTTCTCATTTAAATAATGTGTTCTTAATATTGTAAGTAATCAAAAATAGCTTAACTGGGGAGCATAGTTTACTCCCCCCACAATCTCTTCCATATCGTTACAACATGAGGACACATCACTCTCCTATTCCTACATTGAGCGACATACTCTAGAGGAGGGAGAGATATCTAATGAAAGGGTGATACATTCAATAAATAGGATATCGACTTGATAAACAGGCGAGTTAAGGTTCCCATGCCACCTATTAAGAACCCCTTACAAATATGCCGATACAATTCCCTCAAGCATGATGGCTTAGAAAAGACATAGTGATTTAGTATTGTTTATCTTACAAGAACGATTCCCTCAAGCATGAGGTGGGTTTCTTCCGCATGGGGAGAGTCCCTCATGCATGAGGCGAGTTCCCCGGGACTAAGTCGTTGCCTTTATAAGTGGACGGCTTTGGGGTATGCTCCCTGGTGTTAGTTATGTAATCCACACGTTAGATGAGGGAATTTAAATGTCAATCAACTAAAGGAAATAAAACATTAGTCAATTGAGAAAAATCGAAACATCAATTGGATAAAATGTGTATTGCATAACTGTAAATATCTCAGAGAAGCAAAAGATTCTCCCTCACTTGTTTCAAACTAACCCTTCCAGATAAATAGTTAGAAAAACAAGCAAGTATCGATAGTGTTTCGCACACAAGTCGCACACTAAGGAACAAACAATATTAGACAACCTCGCCGGTCAGACCGACCTTCTCTGATACCACTAATGTAACACCCTTCTAAACCCCACAAAATATTTATAATTATTTAAAACAATATCAGAGTAATACAACAAAAGGGCGTCACATTTTATTCGTGAAATAATCATATGTTCTAGTCTTACTCCGTAACACGGATTTTCAAAATTATTCATGTACATATCCATTATCAAGGTTTCACATACTTGCAGCGAAATCATAGTTCAAACAAGTTCATTAAAACACTTCATAGTGCCCCATGATTCATTGTTCACAATTAAACATAATTTAAACTCCATGGAAACAATTTTAATGTCATAACAAAACAAGAACAAAATAGTTTTCAAAACAAAGCATTCCCGTCCCCGATGTTACATATCAGAGCAAGACCTTCTAGACTCAACGGAAATAAAACACACGCTCCAAGCTATTCTTCTAAGCCTTTAGGGACTACTCTTGATTACCTGTATGTTACCCATGTAGAGGCAACATTCAAGAAAAAAGGGTGAGTTTATGACAATCATTATATAAGATATAAGTAATAGACATAGCAGAATAAACCAAAAATATTACAACATAAACTCGACATTGTTATATTCCAAGTACCTCAACAATCATACAATTCAACAACACAATACAACATCATCAATTTAAGAATCATGCAATGTCACATAAGATGTAGAGAAAGGACATATACGCATTCATGTGGTACCAATTCATTTGGTGGACATTGGGCCACCACCCTCCAAAGAGCTCAATCATAGGATCGATTCCCACTTGGAACCGGAGCAAATCATAGACATCCCAAATCCATACAATGGGATTGAGACCAAATCATTGGACCAACATCCTAAATCATCAAAATGCATAAAAGTTGTCCAATGAATGCATGATGCACAAAACCAATATAAACAACCACAACTAGTCATACGCATCATCATTCATGTATTCACCAACCACATCATATAAACCTCATCATATGTACTCATATAAGAAAATCATCATCATCATATCATCATATAAAATAGAATCATCATATTAGCAACATATCATCATCATATTTCATTACCACAAAACACCATAGCGATTCAACACGGGGAAACTAATTATATCCTAACTTGGGTACTATAATTATCCTTATTATTCTTTATTTTACTCCTTATAAATATATTTCATCGCGTTAGCTATCCAACGCTTTGAACGACACCTCAAACGGAGTCCGGAAACTCAAGTTAAGACCTTTAGAAAAATATGTCAAAAATTGGATTGCTTGAGTCGACGGATTCCCCCTTTGAGTCAATGCATAGGTATTCTGTCTTCCACGAGTATGCTCAGATTGACCCAATGAGTCGACGCATACTGAGTCTTGAACCTACATGAGTCGACACATGACCTCTTTGAGTCGACGCATGCTGTTTTGTGCTGAATTTTTCTGTGATTTTTCTGCGATTTCACTATCTTATAGGTCCTAAAACATCATCTAATCATATGTAATTATCATCTATTATCATCCTATATTTCTACATCAATTATACATCATTTTTAGGCATCATTATTCATCTCTAATCTATCAATTCTCCATCAAACAACATCAAATCACCATCTATGAAACCTAAGGCAAACCCTACCTCCATCTACCACTTAACTCAAATATAATAATCAGATAAACACCCCTTACCTTATTGCTTCGAGTGATTGATTATGTTCTTCGTGCCTCTTACGATGATTATCTCCAAAGCCTTTGTGCCCTAGCCTCTCTTCTCCAACTTTCATGATTGATTGTGAGAATAACAACTATCTCTTCTCTGTTATCACAAATGACCCTTAATATCTTCCTCAATTGCTCTTGCTTAGTCAACCTCTATTTACAATCACGTCCTCACTCTTCCTACTAATTACCAACACACCACTCTAAATAAAATCACCATTTAAATAATTATTCTTATTATTATATTCTCAATAATAATCCAAATAATTACTAAATAATTATTTAACCATTCTAATACTTCTAATTATAATAATTCACATCATGCACAACCGCATACCAGCTCATCACACATATAATCATATAAAACATCAATTATTCATAAATACTCCTAATAATTTATTAAATAAATAACTTCTTAAAATTGGGGTGTTACAATTGTGGCGATTGGAAGTGGGATGGTGATTTCTTATATCTAGGGAGGACCTAGATAGAAGTAGCATTAGGTAGGGATTAGGTGAGAAGTTATAAACTTGGGACTAATTTAGCTTTGAACTAATACTCCTAATAGTGGAATTTCTTCCTGGATTGGTATCCCCAAGAGTAGGCGACGTTGTACCGAACTGGGTTATCATCTTCATGTGTTATTTATCTTTCTACAGTTTTATTTTTTGTATCATATTCAACATGATTGATCTAGTTTGTGACCAGATGTTGTAACATCTGTCTTGATATCTTCTGTTCTTAAGATAATTTTGTTTGTATGTGTTGCTAGTACCAGAATTTCAATTGGTCTCAGAGCAGACACCATGGTTCATTGGGTGAGTTTTCAGGGAGATATAATTATGGTACTATTTGTCTTATGGGAAAGCTGGAGTGAGTGCATTCTGGTTATCAATGGACAATATAACTGTGAAGATTATCAAGTTGGAAGAATCCAGGTGTTTGAAAGAAAGAAGAAAAGATCGTGAGTTGGGTCTCTAAGTATTTGAAGTTATCAATGGCAGAATCTTGGAATTGATAAGTGCTTTATCCCAGATTGTACATCACTTTAATTATGGTCAACAATACTTCAGAGTTTTTCAAGTTCACCCATAAAGGCACTTCTAAGTGTGTTTGGAGGAAAGAATTCAAATGTGAGACTGATCAGGAAGAAGATTCTCAGGTCTCTCTCTAGAGGTTTAACATGAAAGTGACAAGCCATTAAAGAAAGACAAGAGCAATTTATTTTTGATTTTAACTCTGAAAGAGCCTTGTTTCTGGTCTCTAATAAAGGTTTTCTTATTACCTTTTTGTTCCGTGGAAAGTGATCCAAACAGGAGTTGAGGAGATTGGACATAATGTATGGACTAAATGTCAAAGGCTTATGTACTGACTTGAACATGTCTGTGATGCTAAAAAGAATGTTGAAACTAGAGTAAAGATCTATCAATGTCAAAGCATTAACATGAGTGTGGAGACCTTGGATATTTGTGAAGCAGAATGCACTGCTTTTCTCAAGAACAACTGTGCAGGTTTTATATGCTTGGCTTAATTAGGAAAGTGGTCCAGATTTCCAAGGATATTATTGGTTTTACTGGAAGATGGACTTCTTATGAAGATTTCTAAATTGAAGAATTATCTCAAAATAAGCTGGAAGTTTGTTTCTATGATTTAGAATGAAGGGAGTTTTCAATTATGAAGAAATAGGAGGTTATTTATTTATGATCTTATGTCTTAAGAGAATGAAGAAGTATCCACTATCTATGTTTTTGCAAGGTGAAGTGACTCTATTTGATCCTAGAGCTTGATGTCTTGATCGATTTTTGTGAGGATAATCCAGGCCAGTTGGAGGAGTTTCTTCAAGAGGGAAGATGATTCGAAGTTTAATGAGGATACATTTTCTTCTAATCTAATTAGCAAAGAGAAAGCTCAAAGTGATAAAAATATTTTTTTATCATAAAGGAAAGCCGATTCAAGGATGTCATAACATTGTACTGGGCATTCTGCTTACTCATACTAAAAAGGATTTACTTGCACTGAAGAATCTCTTCTGTGTTAAGTTGATTTTAACAGTTTTTGGTTTTTTTCTCAAAGGTCAAGTTCACTTTTGTTTAACCAAGTAATGGTTAATACTCAGGAAAGATGTTAATTTCCTTATCTTTCGTACCTTTCTCAGGTATCCAACTAAGATGATTGGTATTTTGACACTAACTATTTCAGACACTTAACTTCAATAAAAATGTTCTTGGTAGTTTGTTTAAGTCTCATTCTGATTAGTCTCTCACTTGGTGTTCAAAGGAAGAAGAAGTAAAGATGTTACACTAGAAGGTGCAATATTACTCAATTGCAAAAGCTCAAAAACCTATTTTATGGATCTGGTTGGTTCAATGCGAGGTGAATGCCCCGGTGGATAAAAAAATGTATATGATTTTATTTTGTCAAAGTGAATCTATTATCTATGAAGTCTTCAAAGGTCATATATATTCCTTTAGCAAGGACAAGGTATGTTTCTGAGTTGTATTATTGAGAGAAGTATTTTTTTTGTGATGAATAACTTCAGGATCAAGATCAGTGATATGTTCGTTGAGAAGGGTATTGATGTTCAACCAGAGTTAGGACTTTATCTCAACAGTTTGATACTCTAGATATTGAAGAAGATTTTTAAAATGATAGCTAGCACTGGATGAGAATGTTCTCTATAAAAACAAGTGGTTTAAAAAAAAGGGAGCTCATTATTTGGAGGTTATTTTAGTCTATGGTCATTAGTTGTATTAGAGATGAAATAGATAATGAGGGTGATTCTTGGAGTAAAAAAAACTTGAGTAATTGTATGTCTTGAAGATTAGGTACATTGTTTATGGATGATGTATTTTGTATTGGGTTGATCACTAAGAGAGTACAATGTCTAACTGAAGGTCATGACATTGTAGTGTAACATTCTACTGCAACTAACAAACAAAGATTTTATTCTGCTTGCACAACAAAGTCATTGGATCTCTCATCATTATGTCAGAGATCTTGCTAAAGTATATAGGCACTCCCATGCTTGGGCTGGCTAAGGAGATTTGTGAAGGATTTTATCATAACTTGAGGTGTGTAATACGGTGGGAGAACTGACTTGGTTGTTTTGCGTTTGATCGCAATTGTTGCGGATAGCAAGACTCGCCACAGACTTTTATTTTATCCAATAAGGAAAGGGTGAAAAGAACAGGAAAAACCTTTGAGATTATTTTCTTGAGTTCGGGGGGTAGGTTATGAAAAGGGAAGGTGTTAGCACCCTTTTCATCCGTAGTTATCTACGGCCTCTTAGTTACTTTCTAGATCACTTGCTTTTGTTTGAAAATGTGCTTGTGGTATGGGTTTTGAAAGTATTTTGAAAAGTGTCTTTGTAATGGTTCTCATTTCTATAAGAACGCGTATAAAAACCTTTGTCTTTTGAAAATGTTTCAAATGAAAGTGTTGGTGTATAAAGTGTTTTTATTGTGAGGAAGCGAGCAACTAGGAGAATCCTACCTACTCAAAAGGTCTATGTTATTTTCCTCCTCCTTTAGATGTTGCTATATTACCATTGATTTTGTAAGAAGCCCAATCATTGGATGTGAAGGGACGGGCGTGGGACGTTTGTATAGTCATAGAAGGCAACCTATGGGACGTTTTAGCAATGTCGTTAAGGGACTAGACCGTTTACCGAAGGCAACATTAAGGATCATCGAGAGACTGTGATCTTTTATTCGAGGGACATGACTATTTTTCCGAGGCAACAAGTGATATTACCCTAGGGGTGCATGTGTTTGGATAGTGTGTTTGATTGCATGCATCTTGTCTTTGAATTTTAGGTTGTCTACTTGTTTCTTGTATCTTGCCATACATCTTAATTACTAACATTTATAGAAAAGCAATAAAAATGAAAAAAAATAAATAATAAATCCTATGCTATTACAACCATATTGAATATCAAGAAAATATAAAGACAAAATAAAATAAAGAAAGGAAAATGGGCTTTTTCAATTCAGGCAGCCACACTCTTCGATTCTGCACTTCTTGGCTTCCATTGATTTGGGGCACGGGGTCAACAAGGTCATGTCTTTTGATTTCACCCCTTGTCTGTTCCTTTTGATTGGGACCTGGAAGTCAGCATGACCATCCTTCTGACTGCTTCCTTCGTTCAAGGCCTGGGGTCAACGTGAGGTGCGCTCTTTGCCTCAGGCTCCTTGCTGCCTCCTTTGACTGCAGGAATTCTAGGCCCTCAGGTTGAGATTTGAAAGGCTTGAGGAGTGAATCGAAGGATTCACTTAGTGTGTAAAGGGGGTCTGAGTTTTTAGAAGTTTTAGGAATATTTGAAAAAAGTGTTGGATGGATGTTTGAGAGTTTTGAGAAATTTCTCACAACTAGAGTTTTCTTGCAACTATCCAGAGGCCCCTAAGATGTGTGGTGGAGGCTCATATTTATAGATGACCTTGGATAATGTTTTAGGAGAGAAAACAAAAAGTTTAAACAAAAAGGGCATGTTGTTCTTGTAGCTTTCGAGGGGCAATATTCGTATGACAAATTGGTGCAACAACAAAGACAGTGTTGCACGACTGCTGTGCAGCAGTTTTGGAGTGTTATGACCAGTGTATCAGGCCTGAACTTGGCAGCATATGGGACTCTGGCCAGCAAGTATCTTTGGATATCTCAACCTTATTTTTGACCCCTTATCCCTATCCTTCGACCAGACTCCTCAACAATATTTCTTTTCAAATTAAAGTGTCATTCGAATGGCTCATATGGGTATCCTTTGAAGGGGTCACAATAGGTGTCTTTCGGCTAGGCTTTTTGTATGTTCCTTCGAATGGGCCAAATGCACGCACCTGGAATGGATCAACAAAATATTTCATTCGATTGGGAAATCCAGGCATGTCTAGAAAGTCCTTCGAATGTGCCATCGTGGTACTTCTTTCGCACGAGACAATGGCATAGTGTATAATTTGTGTGTTGAAGCAAACTATTTCCAAGGGGGACACTGCCCAGTCGAAACTAGCATGAAAGTAACCAGTAGTTTATGGGCACCATTGTCTTGTGAATGCTAGCCATGGGGAAGTTTTTGCCTTATGCATTCTGGCCTAAAGGGAGTCTTGGTTTTTGTGAGACAAAGGGATCATGCAAAGGGCAAATGGCCTCTGAATCGAAGAAAAGCTTTAGGAGGCTATTGCTTTATGACTCCAAGCAAACATGCAAGGAGCCTTTTCTCAAATGAAGGGTGTGACCAAAACTTGCGTTGAAGGAGGCCACACGCCCCAAACGAAAGATGCATGCAGAAGGTTTAAATTCCCAAACAAAGCTTACAACAAAGGAGGGCCACATGCCCCAAACGAAAGAAGCATGCAGGAGGCAAAATGTGCAATCAAAGGAGATTAGAAAAGAGGCCTCTGCCTCCTGAATTGAAGGACATCAATCAGGAGGCTTTTTTTGCCTTGTGAATTGAAGCTAGTTGAATATAAGTGTTGCCCTGTCGATGCTTGCAACAAGTTGTTTCAAACGGAGACTTTGGCCATGTGCATGCTAGCATGGTGGGAAATTCTGGCTTGTGAATTTGGAAAACATGCAGGAAAGAGGCTTATATGGCCAAACGAAAGATGTATACTGTGATACGGTGGCCAGAACCGGGACGTGGTTTCCCTATTTCGTTAAGGAAATTTGCTGGTTTGCGTTTTGCATTTGTGTTTGCAAAATGTCGCGGTAAGCAAGAGTCGCCACCTTCTTTTATTTTATCCAACAAGGAAAGGAAAAAAGCACAGAAAAATTCCTTTTTCGAGATATTTCTGAGTACGGGGGGTAGATTATAGAAAGGGAAGGTATTATCACCCTTTCTATCGGTAGTTATCTACGGGCTCTTAGGTACTTGCTCATCATTTTCCAAATTGTTTTCTTTGTGTTTGTGGGCTTTGAAAAGTTTTTGTTTTAACTTCGATTTAACTCTTGCTTCTGTCTTCAAGAGTGTAATGAAGTGTTTTTGAAAACTTTGTTTGTAAAGGAGTGTAAGTGTGAAAGATTTGTTTGGAATAAGCAAGTACTTAAGAACTAATCTACCTACTCAAAAAAAGAATCGTTCTATGTTCGTTTCCTTTAGACAATGCTATCCCACTATTAGTGAGTAGGTAGCACCGTCGTTGGAGTTTTGAGGGTCAATTCGAAAGGGACGTACGGTCACTAAAGCAATGTTAGGACGTCTTAGTAGTAACCCTAATGTCTTAGATCATTTATCCGAGGCAACAATATCCGAGGCAACCTTTCAGAGGCAACTATGATCTTTGGACAAAAGGACGACAACTAAAGCATCCTATACTCAATGACCGTTTACCGAAGACAACCAAGTGGGAGTGTACCCTAAGAGTGTGCATGTGCGAATGATTCAATTTCAGTTTATTTATCTTTGCACATTTAAGGTGATCTAACTGTTTTAAAGTTAACATACATTCTTGTCATGCAAACCCTAATTATTCATACATCTAACAGCTAATAATTTGCGGAGTTTTGAAGTGCGGAAATTAAACTACGCTATTACAAGGCTTCGGGTATTTACGTAGCCAAAAAAAAACCCTTTGAAAATAAAAGCGATAAATGTAAAAGTCCTAATTAAAACTATTATAAACTGTGAGTAGATACAATAATTGGATAAAGAATAATAAAGCGCGCGATGAAAATTAGATCGAATGGAAAACTAGGGTTTTGACCCTTCTAATCCTAATTAAAAGAAAAATTGCTTTTTTGTTGTTTTTAATATTTTTTAAAGAAAAGAAATTAGGTTTTAAAAATAAATGCCAAATTAGTTAATGATTAAATTAATTAGTAAAAATAATTACAAGACCTACTTTTGGTTTTTGGTTATTTTAGGAAAAAGATAAAATGTAATTAAGTTATTAATAAAACCTATTTATTCTAATTAATTTTAATTATTTGCAAAATAAATTAAAGTTAGCTAACATTAATAACCTAATTAAATAAATTAATTTATTACTGAAAAAATAAAATTCTAATTTTAATTGAACATAAAAAATATTTTTGATGATTTTTTGATAAAAAAGAAAATTAATTTGATGGTTAGTAAAATAAATAAATAAAATAATTAAATGAAATAAAGTAAAATATAAAAAAAGATAGAGATTGGGCCTGAAAATTGGGGGTGCAAGGAGCAGAATCTGGACCCAAAATAGTGATGATCCACTTGACTTTTGTTTCCAGTGCGTATGCGTTTGACTTGGCCTATGGTGTTCCTTTAGTGGTGGCCATCAGATTTGGCCATCTGGCCATCTGGCATGATTAATGATGAAGGCGTATGGTAGGCCTTGGAGTTATGCATGCACTGAATCGCCTGCAAGAAAATAAGAAAATAACAAATGCTGGAGGCAGGGGTCGAACCCCTGACCTCCAGCTTTCAAATGCCTTAACACCCAGCTGGCTACCACTGGGCTATTTTATTCTTGTTGTACAATAATGAAGCAATAATGATAATATGTAAAAATAAAGAAATATTGGAAAACTAAAAAAATGCGCGCTAAATGTTTGAACGGGCCAGTAGGGGTGTGACAACTCATCGTCTCCTTCCTCTCTCTGTGGGTAAAAGTAAAACACTTTTACCTACGGACGTTTTATCCGTTGCTATAGGCTGTGTCCATTCCAAAATCCTCCATGGGCCACATAAATGGAATCTAATGCCATGGTTGTGTTCGTCTTGTCCTCCTGAACGTGATAGTACCCTTCATGCTAATTATTCCTGTAATCAAAAACCCTAAAACAAACTCCAAAACCCTAACAATGGTGAATTTTGCTACAGGCCATATAAATGCAATTGAATGATGCTTAAAGCTTGCAAATGTCTCATAGATCAACAATATGTGATTAATTCCATCTAACAATGCCTATATCATGATATACGAATTCAAGAAGAGGGCTATGTCGTGAGCGACTTACAGTGCATTTTGGGACTGGAATGGACTTGTTCTTGATTGTTTTAGCTTATTGAGAGTCCCAGGAGTCAATTGAGATCATTCAAAGGTCTTGATGATGCCTCTAAGTGCAAATTCGATCTCACACTTTTCTTGCTTTTTTTCAAATCTAGTTCTTACTCTTGCGCTTGTTTCTAGCTTCTTTTTAGGTCTGCACGCACTCTATATGTACCAAGTAATGCATTAGGGTTGATAACTGCATCCAAATCTTTCTCCTTCAATGATTTTTGATTTGATTTGACACACTTTTAAAACTTTCCAAAATTGATCCAAATCTAATCTTTTTGTGCATACATGCCTTGATACGAGTTTGAATGATTTGCTAGCTGTAATTGGAACCTGAAACAATCACCAAATCTTTTATTTTCAATGTTTTTGATTTTACATGATTTATTTTGATTTAAATCAAATTAATTCAAATAAAAATCAAAATAAATAATAAAAATAAGATATGGACAAGTGGAAAAGTCTAGAGCTCGTGGGCTATGTTTCCAACTCAAAACAAGTGAAAAATATTGGGCCCATTTGGCAAAGTTTGAAGTTTTAGGGATAGTTGACTTTTGGCAATTTTGCAAAAAGGGTCAACTTCACCAATGCATAACTTCCTCAATTTTGACTCTTTGGAGGTGTTCTTGGACTTTTTAGAACGCTTGAGATGTCCTCAAGGTAATCCTTTTGGTCTCATCTCAATTTGATATTCCATGATCATTTATGAAGTTTTGACAAAAAGGTGTTTTTGTTGACTTTTCAAAATGACCTATAATGTCCAAATTCATAACTTCTTGTGAGTGAATATTTTGAACTTGGGAGATGAAGATGGATTGTAGGGAATTTCATCCTCTTTAAAATTATCTTTGGATGGGTCATTTCTCATAAAATATGATAAAGTTATGCTTAGTCAAAGTTGAGTTGACTTCTCCTACAAAACCCTAATTTAGCAACCGTTGGGTTTTGATGAATTGTGAGAAATCCTTGAGGAATCATGATCAACACTTGATCAAATGATGAATAATACTTCAAAATGAGTATGTTGACCAAAAATCTTGAAGTTTGACTGTATGTGGGCCATAGTTGACTTTTGCCCTAGCCTAGTCGATTTCCAGGCCTTTGAGAAATTGACTGAGCAAACTTTCTCTGTAGGGCTTGAAACTTGACATGGGTGATCTTGAGAACATATTAGGACATTGTTGAGAATTTGGGATTACTTGGACTCAAGTATCTTGATGCAACATGAAACCCTAGTTTGAGGTAGACTGCCTTAGGAGAGAGCTTGTCTGGCCAACCCTTGGGATACCTTGAGCAACTTGGAGATCTTTCTTGAAATGTTTTGAGAAATATGGGAGGGCAAATTTTAGGGTACAACAGCTGCCCCTGTTCAATCTTCTTAAACTTGAGGATGTAGATTGGCTTTCGTGATCCGAAGGTGGAAGAGGATTGAACACTAGAGTGCCCAGAAATTTGCACTCGCATGAAGTGATATTTGTCTTGTGATGTTAGGAATGGGCTTACGGATGCCATTTGGAAATTGCTGACAAGAGGATGGGCTTAAAAGATGTCATTTGAAGGAGTGTCGATCGCGTAAGAGATACCTTAGCGAGAGCTTGCATACCTATTATTGAAGAAGATTCTGCTGGGGAAGGCTAATCTCTGTCTTGAGAGAAATAGAATTTTAGGAGCTTCGTCATCCGTTATTCTGTTGAGGGAATCATCTCTGTTGAATTTTAGGAACTTCGATCGTCCGTTACTCTACTGAGGAATTGTCTCTTAGTCGAGGAGGTGAAGATGCACTGTTATCTGGTCATGGTCCAGGCTTCATAGTAATAAGACTGACTACTATCTGGTCGTAATCCAGGCTTTACAGACTTACTGGGTAGATGAGGTTAAAACTTGCTATCCGGTCGTAACCCAGGTTTCGCAACTTCTTAATTCCTATCTGGTCATAATCCAAGTTTTAACTCGAATTTTTAGGGCACACTGATATCCGGTCGACCCCGATCTTCTTAGTAATTGTCCAGGTAAACTTCTATTTAGTCGACATCCAAACTTCGCAGGGTCTTGTACTACTATCTGGTCGTAATCCAGGCTTCAACCCTTTTATCATTATCTGGTTGTAATCTAGGCTTCATGGTGTTCCGTACTGCTGTTTGGTCGTAATCCAGGCTTCACAATACTTTACTTCTTGTCTGGTCGTAATCCAGTCTTTAGAAGAGATAAAATGGCTATCCGGTCGTAATCCAAGCTTCCGTTTGGCTTTGGGCCTACTAACATCCGATCGTCATCCGAGCTTCATAGTATCTGGCCGGGTGAACTACTGTTTGGTCGTAATCCAAGCTGCACAATATCCTTTATTTGTTATCTGGTTGAAATCCAGTCTTCACAATACTTACTTCTTGTCTGGTCGTAATCCAGTCTTCAGAAGAGATCAAATGGCTATTAGGTCGTAATCTGAGCTTCCATTTGGCGGGGTGAGGAAGGTCGTCACCATCCATGGTGGTTAGAATCATAGCTCCTCCTGAGAAAATGTTCTTAACCACAAATGACACTTCGTAAGTAGGGGTCCATTTGCCCCTGGGATCACCTTGTGGTAGTATGATGCGCTTGATTACCAGCTCCCCAACTTGATACTCTTCTCGTCTGACCTTCTTGTTAAATGCCTTGATCATCCGTTTTTGGTATGTTTGACCATGACAAATAGCAGTAAGTATCTTCTCATTGATTAAGTTCAATTGATCAAGTCGGGTCTGAATCCAGTCATCTTCTCTTAAACCTGCATCCTTCATAATCCAAAGAGAGGGTATCTGAACTTCAATGGGAAAGACTGCCTCCATACCATATACCAAGGAATAGGGTGTTTCCCCTATTGACGTCCACGCTGAGGTACGGTACCCATGAAGAGCAAAAGGTAACATCTCGTGCCAATCTTTTATGTCACCGCCATCTTCTGCACAATCTTCTTAATGTTCTTATTAGCCGCTTCTACAACCCCATTCATCTTCGGCCGGTAAGGAGAAGAGTTTTGATGCCGTATCTTGAACTGCTTGCAGAGCTCGATGATCATCTTATTATTGAGATTTGTACCATTGTCCGTAATGATCCTCTCTGGTACACCATATTGAAGGATCAGATTGTGCCAAATAAACCGTGCCACGACGTTCTTGGTCACTATAGCAAAGGAAGCTGCTTTGACCCACTTCGTAAAGTATACAATCGCTACCAAGATGAAACGATGCCCGTTGGACGCAGTAGGTCTGATCTCGCCGATCATATCGATACCCCACATTGCAAAAGGCCAAGGTGCTGTCAAGATGTTCAGAGGTACTGGAGGTATGTGCACTTTATCAGCATAGAATTGACACTTATGACAGGTCCGAGAATGCTGATAACAGTCGGCTTCCATGGTGGACCAATAATATCCTGCCCGAAGGATTTTCTTTGCCATGGTGTGTCCACTAGAATGAGTTCCGAAAGTACCTTCATGTAACTCTACCATAATCCTTTCTGCTTCGTTCTTATCCACACATCGCAGTAAGGTCGAGTCATGGTTACGTTTGTAGATAATGCCATTGCTGATGAAGAACCTCGCCGCGAATCTCCTCAAAAACTTCTTATCATTAACAGATGCACCCTCGGTGTATTCTTGAGCCTCAAGATACCTTTTTACCTTGTGGAACCAAGGTTTTTCTGTTACCTCTTCAGTCTCAATGTCACAGCAATGTGCGAGTTCGTCCAACCTCTCAATGGTAATCTGGGGAGCTTCATTGTCCCATATGACTTTGAACATAGAAGACATCGCAGCTAGCGCATCCGCCAACTGATTCTACTCTCTAGGGAAGTGTTCAAAGGTTATCTCCTCGAAGTGCGGAAGCAACGTCAACATATACTCTTTGTAAGGAATATGATTTGGGTGCTTCGTATCCCACTCGCCTTTGATCTGACTGATCACGAGAGCGGAATCTTCGAATACACTTAAGAACTTAATCCTTAGGTCAATAGCTGCTTGAAGACCCATAATGCATGCTTCATACTCTGCCATGTTGTTGGTGCAGTTAAAACATAATCGGGTGATGAATGGAGTATGACAGCCTTCAGGAGATATGATCATGGCGCCAATGCCATTACCCAAAGCGTTTGAAGCTCCATCAAAGTACATAGACCATCAGGATCCCTCCTCAGGTCCTTCATCCGGTCCAAGTGTTTCACAGTCAGTCACCAACATGATGTTCTCATCCGGGAATTCAAAGTTCATAGACTGGTAATCATCCACTGCCTGATGTGCCAGATGATCTGCCAACACACTTCCCTTAATTTCTTTTTAGGTCGTGTATTGAATGTCGTATTCAGTCAAGATCATCTTCCATATTGCTATTCTTCCGGATAAGGCGGGATTTTCGAAGATATACTTGATTGGATCCATCTTTGATATCAACAGAGTAGTGTGAGTCAGCATATACTGTCTCAGCCGAAGAGCATCCCATTCCAAAGCGCAACAAGTTTTCTCAAGCAACGAGTATCGGGTCTCGCAGTCGGTAAATTTTTTGCTAAGGTAGTAAATAGCATGCTCTTTTCGGCCAGACTCGTCATGCTGCCCCAGCACGCACCACATCGAATTATCGAGTACTGTCAAGTATAAGATTAAAGGCCTCCCTTCAACTGGAGGCATCAAAATAGGAGGCTCTTGGAGGTATTCTTTGATCCTTTCGAATGCGGCTTGATATTCATCGTTCCATCTTACCACTTGATCTTTCTTCAGTAACTTGAAGATTGGCTCACAAGTAGCAGTCAAGTGCGAGATGAATCGGGAAATATAGTTCAGACGTCCCAAAAAGCCTCTGACTTCCTTTTCTGTTCGGGGAGCTGGCATTTCTTGTATAGCCTTCACCTTTGCAGGATCCACCTGAATACCTTTATCACTAACGACGAAACCCAGCAGCTTACCAGACCTCACTCCGAAGGTGCACTTGTTCGGATTTAGCCTCAGTCTGTACAACTTCAACCTGTCAAATAACTTCTGGAGATGGTCAAGATGTTCCTCTTCAGTCTGGGATCTTGCAATCATGTCGTCCACGTATACCTCAATCTCATGATGAATCATGTCGTGGAACAAAGCGACAATGGCGCGCTGATACGTTTCCCCAACACTCTTCAATCTGAAAGGCATGACTTTGTAGCAAAAGGTACCCCATTGAGTAACAAAGGTTGTCTTTTCCATATCCTCGGGAGCCATCTTAATCTGATTGTAACCGGAGAAACCATCCATAAAGGAAAAGACCTTATGTTGTGAGGTGTTGTCAACCATAAAGTTGATATGAGGTATAGGGAAATCATCCTTGGGGCTTGCCCTGTTCAGATCCCTATAGTCAACACACATTCGAACCTTACCATCCTTCTTCGGCACCGGAACCACGTTGGCCACCCACCGTGGGTAAGAAGTGACTGCTAGAAAACCGGAATCAAACTGTTTCATAATCTCAGCCTTGATTTTCTCAGACATCTCTGGGCGCATTTTGCGAACTTTCTGTTTCACTGGAGGACAATCTTCCTTGGTGGGCAAGTGGTGAACCACAATATCGGTATCCAACCCAGGCATATCTTCATAAGACCAAGCAAAGATCTCAACATAGTCACGCAGCATCTGAATCAACCGTTGCTTAACACTAGACTCCAGATTTACACCGATCTTGACCTCTTTCTTGTCTACCTTTGTACCCAGGTTTAGTGTTTCCACTGGCTCTTCATGCGGCTGTATGGCCCTCTCTTCCTGAAGTAACAGTCTAGCAAGTTCACCAGGCACTTCGCAATCATCCTCACCTTCGTCCTCGGCTTGGTTGATCGGACTTTTGAAGTCATAACTGGCAGTAGCAGAGTCGTTATTAGTGAGATCCAGGGTGGATGTAGACCTGTATATGTGAGTGTGTGTAAAATAGCTGTTTTGCAAGATAGAAAAGGAAAAAACAAGGAGCGCAAAATTTGTAATGCAAGAAAATGTCCAATGCTTTTATTGATGATATATGGAAATGACACATAATAAGCCCTCAAAAAAAGCCACAGTGTCTCGGGTAAGGCACCAGGCCGTAGAGTTTAAAGTTGTCTGTTACAAATCCAAAACAAAAGTCTATTACTGTGTAATAAAAGAAATTGGCACGAAGTCCTTTTCCATCCAATTGCTTAATCCGCCGTCGGTTGTCGGGTAAATCCAGCTGTCAAACTCAGACTCTTCATCATCGTCTTCAATCGCATTCACTTCAGGATTTGTGATACGCAGGGGAGGTCTTCCAATCCGCGCACGTCAAACACCCCTTTGAGCTTCTGCAGTAAAACCCAAACCAAACTTGTTAGTCTTGTGTGCAAAGTCAGGGAGTTGGCCCCAATTCGCACACCCACCTTTTTCAATAACAGCCCGGGCATCCTTGAGGGAAGCCATCTTCATTGGAGGATCTTCAGCAACAGTTTCAGTAGACGCCTGCGTCTGGGGGACTTCTTCAAAATGTTGACATGGGGTTTCAATGAACTCCCCATCCATTTCCACATACCGGAATGAGTTGAGGTGGCTTACCATGTACTCCTCTTCTCCTCGTACTGTAACAATCTTCCCCTTCACTGGGTATTTCAACATCTGGTGGAACGTAGAAGTTACTGCCCCAGCTTTATGAATCCACGGGCGACCCAGCAAACAAGAATAAGATGGTCGAATGTCCATCACATAGAATGTAGATGCGAAAGTCTGAGAACCAACCATAACTGGAACATCCACCTCTCCATGTACCATCCTCTTGGACCTGTCAAAGGCCCTAACCATAATGTTACTCGGCTTCAGCCCCAACCCTTTACAACCCAACCGGTCTAACTCTTTTTGGGTAAAACATTTAACGAGGACCCAGTGTCCACCAACACGTGACCTAGAGTAGTGCCCCTGCATTCGATTGAAATATGCAGAGCGTCATTGTGATTCTTTCCTTTGGCAGTCAAATCTGCGTCGGAGAAACCCAACCCGTTATCAGCGGTCAAACTAGCTACACAGTCTTTGAATTGATCAACTGATGTCTCCCGCGGCACATGCGCAGTTTTCAGGAAAGCAATTAGAGCCTTAGCATGGGCCTCTGAGCACAACAATAAAGACAACATAGAGATCTTTGACGGGGTTTTCCCCAGCTATTCGACTATGTTGTAGTCGCTTTTCTTGATGATCTTTAAAATTTCCTCTATCTCCTATCTAGAGGCTTCAACAGTAATCTTCCTCGGTGCCTCCATCTGGGCAGGCCCACCGGTGATCCTTTTGCCCCGAGTGTCAGACGACTCGGCGAAAGGGGTAAGGATTGGAACATGAACATGGACAGTAGCAGATGTACTGACAGGTGTAATAATAACAGGCTTCTGAACAATTGGTGGGGAGATCTCAGGAGAGAAAAGTCTTCCGCTTCGGGTGACTTTACCAGATCCAACAATATTGCTGACATCAATATCAGCCTCTTCATCCTTCAAGTCTTGTTTAATCCCATGATAATACACATCGGCCCCATAATGCCACGGGACGGCCTTATCCGACATGTAAGGGATAGGTCCAGGAATAGTAATGATCAATGGAGCAACTCTCGGAACATATGTAATTCTAACAGGCTTTCTCGAGGAAGCCTTGGAAGAATTGGCGAAAATGGTGATTATGGAAACATCTTCAACAGGAATCAATGGAACCAAAGTTTTCTTGAACAAGATTTCTTTGTTATCCATCAGGCGTTGGACACCTGACTTCAATAGATGGCAACCAGTAGGTAGGATGGAACACAGGTGGCAACCTTCACCACAACCCAGAAATAAACCGGCCAATAATAACTTCTTCTTAACGGTTAACAACGGGGTAGAAATGTCTTCCACAGAGGTTATAAACACATCATCATCCATAACATTTACTCCATGCTTAGGCATAGGAGCAGTCACGACATTAGGCTTTTCTGGCGCTTCAAACTCAATCTCCTTAGCATCAATCAGATCCTGCACTTTATTCTTCAAAGCCCAGCAGTTATTCGTATCATGCCCGGGATATCAGAGTGAAAAGCACAGCGGGCGTTTGGATTATACAATGGTGATGTAGTAATGGGATTCTATGGAGCTTCCCTCAGAGTCACCAAATTCGTCTTCAACAATTGCGGAAGAATTTGAGATAGAGTCATACTGAGCCGAGTAAACTGTCTCTGAGGCCTCTATGCTCTTTGCTGAGTGTTGCGTTATGGGGCAACAATAGGTTTTGATATTATGACCGCATTGACTGCTTGGCGGCGTTCGGTTCAATTTTGGCTCTTCGAACTGTAAACTGCACTAGATTCCTTCTTGAAAGGATTTTTCTCGGTACTTGATGAAGCACCCTTCTGTATTTTGCAAGTTTTGGTACCGGCTTCAACCCTCTCCCCCGTCATAATCAATTCAATAAACCCGGACGATGAACTACCGATCAAATAATTGAAATACGGACCAGACAAAGTCCCAAGAAACATATCTACCAACTCCCTATCAGCTAGAGGGGGTTGTACTCTTCCTGCAAGATCTCTTCACTTCTGAGGGTAATCCTTAAAACCTTTACTCGCACCCATAGACATACCCTGAAGTTGGGTACGCGTGGGAGCAATGTCGGCATTATATTGGTACTTCTTGTAAAAAGCAGCAGCAAGGTCCTCCCAGTTACGGATGTTAGCTCCTTCTAGTTGATAGAACCATTCAAGTTGAGTCCCTGACAGACTATCTTGAAAGAAATGAACCCAGAGGTTCCTATTAGAAGTATATGGATGAATCTTTCTGACATACGAGTGAAGGTGTAACCTCGGGCATGAGACCCCGTCGTATTTAGCAAAGACAGGTGCTTTAAACTTGTGTGGGATCACCACCCCAGATGCCAAGCCCAAATCTTCGAAGTCTAACCCATGTATCTTCTGGATCTCCATCGCACTTAATCGGTCTTCGAGCTGCTTATACCTATCCTCGACAGGAGGATAATGGTCTTCATCAAAGTCAGTGTCATTGTTAGAAACCACAGGGATATGAGCCCTCCTTTCCTCTTTATTCTCTCCTCCTCCAGATGAGTGAGACAAATCAACTTCCTCTCGCAACCTGTTCCCAAATCTGTGACTCATATTCAGGAGAACCATCTTCTTCTTCTTCTTCTTCTTCTTCTTCTTCTTTTTGTCTTTTAAGATAAGAGTCTTAAAATCTTTCTGCCCCTTGACCAGGTTCAAGAACATTTCCTAGAACTAAGCATTCTGAGCTTGCAGAGCCTTGATGGCTTGATCAGTGGATGTTTCAGAAGACATGACTGCTGAAATAAATAACAAAGAAGATGAGAAACCTGTAAGGGTACCTGTAATGAAGTGCATGGGGATGAAATGCGTATAAAATGATTTCAAAGACTTTAGGGAGATTCAAATTTGTAAACCAAAATAAAACACACTTTTATTAGATTAAAAACTTAAAACAATGTTTATCCAATTCCTTTAAGGCGTTACAAAAAGAAAAACTGGAAAGTAAATCAAAACTAGAAATAGCAAAAGACATCAGCGCTCCCATGGTCGTTTTCCTTGCGTGCTGACATAGTCGTTGAGGACCCTCTCATTCTCCAACTGCCTTGTAAGCTTCAGGATCTTCCGTTCCTGTTCATGATACTTCTCTCTATAAGTATCCCGTTCTTCCCTTAGCTGGATCCAAGACCTCTTTAATGCCCCAATGTCAGTAGGCATGTATGGATGGATGAGCGTACAAGGAACCCCTTCTTCATCAGCATGCTCTACAATTACTGGTAAGACAGCTTCGTATAACATCCCTAGCTTTTGAGCGTGGGCTCGAACCTACCGGAGATACGGTTGCATCGGGAGATAATTCTTCATTCCTAGCTCGTGCGAATCAGACCTGTTCACCCTATCCCAAGCTCGTATAAATCTGCGGCGATGTCCCTCAACATCTCCCTGGAAGTCAAAGATAATGCTTGGAAGCAGCAGCTCATGAGGACCGTCCCTTCGAGCTCATCAAAATTGTCGTAAGGCCAGACAAGAATTATAGGTAATTCCTCCCCTAATTCCCAGCAATGGAACATTGGGGTATTCTTCGCACCGGTCAATGACAATTACCTCTTCCATATCTTTATTACTCCAAATGATGTCCGCATGAGCAAGGGACATGATCCTGTAAGCCCAACCCATACCTTCCTCATTCTTAAATATAGATTTCAGAAGGTGAGAAATAAACCACCTCGCCAGCAGTGGTGCACAGCACATAAGGGTTCCCCTTCTCCGAGCAGTACGGGCATAAAGAGCATGCAAAATGTCACCTAAGAGAGTAGGCACTGGATTATGGGACATGAAGATCTTGATTGCATTCACGTCGACAAAAGAATCCGAATTAGGGAACAGAACCAAGCCATAGATGATAAGAGCCAGGATGTATTTAAATGCTTGAAAGTCCAGGTTGTCCCAGAACTGTTGAGCCTGATCAATCAAGAACTTAGCCAAGAAGCCTTTAACCTCACTCCGAATGTCCCAGTTAGACATTACCTCAGCCTTTGTCAGATGGAGGGCTGAAGCAATATCCTCTGGCCTAGGAGCTACCTCCAAACCTATAAAGGGTGTCTGTTCTAAAATAGATATGCCAAGTAAATCAGAGAACTCCTCCAAAGTAGGGACCAACTGATAGTCTGGGAAGGTGAAACAGTGGTGCAACGGGTCAAAGAACTGGAACAAGACACTCATCATTTGCTCATCTAACTTGGAAGTGACCAGGATGAGTAGATGACCATGTCTTCTGACAAAGGAATGAGTATCAGGAACCTTAGAAACCAACTCTATGAGCTGAGCAGGTATCTGCACGAAGCTTATCCGAATAGTATTTCTGCACATAGATGCCGTGATCTACAAAACAGAACAAAGATGAATCCCCTCGGTCTTTGAAATGGGTTAGTCTAATGAAATATGCATGCAATGTCATGATGCATGATGTCATGATAAAAACACACCACAAGTATCACAGATAGCAAACATGGTAAGGGCACACAAGTCACACAAAAGCCCTTAAATTTCAAGTTAGCATGGAGTTTAGGTATTACCCTCTTTCAGTTTAGTTGGTTCAACCTGTCCTAGTAATAGTAACCGGGTTCTAGAGGATCCCAATATCACTGACCATCCTCGATCAGTCATAACTCCAGTTTAGCAACCTTTTCTTGTGGCCGGAATCATCGCGAGAGTATGGTCTCAATGAGTGTAGCATACTGCTACTTTTCTATGGCCAAGTTGGTCAATTATAGGTTCTAAGGTCAGTTGATGCTTAATGACCCATTAGCAGCGCCATACTCTCCTTGTTCCTCCACAAGGGATATCGGTACCAACTAAAGTGTCACAATAACGTAGCTACTGCTTCAACCGTATCGGTCTACGCCGTACAGTTCCCTCACAGTCTATTTCTACTTACCTAAAAGGTATCCTCCCAGATCCGGGTTAGGATCTATAGTAACTCCGATACAAAGCCCAAAAAATAAAGCAATCAAATCACGCAATTGAAAACAATATGATGAACTATTCCTAAGTTACACCCCACTTATAATATCCCCAGCAGAGTCGCCAGTTCTGTGATATGGTGGCCAGAACCGGGACGTGGTTTCCCTATTTCGTTAAGGAAATTTGCTGGTTTGCGTTTTGCGTTTGTGTTTGCAAAATGTCGCGATAAGCAAGAGTCGCCACCGTCTTTTATTTTATCCAACAAGGAAAGGAAAAAAGCACAGAAAAATTCCTTTTTCGAGATATTTCTGAGTACGGGGGGTAGATTATAGAAAGGGAAGGTATTAGCACCCTTTCTATCTGTAGTTATCTACGGGCTCTTAGGTACTTGCTCATCATTTTCCAAATTGTTTTCTTTGTGTTTGTGGGCTTTGAAAAGTTTTTGTTTTAACTTCGATTTAACTCTTGCTTCTGTCTTCAAGAGTGTAATGAAGTGTTTTTGAAAACTTTGTTTGTAAATGAGTGTAAGTGTGAAAGATTTGTTTGGAATGAGAAAGTACTTAAGAACTAATCTACCTACTCAAAAAAAGAATCATTCTATGTTCGTTTCCTTTAGACAATGCTATCCCACTATTAGTGAGTAGGTAGCACTGTCGTTGGAGTTTTGAGGTTCAATTCTAAGGGGGCGTGCAGTCACTAAAGCAATGTTAGGACGTCTTAGTAGTAATCCTAATATCTTAGATCATTTATCCGAGGCAACAATATCCGAGGCAACCTTTCCGAGGCAACTATGATCTTTGGACAAAAGGACGACCACTAAAGCATCCTATACTCAATGACCGTTTACCAAAGGCAACCAAGTGGGAGTGTACCCTAAGAGTGTGCATGTGCGAATGATTCAATTTCAGTTTATTTATCTTTGCACATTTAAGGTGATCTAACTGTTTTAAAGTTAACATACATTCTTGTCATGCAAACCCTAATTATTCATACATCTAACAGTTAATAATTTGCGGAGTTTTAAAGTGCAGAAATTAAACTACGCTATTACAAGGCTTCGGGTATTTACATAGCCAAAAACAAACCCTTTGAAAATAAAAGCGATAAATGTAAAAGTCCTAATTAAAACTATTACAAACTGTGAGCAGATACAATAATTGGATAAAGAATAATAAAGCGCGCGATGAAAATTAGATTGAATGCGAAACTAGGGTTTTGACCCTTCTAATCCTAATTAAAAGAAAAATTTCTTTTTTGTTGTTTTTAATATTTTTTAAAGAAAAGAAATTAGGTTTTAAAAATAAATGCTAAATTAGTTAGTGATTAAATTAATTAGTAAAAATAATTACAAGACCTATTTTTGGTTTTTGGTTATTTTAGGAAAAAGATAAAATGTAATTAAGTTAGTAATAAAACCTATTTATTCTAATTAATTTTAATTATTTGCAAAATAAATTAAAGTTATCTATCATGAATAACCTAATTAAATTAATTAATTTATTACTAAAAAAATAAAATTTTAATTTTAATTGGACATAAAAAATATTTTTGATGATTTTTTGATAAAAAAGAAAATTAATTTGATGGTTAGTAAAATAACTAAATAAAATAATTAAATGAAATAAAGTAAAATATAAAAAAAGATACAGATTGGGCCTGAAAATTGGGGGTGCAAGGAGCAGAATTTGGGCCCAAAATAGTGATGATCCACTTGACTTTTGTTTCCAGTGCGTATGCGTTTGACTTGGCCTATGGTGTTCCTTTAGTGGTGGCCATCAGATTTGGCCATCTGGCCATCTTGCATGATTGATGGTGAAGGCGTATGGTAGGCCTTGGAGTTATGCATGCACTGAATCGCCTGCAAGAAAATAGGAAAATAACAAATGCTGGAGGCAGGGGTCGAACCCCTGACCTCCAGCCTTCCAATGCCTTAACACCCAGCTGGCTACCACTGGGCTATTTTGTTCTTGTTGTACAATAATGAAGCAATAATGATAATATGTAAAAACAAAGAAATATTGGAAAATTAAAAAAACGCACGCTGAATGTTTGAACGGGCTAGTAGGGGAGTGACAACTCATCGTCTCCTGCCTCTCTCTGTGGGTAAAAGTAAAACACTTTTACCTATAGACGTTTTGTCCGTCGCTATAGGCCGTGTCAATTCCAAAATCCTCCATGGGCCACATAAATGGAATCTAATGTCATGGTTGTGTTCGTCTCGTCCTCCTGAACATGATAGTACCCTTCATCAAGGCTAATTGTCCCAATAATCAAAAACCATAAAACAAACTCCAAAACCCTAACAATGGTGAATTTTGCTACAGGCCATATAAATGCAATTGAATGATGCAGAAAGCATGCAAATGTCTCATAGATCAACAATATGTGATTAATTCCATCTAACAATGCCTATATCATGAGATACGAATTCAAGAACAGGGCTATGTCGTGAGCGACTTACAGTGCGTTTTGGGACTGGAATGGACTTGTTCTTGATTGCTTTAGCGTGCTGAGAGTCCCAGGAGTCGATTGGGATCATTTAAAGGTCTTGAGGATGCCTCTAAGTGCAAATTCGATCTCACACTTTTCTTGCTTTTTTTCAAATCTGGTTCTTGCTCTTGCGCCTGTTTCTAGCTTCTTTTTAGGTCTGCACGCACTCTATATGTACCAAGCAATGCATTAGCGTTGATAACTGCATCCAAATCATTCCCCTTCAATGATTTTTGATTTGATTTGATACACTTTTAAAACTTTACAAAATTGATCCAAATCCAATATTTTTGTGCATACATGCCTTGATACGAGTTTGAATGATTTGCTAGCTGTAATTGGAACCTGAAACAATCACCAAATCTTTTGTTTTCAATGTTTTTGATTTTACATGATTTATTTTGATTTAAATCAAATTAATTCAAATAAAAGTCAAAACAAATAATAAAAATAAGATATGGACAAGTGGCAAAGGCTAGAGCTCGTGGGCTATGTTTCCAACTCAAAATAAGTGAAAAAGATTGGGCCCATTTGGCAAAATTTGAAGTTTTAGGGATAGTTGACTTTTGGCAATTTTGGAAAAAGGGTCAACTTCACCAATGCATAACTTCCTCAATTTTGACTCTTTGGAGGTGTTCTTGGACTTTTTAGAAAGCTTGAGATGTCATATAGGAAATCTTTTTGGTCTCATATAAATTTGATATTACATGCTCATGTATGAAGTTTTGACAAAAAGGTGTTTTTGTTGACTTTTCAAAATGACCTATAATGTCCAAATTCATAACTTCTTGTGAGTGCATATTTTGAACTTGGGAGCTGAATATGGATTGTAGGGAATTGCATCCTATTTAAAATGAGCTTTGGATGAGTCATTTCTCATAAAGTATTAGAAAGTTATGCTTGGTCAAAGTTGAGTTGACTTCTCCTACAAAACCCTAATTTAGCAAATTTTGGGTTTTGATGAATTGTGAGCAATCTTTGAGGAATCATGATCAACACTTGATAAAATGATTAATAATACTTCAAAATGATTATGTTGACCAAAAATCTTGAAGTTTAACTGTATGTGGGCCACAATTGACTTTTGCCCTAGCACAATCGATTTCTAGGCCTTTGAGCAATTGACTGAGCAAACTTTCTCTGTAGGGATTGAAACTTAACATGGGTGATCTTGAGAACATATTAGGACATTGTTGAGCATTTGGGATTACTTGGACTCAAGTATATTGATGCAACATGAAACCCTAGTTTGAGGTAGACTGCCTTAGGAGAGACCTTGTCTGGCCAACCCTTGGGCTACCTTGAGCAACTTGGAGATCTTTCTTGAAATGTTTTGAGAAATATGTGAGGGAAAATTTTGGGGTTCAAAATATACCAATCTTGCAAAAAGAGACTAAAATGTTCCTACGAAGCTGGAATCGAACATGTCTAAAAAGAAGTCTAGTGCCCAAACGAAGCAGGAGATGAACTTGCCCAAAAGAAGTCCAATGCTCAAAAGAAGGGTGTAACCAAAGCTTGCATCAAAGGAGCCAAAGTTCCCAATCGAAAGATGTAAAATCGAAGGAAACTTTTTTTCCCTTCAATTTTGTCAAAAAGAATAGTTTCATCTTGTTTGCCCTTTTTAACAATTTCCTCTTTAATTTGATGCTGAAAAATCCCATTATACTTGTGTAAGCTTGAATTTTTGAGAATCCTTGTGGGAAATTCCTTGAGAAATGAGAGGGAAATTTTGGGGTACAACAAGGTGCAAGTTATTTTGAGTATATAAGGCGTATTTTTGGAATTTCATCGTGGGGGAATTTTTGGTAGTAACTGTTTGGTCGGGGTTTCCAACTATATTCCTCGTTGTGTCTTGTGTACTCTCAGAAGAAGCATGTTCAATGGCATGAATAATGTTATTTCAAATGTTGTAACGATTTTTCAGCTGATGTTTTGAAAAGAGGGAAGTTTGAACAGGGGCGTATCTCTCATTAAGTGGTACACTGTTTCTTGAAGAAGATTTTATCTCCTTCCAATAACACTTTCATTGACTGATTTATCGTTACAAACAAGGTTTTTGTTACAATCTAAGTAAATCAACTTGTATTTATATGTTTTGCTTCCTCACGTTACTCATATACTGTGGTTCAACGTGAGTAAATCTTCCAAAGATATTGATGTCAAGAAGGTTCATTTTCTAGAATCCAATAAGGATAAGAGGAATGATTCTAATAAGGCCTGGTTCAACATTACAACAAATGTTGTAACATCAACTAGAGCATTCTGAACAGGGAGAACATTTGTGACAAAGATGAACTCCTTGAGGAAGAATCAGGTTCTATTATGTTATTCAAATTCAAATGTTGATGAAGACTAGGTTAATTTTACTAACTCAGGAGGGAGAATTGGATAGCAGGTAACTGCTATCTTGTACATATTTGAGTTTTTGTATTGTTTTTGAAGAGTCTTCTTGATTTTGTTTATTTTTGTTTTTAGATGGAAACTTAGACTTACTCTTAGCTTCCTTGGGAAGAAACTTAGAATTACTCTTTGTTTCTTTAGGTTTGTTTGTTCTTTTGAGTCACTCCTGCTTGGGGAGTTGTTTTTCCTTAAGTCAGTGTAATGCTTCTTATTCTGCATCATTTTATTGAGTCAGTCTTCTTTGTGTCTTGAATCAATTCTTGCCGGTTTTGATTCTCCTTGTGTCCGTTCTTTTCACACAATTTTTGTCATTTTTTTTGCTAAAAAATGGGAGAAAAAGTTATAGAGTATAGGTCAAGTGTTTTTTCTTGTTTTATGCAACACTCTAGGGGGAGCATGACATGCATGTGAGTTCTGATTCTATTCTTGCAGTTATTTTGCAAGGATGTTTAACATGATGTTCTAACATTCTGAATGTGCCAGTTGGTGTGTCTTGTGTCATGTATTCTGAGTTAGGAGCATGGTTGTGTCCTGTGTTATGAGTTATTCGAAGTTGAGGTCTGGTCTTATCAATCCTCACCTGGAATGTTCAGGATGAAAAATCGGGACCGTGTTTAAGAGGGAGTGTCACTTATCTTCTTCCTCGTGTAAAAAATTTTCTATCAGTCTTCACCTGGAAAGTTCAGGATGGAAAATTGGGATTGTGTTTGAGGGGAAGTGTCACATGTCTTCTTCCTCATGTACAAAGTTTACATGATAAAACATGTAGCTTGTGTTTGTGTTATGTGGTTTCATTCCTCTCTCTAGTTTATTAGGTTTTGGTTTGTTTTAGCCAAAATTTTCCTAAGAGGGAGATTGTTAGTACCATAGTTTTGGGATTGACAACTTTTTCCTAAAACATGGTTCTAACCAGATGTCAAACAGGATGTCATGACATCATGTTCTGTTATGCAGCATGCTTGTGCTGTTATTTTAAAATCTTGGCAGATTTGATTATGTTATATTTCCTTTGAATATATATATATATATATATATATATATATATATATATATATATATATATATATATATATATATATATATATATATATATATATATATATATATATATATATCAAAGATTTTCACAGGTCAAAAATATTTGTTTTGGAACATATTTCATATCTCCAGCTGTGCAGAAGTTACTAGTTTGGGCCTTGAGACAAATTAGGAAACTATATATTGGTGGTCCCAATATTTAAGGTGATTTTCTACACAATTGGTGCATTACTCAACTTATGGATCAAGAAACTTCTGTACTCAGAATATCGAAGCCCATGGACTACAAAGTTGTATTTAAAGGAGATTCCTAACCTAATGTAATTTAATCTTTCAACAATTGTAAAATTAGGGGAAACATAAGTCTTAGGTTTTGAGAGTCTCTTGCGTACTTTATAAGTCACCCATCTATCTTTTGATACCATGTGGTCTGATGATTGTTGCTTGACTGTTAGTCAAGTTATTGTCCTCACTCAGAAGCGTTTAGGCAACGAGTTGAGTATTATTCTCACTTGAAGCTTTTAAGCAAGAGTTTGAGTTATTATAATGGAAGTATGATCTTCTAAATTGAGATGTAATTGTTGTAGTCACTGGGATTTGGATTGTTAGATATCACTGCGGTGATTGGAAGTGGGATTGCGATTTCTCATATCTAGGGAGGACCTAGGTAGAAGTAGCATTGGTTAGGGATTAGGCGAGAAGTTGTAAACTTGGGACTAGTTTAGCTTTAAACTAATACTGCTAGTAGTGTACTTCCTTCATGGCTTGGCAGTCCCCAGAGTAGGTGATGTTGCACCGAACTGGGTTAACATCTTCATGTGTTATTTATCTTTCTGCAGTTTTATTTTCTATATCATATTTAGCTTGATTGATCTGGTTTGTTACCCGATGTTGTAACGTCTATCTCAACATCTTCTATTGTTAAGATAGTTTTTTTTACATGTGTTTCCTGTACCAAAATTTTAGTCTCTGATAAAAGCTTCTGTAAGACTTATGCAATAATTTTTCTTCAACAAATCTTTTTTGTCTCTCTATATAAGGAGCTGAAGACTTGAAGAAAAATAACAACAAACTAGTGACAAACAAACAGTTGTTACTCAGTTAAATCAAAAGCCAAGTTTAACTTAGAATTTTGTAACACTTGTATATCTTAGAAATTCTTAAGTCTTAAGTGTATTTTTGTGTTGTATTTTGTTTACACCTTTGATTGTATTTCAAGTGTAATACTCAAATAATCTCTCATATGTAAGTTAGTGTGTTAGAAGTCTCTTTCCTGTGTGATTGAGCATCTAATTATCTTACTTGTGTGCTTGAGCATTAGAAGTCTCTTACTTGTGTGTTTGAGCATTGGAAGTCTTTTGCTTGTGTGCTTGAGAAATTGTAATCAATAACGATTATAGTGAAATCCATTGGAAGTACAAGAGGACTGGACTACTCCTATTTTGTGGGAGGAAACATGGTAAATTAATTATGTCTATCTTTCACTCACTCTCTAACTCTGATATTGTTTTAGCTGCTACAAATAACTTACCCTGAGTTAGATTCTACACCTTGTGTTCAGAATCTGATAAGAGTATTTTGAAAAAGAAAGAAAAATCCTACACAATTCAACCCCTTCTTGTGTTTTTCTCAACATATGAACTGTTCAGAATGAAGGAAGATGAGAATATTAAAATAATGTTCTCAAGGTTTCATGTTTTGGTTTCTAGTCTTAAGGTTTTGAACAAGAGCTATACAACTTCTAATCATGTCAAGAAGATTCTTAGGAGTCTTCCTGTCAAATATAGACCAAAAGTGACAGCCATTCAAACTCCCTAAATGAAATATCTACATTTTATCTTTATTGGTATGTACACATGATATTTAAATGAAATATTTCCAAGTTATAAGAGAACTTACCTCTTGAAGCGCTTAAATTGAAGGAAACTGCAAGTGCCTTCCTTGGTGGTGAATGGAAGTTTGTTAGGGCCTTCCCGAGACTAGTTCAGTTACTACTTTGTTCAAGAAGTCACTGAGTCGAAGGAGGATATATGAGGGAATCAAAGGTTACTCTAGAACAGGTAAGAGTGTGAATCAAAAGGCTATTATATTGTAGTTGAGGAATGGGTCAAAGGTGAGTCATCTAGAAACTTGAGGAGTGAATATAAGGATTCACTTAGTGTGTAAAGGGGGTCTGAGTTTTTAGAAGTGTTAGGAATATTTGAAAAAATGTTGGATGGATGTTTGAGAGTTTTGAGAATTTTCTCACAACCAGAGTTTTCTTGCAACTATCCAGAGGCCCCTAAGATATGTGGTGGAGGCTCATATTTATAGATTGAAATTCTGGCTGCAGATACTCAATGTCACGTCCAATGTTATGACACCGTATCTGACTTACTATATGACAGTAAATACAAAAGCAGTAAAGAACACAGTCAATTGTTTACCCAGTTCAGTGTGCAACAACACCTACTCTGGGGGCTACCAAGCTAGGGAGGAAATCCACTATAAAAGATGTTAATTCAGGAATAAACCAACCAGTTTATCTCCTTCACTTAAGACCTACCCAATGCAATTCCAATCTAAGTACAACTTAAACCTGAGTACCAACTCACTCCCCCTCAATCACAGCAGTGATACATAAACTAATTTGACTCAATAATTGATGAAGACACTCTTCAAAAACAAACACTTGATTAAGCTTCACAGCTTTTTAATCAAGCAACACAATCACTCTTGCTTCACAGCTTTGAGTGATGCACACAACTAACTTGACTCTGCTTCACAGCTTTAGTCAAGGAACATTCAAACACTCTTGCTTCAAAGCTTTGAGTGCTACACAGCCCTTACAATAGGAAACCTATTCCAAGTCACTTATCACAATGATAATTGCTTGGAGTACAATAATCAAACCTAAACAGATTACAAATGATCTTCTGATCAAATAAAGGGATTGCTCTGCAAAACAGCAGCTCTGTTGAATATATAGCAGCTGCAACTTCAGTTAGGGTTTCCAAATTCCTAGGGTTAATTCCGTTTGACCTAAAGACCAGGTCACAGGACTTTATTAACCAGGTTAGGGTTGAGCTAGGTTACCCCTCAGAAAACGCAGGATTCTGTTCAGAAAGGACTGAGTTATTTCCTGAAAAAAACTCAGACTTATCCAATCCTGCAATCCTGTTAGTTCAGAACAGGATGTCATAACATCTGTTATGACATCTGAGAAAACCTGTCTACTGATTTAGCAAAGAGTGATCATTTTGCAAAATGCTCAGATACACACTTATAAACATCAGTACTTCAATTACAATATTTTTCTGCAAAGGTACCTAATGAGTCAGTACAAACTGAACTAGAATGTTATGACATCAGCCATGACATTCACACATACACTTGGGATTTACCAAAAATGCAAGCCAATACCTAAACACCTACAAACTCCCCCTTTGGCAGATTTTTGGCTAAAGACCCTAAACAATCAGAGATAGATAGCAGCAGAAATAAGTGACAGCAGAAAAATAGAATGTCAAGTACTAATTAAGTAAGTACCAAAATATTCTCCCCCTCTTTAGCCACAAATGGGCCAAAGATACATGTTCATAAAATCATACAGGACTGAATACACAACAAAATAATAAGAGCAGCAGCAGAAAACAACTGAATACACCTCCAAACTCCACCAGATATCAGCACCAAACAACAACCAACCTTCAAGCACTGTCATCAGACTCAGAGGATTCGGGCTTCTTCCTTTTCTTGTGAGCAATGTCAGCATTCTTCTCTTTGTTTGATGTCTCAACATCCTTAGAGACATCTGGATTTGTTTCAGCATTTGAACTTTCTTGGTTCAGAGGAACAGAAATTCCAGGAACTGAGAGTTTTTCGTTCAAAATTCTTGAAACAATCTTTGCTATTGCTTGATTAACATAGGCTGTTCCTTCCCTATTTGCAATTTCAGGGGGAACTGAAGAATAAGAGTGAGATGGATTACCAGAGGCAGAAGTTTGGGACTTTCCTGCATGTCTTGTTCTCAATTCTTTGACCTTGGTGGGGTTAGTTCCTACTTTTCTTCGAGAAGAGATCTCCAGGACTTCAGAGTCCAGACAGGAAGAGATTGTCATAGAATCTTGATCAGATGAAGAGGTTGAAATAGTCGTATTGGATGATGATGGTGATTGAGACATTTTGACAGTCTTAGAGGACCAGCAACAACTGAAGAGAGAATTCTGATTGAGAGACAGGGTTATGATGAGGAGACGAGAGGGAAAGGAAGAAAAGGAGTGTCTATTCAACTTCTTAAAGGAATTGAAGGAAATGGGAAAATATAGTTTTAACCCAATCAGAACAAACACAACTCCTTTAACCCTTGTTTTAAGCAAAATTAATTGCTACAGTTCCTCATGTTGGCAAATACCCAACTTACCCCTCAAGTTTTCAAATTGATTTGCATCAAGAGCCTTGGTAAAAATGTCAGCCAGCTGTAGCTCAGTGGCAACATGTTCCAATTTGATTGTCTTCTCTTCTACAAGGTCTCTGATAAAGTGATGTCGTATGTCAATATGTTTGGTCCTACTATGCTGAATGGGATTCTTGGAAATGTTGATTGTACTCAGATTGTCACAGTACAATGTCATAACATCTTGTGTGACATTATACTCAGTGAGCATCTGTTTCATCCATATCATTTGAGAGCAGCTACTACCAGCTGCAATGTATTCAGCTTCAGCAGTGGAAAGAGATACACAATTCTGTTTCTTGCTGAACCAGGAAACCAAATTACTTCCCAAGAAGAAACATCCTCCAGAGGTGCTTTTTCTATCATCAGCACTACCAGCCCAATCAGCATCACAGTAGCCTGTCAGAGCTGGTTATCAGCCATGAGTATACATCAATCCATAGTTGTAAGTACCACTTACATACTTCAAAATTCTCTTCACTTGATTGATATGACTGACTTTGGGATCAGCTTGGTATCTTGCACAAACTCCAACTGCAAAGGCAATATCAGGTCTGCTGGCAGTTAAGTACAACAAGCTTCCTATCATGCTTCTGTACAGACTTTGATCCACCTTAACCCCACTTGAATCTTTGGAAAGCTTTAGATGAGTAGGAGCAGGAGTCCTTTTGTGACTTGCATTCTCCATACCAAACTTCTTTACAATGTTCTTAGCATACTTGCTTTGAGATAAGAAGATTGAGTCCTCCATCTGTGAGACTTGCAGTCCAAGAAAATAAGTTAGTTCTCCCATAAGACTCATTTCGAATTCAGCCTGCATCTGGTCAGCAAAGTGTTTAACCATATGTTCTGACATTCCTCCAAACACTATGTCATCAACATATATTTGGGCAACCATCAACTTCCCTCCTTCAGTTTTGACAAAGAGAGTTTTGTCCAAGCCTCCTTTTCTGTAGCCTTTGTCTGAGAGAAACTTTGTTAACCTGTCATACCATGCTCTAGGAGCTTGTTTCAGGCCATATAGAGCTTTTCTCAATTTGTAGACATGATCAGGGTGGGTTGGATCCACAAAGCCTTTAGGTTGTTCCACATAAGCTTCCTCATTTAAGTACCCATTTAGAAAGGCACTTTTCACATCCATCTGAAATAATTTGAACTTCAGAAGACACGCAATAAACAATAGGAGTCTGATTGATTCCAGCCTGGCTACAGGTGCAAAGGTTTCATCAAAATCCACCCCTTCAACTTGGGTGTATCCTTGAGCAACAAGTCTTGCCTTATTTCTGGTGACAACTCCTTCAGCATCTGACTTGTTTTTGAATATCCATTTTGTCCCAATAATGTTAGTTCCTTCAGGTCTAGGAACCAGTTCCCAAACTTCATGTTGCTTGAATTGGTTAAGTTCATCTTGCATTGCAACAATCCAGTATTCATCAGTTAAAGCTTCCTTGACATTTCTTGGTTCCATTTTGGACACAAAACAAGAGTTTGAGATGAATTCTCTAGATCTTGTGATGACTCCACTATTGGGATCTCCTATGATGAGCTCTTTTGGATGATCCTTCTGAATTCTGATGGAAGGGATCTTGCTAGCTTCCTTTGATTCAGATTCTGTTGTGGTGGGGTTGGGCAGGTCATTCTGTTGGGTTGAAGTCTCAAAGAATGTCTCAACAATACAAGGAACATCTATTTCTTCATGATAATCATCAATTATAACATTTATTGATTCCATCATGGTTTTGGTTCTGGAGTTGAATACTCTGTAAGCTCTGCTGTTTGAGGAGTATCCTAGAAATATGCCTTCATCACTTTTAGGGTCCAGTTTTCTTCTTTGTTCACGATCAGCCAAAATATAGCATTTGCTGCAAAACACATGGAAGTACTTCACAGTTGGTTTTCTTCCTTTCCAGAGTTCATAAATGGTGGATGAGGTTCCTTTCCTTAAGGTGACCCTGTTATGAACATAGCAGGCTGTATTCATAGCTTCAGCCCAAAAATACATAGGAAGTCTTTTGGCATGTAACATTGCTCTGGCAGATTCCTGTATGGTCCTGTTTTTTCTTTCCACAACTCCATTTTGCTGAGGTGTTATAGGAGAAGAAAACTCATGACTAATTCCCTCTAAAGAGCAGAAATCATCAAATTTGCTGTTTTCAAATTCCTTGCCATGATCAATTCTGATTCTGACAATACACCCTTCCTTTTCTCTTTGAATTCTTTTGCACAATTCTTTAAAGACTTCAAATACATCAGATTTTTCCCTAATGAAATTAATCCAGGTGAATCTGGAAAAATCATCCACAACCACATAGGCATATCTTTTTCCACCAAGACTCTCTACTTGCATTGGTCCCATCAGATCCATATGAAGAAGTTCCAGAACCTTAGATGTGGTCAGATGTCTTGACTTTGGATGTGACATCCTAGTCTGCTTACCAACCTAACATTCACCACAAACTCTTTCTTCATCAATTTGTAGTCTTGGAATCCCTCTGACTGCCTCCAAGGAGATAATCCTCTTCATGCCTCTTAGATAAAGATGGCCAAGTTTTTGGTGCCATAGCTTCACCTCTTTTTCTTCTTTTGCCATGGAACACACAGATGAGAAATTAGTGTTCTCAGGCTCCCACAAGTAACAGTTGTCTTTGGATCTGACTCCTTTCATTACTATCTCTTGTTTGTCATTGATTACAAGACATTCAGATTTTGAGAAATTGACCTTGAATCCTAGGTCACACAATTGACTGATACTAATGAGATTAGCAGTCAGCCCTTTTACCAGCAGTACTTCATTCAGACTTGGAACTCCAGGGCAGTCCAAATTACCAACTCCTTTGATTTCACCTTTAGCACCATCTCGAAAGGTCACAAAGCTGGTGGTGTGAGGCTTAACATTATTGAGGAGGTTCTTGATTCCAGTCATGTGTCTGGAACATCCACTGTCAAAATACCAATCCTCCTTTGCAGAGACCCTCAGGGAAGTGTGAGCTATTAGTGCAGTAGCCTTTTTCTTCCATTTAGGAGCATGTGGTACCTTTTTCAACTTAGGTTTGACACCTGAGTTCTGATTAGGATATCCATGTAGTCTGAAGCAGAAGGGCTTTATGTGACCATATCTCCCACAATGATGACATCTCCATCTTTGGTACTTTTTCTTCATATGTCTCTGTTCCCGATGTTGATAGTGGTGTTGAGACATCTGCTTTGACATTTGCTTAACAGGCCTGATCTTCTCGTTTGTACCAGATTTCTTTGCTCCTACAAATCCTAGTCCAGATTTGTTTCCTCCATTAGTCAGCATCTTGACAGATTTGGTCATTTGGTTCAGTTGTGAGTTCAGCAGTTGAACTTCTCCTTCTAGATGACTTATGGTTTCAAGATCTGCCCTTTTTTCAGCCTCCAGCTTTATAATGAGCTTTGATTGTTTCTCATTCTGCACACAGACTTCAGCACTTCTGATACACAATTTCTTGTAAGTATCAGCCAGTTCTTCAAATGTCACTTCTTCATTACTAGTGTCACTTTCAGAGGGACAGACTCCAGTTAGAGCAGTGACAAGTTTGGCACATTCTTCTTCAGAATTACTTTCTGAATCATAGTCAGACCAAGTAACCGTCATTCCTTTCTTTTGTTTCTTAAGAAAGGTAGGACATTCAGCTCGAATATGTCCATATCCTTCACAGCCATGGCATTGAATACCTCTGCCTTGGTTTCCCTTATCTTCTGACCTTGGTCTTCTGCTGGAACTGTCAATGTCAGAGGGAATGTTATGAACATTAGACCTTGACTTTGGGTCCATTCTTTTGATGAGCCTGTTGAATTGTCTTCCAAGCATGGCAATAGCTTCAGATATGTTTTCTTCTTCATCCTCCTTGTATTCAACATCAGTGTTGGATACAAGTGCTATGCTTTTGTTCTTCTTGTCACCATTATCAGTGATCCCCATCTCAAAAGTCTGAAGAGACCCAATAAGTTCATCCACTTTAAACTTGCTGATGTCCTGGGCTTCCTCTATGGCAGTTACCTTCATTGCAAATCTTTTAGGCAAGGATCTGAGAATCTTCCTCACCAGTTTTTCTTCTGACATTTTTTCTCCCAGTGCTCCTGAGGTGTTGGCAATCTCCAAGATATTCATGTGAAACTCATGAATGGTTTCATCTTCCATCATTTTTAGATTCTCAAACTTGGTAGTCAACATCTGAAGCCTTGACATTTTTACTTTGGAAGTTCCCTCATGAGTAGTTTTGAGAGTGTCCCAAACTTCCTTGGCCAGTTCATATTGATGAACTAATCTGAAAATGTTTCTATCAATTCCATTGAACAAGGCATTTAGAGCTTTGGAATTTCTCAGGGCTAACTCATCTTCTTCTTTACTCCAATCTTCCTCAGGCTTCAGACTGATTGTCCCATCTTCCTCAGTTATGGTGGGATGGATCCATCCTTTGTCAGCAGCTCTCCAAGCCTTTTTGTCCAGAGATTTTAGGAAGGCAATCATACGAGGTTTCCAGTAGTCATAATTAGTTCCATCCAGAATGGGTGGTCTATTTCCAAAAACTCCTTCTCTGTCCATAGTGCCAGAAAGTGATATCCCTAGATCTCACCCAGTAATACAGGCAGGGTGCCTGCTCTGATACCAATTGAAATTCTGGCTGCAGATACTCAATGTCACGTCCAATGTTATGACACCGTATCTGACTTACTATATGACAGTAAATACAAAAGCAGTAAAGAACACAGTCAATTGTTTACCCAGTTCAGTGTGCAACAACACCTACTCTGGGGGCTACCAAGCCAGGGAGGAAATCCACTATAAGAGATGTTAATTCAGGAATAAACCAACCAGTTTATCTCCTTCACTTAAGACCTACCCAATGCAATTCCAATCTAAGTACAACTTAAACCTGAGTACCAACTCACTCCCCCTCAATCACAGCAGTGATACATAAACTAATTTGACTCAATAATTGATGAAGACACTCTTCAAAAACAAACACTTGATTAAGCTTCACAGCTTTTTAATCAAGCAACACAATCACTCTTGCTTCACAGCTTTGAGTGATGCACATAACTAACTTGAATCTGCTTCACAGCTTTAGTCAAGGAACATTCAAACACTCTTGCTTCAAAGCTTTGAGTGCTACACAGCCCTTACAATAGGAAACCTATTCCAAGTCACTTATCACAATGATAATTGCTTGGAGTATAATAATCAAACCTAAACAGATTACAAATGATCTTCTGATCAAATAAAGGGATTGCTCTGCAAAACAGCAGCTCTGTTGAATATATAGCAGCTGCAACTTCAGTTAGGGTTTCCAAATTCCTAGGGTTAATTCCGTTTGACCTAAAGACCAGGTCACAGGACTTTATTAACTAGGTTAGGGTTGAGCTAGGTTACCCCTCAGAAAACGCAGGATTCTGTTCAGAAAGGACTGAGTTATTTCCTGAAAAAAACTCAGACTTATCCAATCCTGCAATCCTGTTAGTTCAGAACAGGATGTCATAACATCTGTTATGACATCTGAGAAAACCTGTCTACTGATTTAGCAAAGAGTGATCATTTTGCAAAATGCTCAGATACACACTTATAAACATCAGTACTTCAATTACAATATTTTTCTGCAAAGGTACCTAATGAGTCAGTACAAACTGAACTAGAATGTTATGACATCAGTCATGACATTCACACATACACTTGGGATTTACCAAAAATGCAAGCCAATACCTAAACACCTACATAGATGACCTTGGATGATGTTTTAGGAGGGAAAACAAAAAGTTTAAACAAAAAGGGCATGCTGTTCTTTTAGCTTTCGAGGGGCAGTATTCGTATGCCAAATCGGTGCAAGAATAAAGGCAGTGTTGCAGGACTACTGTGCAACAGTTTTGAAGTGTTATGGCCAGTGTATTAGGCCTGAACTTGACAGCATATGGGACTTTGGCCAACAAGTATCTTTTGATATCTCAACCTTTTGTTTTGACCCCTTATCCCTATCCTTCGACCAGACTCCTCAACAAAATTTCTTTTCAAATCAAAGTGTCTTTCGAGTGGCTCATATGGGTATCCTTTGAATGGACCCAAATAGGTGTCTTTCGACTAGGATTTTTGTATGTTCCTTCAAATGGGCCAAATTCACGCCATTGGAATGGATCAACAAAATATGTCATTCGATTGGGAAATACATGCATGTCTGGAAAGTCCTTCGAATGTGCCATCATGGTACTTCTTTTGCATGAGACAATGGCATAGTGTAGAATTTGTGTGTTGAAGCAAACTATTTCCAATGGGGACACTGCCAAGTCGAAACTAGCGTGGAAGTAACCAATACTTTGTGGACGCCATTGTCTTGTGAATGCTATCCACGGGGAAGTTTTATCCTTATGCATTCTGCCCTAAAAGGAGTCTTAGTTTTTGTGAGTCGAAGGGATCATGCAAAGGGCAAATGGCCTATGAATCAAAGAAAAGCTTTAGGAGGCTATTGCTTTGTGACTCCAAGCAAACATGCAAGGAGCCTTTGCTTAAATTAAGGGTTTGACAAAAACATGCGTCGAAGGAGGCCACACGCCCCAAACGAAAGATGCATGCTTAAGGTTTAAATTCCAAAATGAAGCTTGCATCAAAGGAGGGCCACATGCCCCAAACGAAAGAGGCATGCAGGAGGCAAAATATGCAATTGAAGGAGACCAGAAAAGAGGCCTTTGCCTCATGAATCGAAGGACATCAATCAGGAGGCTTTTTTTTCCTTGTGAATTGAAGCTAGTTGAAGATAAGTGTTGTCCTGTCGAAGCTTGCAATAAGTTGTTTCAAAGGGAGACTTTGTCCTTGTGCATGCTAGAATGGTGGAAAATTCTGCCTTGTGAATTTGGCAAACATGCAGGAAAGAGGCTTATATGGCCAAACGAAAGATGTATACCAACCTTGCACAAAGAGACTAAAATGTTCCAATGAAGCTGGAATCGAACTTGTCCAAAAGAAGTCTAGTGCCCAAACGAAGCAGGATATGAACTTGCCTAAAAGAAGTCCAATGCTCAAACTAAGGGTGTAACCAAAGCATGTATCGAAGGAGTCAAAGTGCCCAGAGCTTGACTTTAATAGGAAAAGGATCAAAATAAATCTTTGGAGTGATTTGTCTGAACCATAGAAAGTGTCTACCAGAAAAGAATCAGGATAAACCATTGATCGATTTAAACTGAACCAGCAGAGGTCTTTAATAATCTTTAACGGGAAAGAATCAGGATAAATCTATGGAGTGATTTATCTGAACCAGATAATGTGTCTATTGGAAAGGAATCAGGATAAACCATTGATCGATTTAAACTGAACCAACAGAAGTCTTGAATAATATTTAACTGGAAAGAATCAGGATAAATCTTTGGAGCAATTTATCTAAACCATAGAAAGTGTCCACCAGAAAGGAATCCGGATAAACCATTGATCGATTTAAACCGAACCAACATAAGTCTGGAAAAGAATCAGAATAAATCTTTGGAGCAATTTATCTAAACTAGAGGAAGTGTCTACCGGAAAAGAATCACGATAAACCATTGATCGATTTAAATTGAACCAACAGAGGTCTTGAATTTATCTTTAATTGGGAAGAATCAGGATAAATCTTTGGAGCGATTTATCTGACTCAAAGAAAGTGTCTACTGAAAAGGAATCAGGATAAACCATTGATCGATTTAAATTGAACCAATAGAAGTCTTGAATAATCTTTAACTAGAAAGAATCAGGATAAAGCTTTGGAGCGATTTATCTGAACTAGAGAAAGTGTCTACCAGAAAGAAATCAGGATAAACCATTGATCAATTTAAACTGAACCAGCAGAGGTCTGGAAAAGAATCAGAGTAAATATTTGGAGCGATTTATCTGAACCAGAGGAAGTGTCTACCGGAAAAGAATCAGGATAAACAATTGATCGATTTAAACTGAACCAGTAGAGGTCTTGAAGTTTCTTTAACTGGGAAGAATCAGGATAAATATTTGGAGCGATTTACCTGAACCAGAGAAAGTGTCTACAGGAACGGAATTAGGATAAACCATTGATCAATTTAAACTGAACCAACAGAAGTCTTGAATAATCTTTAACTGGAAAGAATCAGGATAAATCTTTTGAGTGATTTATCTGAACCAGAGAAAGTGTCTATCAGAAAGGAATCAAGATAAACCATTAATCGATTTAAAGTGAATCAACAGAAGTCTAAAGGAAATATTCTTCATGTAGATAGTCACCCCGTCCTGTTTCAGGAATTGATCTACAATCGATTTGTTTACAGATAATTGTCTTGTCTTGTCGAAAATTTGTTGATGATAATTTTCTGTTGATTGATCTTTCTTGAGAAGGCAAAGAGTTAGTTGTATGCAATGTCATGATGTATGAAATGCATGACGTGATGATGTTTCTCAACATGAATGAGATTTCTATATATGCATTTGTGTTGTCGATGCTATGATGTATGTATATAATGTATGAACATATTAGTTGTTCTGTTGCAGTTTTGTTGGACTGGGGAAAGTAAATCCCTGACTGCTGTTGGAAATGAGGAGTGTAAGTCTTCATATTTTGTTAAAGTTGAAGTGTTGGAAGATGGATTTCCATTATTAGAGAAATAAACTTTGTTGGGGAAGGGAAACGCCGTGCATTGCTTGTGGACTTTGTGAAATTCTGCTTGGGAATCCTTAGAAGCTGGACGACTTTCATTGGGGAATCTTTAGAGAGGTAATTGGAAATTTTGCTCTGTCTGGGATATGAGAGCACCTGATACCATTAGGCGCATACTGGGGATACGACATTGATCCTGTAGCAGGATGTCTCTGCCTCTGCTCCTGCTGGAGAAAGTACCTGCGGGGATTTTATGGAATGACCTATAGATATTATCCTGTTTCTTAAAGCCATTAGTAATTGTCTTTCTATTTTCTTTTCCTTTTTTATGCATTCATTTATAAACAGTAATTACATTCAAATGCACATGTTCAAAAATAATCACTGGACATTTTTGCAAACAAAAAAGGAAAGTAAAAGAAAAAACAGATAGTTTTGCACTTTTAAAGCAATATCTTTGTATTAACGTGAATAAGCATTTTTGTACAAAGATACAAATATCCTAGTAAGAGGAGGTCGTCGTAAGAATGAAAACTAATACAAAGAAAGACAACTATGTGAAATGATGCCATGGGGTTCCCATTCTACTATAACCTTTATGTCTTTGAGCGTCTCATCCACTTGTTGCTTGGTCCGAAGCTGATTGGATTGATTAGTACCGTTTGAGTTTGACAATTGATACTGAAGTTTGGCTGTAAGGTGATCCAACGGGGCATAGTCATACACTTTTAAATTCCTAACTTTTTCCTGGACCGTCCTTTCGGGTTTTCAGTCCACCGGGATACCCCCTTTTTTTTCCCCCAATTTTCCTTTTCAGGTTTTTAGCTTGCCGGGTGTACATAATTTTTTTTGTATATCCCTAATTTTTGCCTAGGCCAGTCAACCTAGCGGGTCTTTTTAATGCGTAGTATCTTTTAACTATGTCCGCTTTTACAGGGTGGGGAAGATCGTCGCCGTCCATAGTGGTTAAGATCATCGCCCCACCCGAAAATATATTTTTGATCACAAATGGTCCTTCGTATGTAGGAGTCTATTTTCCCCTGGGATCACCTTATGGTAGTATGATACGTTTAATTACTAGGTCACCAACTTGATATACTTGACGTCTGACCTTCTTGTTAAAAGCTTTAATCATACGTTTTTGGTACACCTGACCATGGCAGACAGCCGTCAGCCTCTTCTCATCAATCAGGTTCAACTGGTCAAGCCGAGTTTGAATCTATTCATCTTCATTCAACCCTGCATCCTTCATTATTCTTAAAGAAGGTATCTGGACTTCAATTCGTAGGAAAACTTCCATGCCGTATACCAAAGAGAAAGGAGTTTCCTCTGTTGATGTGCGCTCCGTGGTGCGGTAACCGTGGAGAGCAAATGGTAACATCTCATGCAGGTCGTTATAGGTTACTGTCATCTTTTGTATGACTTCTTGATGTTTTTATTAGCAGCTTCTACAACGCCATTCCTCTGCGACCGGTAGGGAGAAGAGTTATGATGTTGGATTTTGAATTGCACGCATAGTCCGGTGATCATAATATTGTTGAGATTGGTACCATTATCTGTAATGAATCTCTCCGGAATACCATACTGACAGATAAGATTCTGTCTGATGAATTAGGCCACAACGTTCTTAGTAACAGAAGAAAATGAAGCTGCCTCGACCCACTTCTTGAAGTAATCAATGGAAACCAAGATGAAGCGGTGTCCATTAGAAGCTGTAGGTCTGATCTCTCCAAACATGTCAATGCCCCACATTGGGAATGACCAAGGAGAAGTCAGGACGTTTAGAAGAAACAGAGGCACATGTATTTTGTCAGCATAGATCTGGCAGTTGGGACAAGTCCGTGAATGCTGATAACAGTCTGCTTCCATGGTGGACCAGTAGTATCCTGCCCATAGGATCTATTTATCCATCATGTGCCCACTATAATGGGTGCCAAAGGTACCTTCGTGTAAATTAGCCATGATCTTTTCTGCCTCACTCTTGTCTACGCATCGAAGCAAAGTAGAGTCGTGGTTGCGCTTATAGAGGATTCCGTTACTGAGGAAGAAATTAGGAGAGAACCTTCCAGGAACTTCTTATCATTGACTGAAGCTCCCTCCGGATATTCTTGGGCCTCGATATATCTTTTAATTTCATGGAACCAATGTCTGTCTACTACTTCTTCAGTATCAATCTCGTGACAGTATGCTGGTTCGTCCATCCTCTCAATAGTGATATGAGGAGCCTCATTATCCCACCTGATTTTGAACATGGATGACATAGTGGCTAGCGTGTCCTCTAGTTGATTTTCCTCTCGTGGAAAATGCTCAAAGGTAATTTCCTCAAAATGTGGGATCAGTGTCAACACATGTTCTTTGTAAGGGATGATATTAAGATGCTTCGTGTCCCATTCTCCTTTGACCCGACTGATTACTAAGGCTGAGTCCCCAAATACACTTAAGGATTTGATCCCCAAATCTATGGAAGCTTTGAGACCCATAATACACGCTTCATATTCAGCCATATTATTGGTACAGTTGAGACACATCCTGGCAGTGAAGGGTGTATGACAGCCTTCAGGAGATATGATCACAGTGCTGATGCCATTACCGAGTGCGTTGGAAGTTCCGTCAAAAACCATGGTCTATTAGGATCCTTGTTTAGGTTCGTCATATAGTCGGAGTTCTTCACAATCATTTACCAACATGATCTCTTCGTCTGGGAATTTGAAATTCATGGATTGATAGTCATCCACATCCTGATGAGCCAAATGATAAGCTAGTACACTTCCCTTTATTGCTTTTTGGATAGTGTACTGAATGTCGTATTCGGTCAGGACCATCTTCCATCTTGCTATTCTTCTAGAGAGGGCGGGCTTCTCGAATATGTATTTAATAGGATCCATCTTGGATATCAATAAGGTAGTGTGAGTCAGCATATACTGTCTTAGTTGACGAGCAGCCCATGCCAGAGCGCAACAAGTATTCTCGAGCAGTGAATATCTGGCTTCACAATCGGTAAATTTGTTACTCAGGTAGTATATTGCATTCTCTTTTTGGCCATTGAATTTTCCAAAACTATTAGGTACATAATCAAAGGTCTTCCCTCAACTGGAGGCATCAAAATGGGAGGCTCTTGAAGGTATTCCTTGATCCTATAAAAGGCAGCCTGACAGTCATCATTCCATTCCACCACTTGATCTTTCTTCAGTAATTTGAAGATTGGTTCACAAGTAGCGGTTAGATGGGAAATGAATTTGGCGATGTAGTTTAGCCATCCTAATAATCCCCGAACTTCCTTCTCAGTGCAAGGAACAAGCATTTCTTGTACTGCTTTTACCTTTGTAGGGTCCACTTCAATACCTTTACCATTGACAATGAAGCCTAAGAGCTTACCGGACCTTACTCCAAAAGTACATTTATTCGGGTCCAACCTTAGTTTGTATTTCTTCAGTCTTTCAAACAGCTTCTGCGGGTGGTCAATGTGTTCCTCTTCAGTTTGAGATCTGGCTATCATATCATCCACGTAGACCTCTATCTCGTGATGGATCATATCGTGAAACAAAGCTACCATGGAACGCTGATAGGTTTCCTCGGTGTTCTTCAACCCAAATGGCATAACTTTGTAACAAAACATGCCCCACTGTATCACGAAGGTCATTTTCTCCATATCCTCAGGTGACATTTTGATTTGATTGTATCCAGAGAAGCCATCCATGAAGGATAATACTTTATGTTGTGCGGTGTTGTCAACCAGAATATCAATGTGGGAAGCGGGAAGTCATCCTTAGGGCTTGCACTATTCAGGTATCTGTAATCCACACACATACCTACCTTACCGTCCTTGTTAGGCACTTGAACGACATTGGCAACCCATTATGGATAAGAGGTGACAGCTAAGAATCCGGTGTTGAACTATTTCATGACTTCAGTCTTGATTTTTTCTGACATTTCTGGTCGCATACGACGAACCTTCTGTTTTAGTGAAGGGCAGTCTTCCTTTGTCGGCAGACGATGGACCACGATATCAGTGTCAAGTCCTGGCATGTCTTTGTATGACCAGGAAAAGACCTCAACATAGTTATATAGCATCTGAGTTAAACGCTTCTTGACACTATGCTCCAGGTTGGCACCTATATTTATTTGTTTCGTGTCCTCTTCAGTACCTAAGTTAATTGTTTCAACCGGCTCTTCGTGGGGCTCTATGGTCCTTTCTTCATGTTGTAATAATCTATCAAGTTCCCCTGTTACCTCAAAATCTTCCTCACCTTCGTCCTCGGCTTGGTAGATCATATTTTCAAAGTCATAATAGGCGATAGAAGAACCGTTACTAATGGGATCCCGAGTGGATGTGGATATGCATTTCAATATGTGAGTGTGTGTAAGAGCATAGCTATCTTTGATAAAATAAAGGTAGAAAAGAAAAAAACAAAGAGCGTAAAATTTGCATGCAAAAATGTCCTATGATTTATTAATGACATATGAAGATGAAGTAACAACCCTCAAAGATGGACCATTGTGCCTCGGGTAAGACACAAGGTTTTAAACTTTAAATTGTTTAAATATTACAAGCCAGAAAATTTAAAGACAATTACTCTTGCATAAAAGTAATAGGAACAAATTCTTTGGCCTCCCAATTTTTGAGTCCACCGCCGATGGTTGGAAAAATCTATTCGTCCATGTCACAACTGCTATCACTGTCTTCCAATGCATTGACTCCATGATTGCTAATGCGTAAAGGTGGTCCCCCAGCGTGAGTACGTCGAACAGCTCTTTGGGCCTCCGAAGTAAAACCTAAACCAAATTTGTTAGATTTATAGGGAATATCCAAAAGTTGGCCCCAAATGGTACATCCACCTTCCTCAATTACTGCTCTAGCATCATTCAGAGAGGCCATTTTCAATGGAGGTCTGGTAATCTTCGGAGCCTTGGTAGCAGTCTTGGTCACAGCAACCGTCTGTGGAACCTCCTCAAAATTCTGACATGGGGTCTCGATGAACTCGCCATCCATTTCAACATACCTGAAAGAGTTCAGGTGACTAACCATGTATTCCTCCTCCCCATGGACTGTGATGATCTTTCCCTTGACTGGGTACTTCAACATCTTATGTAGGGTAGAAGTGATGGCACCAACCCTATGGATCCAGGGTGGACCCAATAGACAGGAATAGGATGGGAGGATATCCATCACATAGAAGGTTGAATCAAAAGTCTAAGTTCCAACTTTGATAGGGATGTCCACCTCCCTATGCACCGTTCTTTTAGAACCATCGAAGGCCCTTACCACAGTGTTGTTGGGCTTCAATGTGAGTCCTTCGTGATCTAACCGGTCAAGAGCATTCTTGGGTAAGACATTTAACGACGAACCTATATACACTAGAACATGGGCTAATGTAATGCCCATACACTCAATAGAGACATGCATGGCATCATTGTGTTTCTTTCCCTTGGGAGTTAAATCAGCGTCAGAAAAACCCAATCCATTATCAACAGTTAGACTAGCCACAAAATTATCGAATTGATCAATGGAGGTCTCTTGGGGCATGTGGGCGGTCTTCCAAAATTTTACTAAGGCCTTAGCGTGGGCCTCAGAGCATAAAAGTAAGGCCAACATTGATATTTTTGAGGGGGTTTTCCCCAATTTCTCCATGACGTTGTAATCACTTTTCTTGATTATCTTTAATATCTCTTCTATCTCCTTCCTAGAAGCCTCAGGAATGACTTCTATATGCGCCTTCATCTGGACATGCTCAAACAATACCTCTTTTTCCCTTGTCTCGATAGCAGGGATAACAGTAGGACTAACAATTGGAGTAACATTGGGAATACTGACAAGAGCGATAGTGGGAATAATTACAGGAGTAGAAATGGTATTTAGAGAGATCTCGGGGGTGAAAACCCTTCCACTTCTTGTTATCTTACTGGTCCCAACGATATTGTCGACGTCAGGATCAATACCTTCAGCAACTTTGTCATTGATAGCCAATAGATCTGGCTTGATGCCATGGTAATAGACGTCAGCCCCATAGTTCCAGGAACAACTTTATCCGAGGAATATGGTATTGGCCCCGGCATGGTGATGATTAGGGGAGCAAACTTTGGAACAGATGTAATCCTTAGGGTCTTTTTGTGGAGACCCTATGAAGATTGTCAGAAATGGTAATTATTGAAACATCTTCACATGAGTTTCTGAAAAGAGCAACTTTCTCGAACAAGATTTCTTTGTTAACCATCAGGCGCTGGACGCTCATCTTCAGTAACAAACAACCATCTGGTAGAGACATACATAAGTGACAACTTTAATCACAACCCGATAATAAATCGGCTTGCAATAGATTGTGTTTAACAATCAAAAGAGGAGTAGTTAATTCATCCACATAGGAAGAAAAAATGATCATCATCAACAACATTGACACCTTGGCCATGTTTGGGCATTGGCGCCATTATTACATTAGGTGTTTCTAGAGGGTAAAACTCAATCTCTTTCGCCTCGATAAGGTCTTGTACCTTATTTTTCAAAGCCCAACAATCGTTTGTATCATGCCCCAGACTTTCAGAATGATAGGCACATCGAGCATTCGGGTTGTAGTGAGGAGAAGAAATATTGGGGTTCTTGGGAGCTTCCTTTAGAGTCACCAAATTGGACTTCAATAGATATGGAAAAACCTGGGACAAGGTCATGTTAATCCAGGTGAATCGTCTTATGGGCGCCTCCGGCCTGCGTTGATGGTTTTGTTATTGATTCGATACAGGATTGAAGATCATAAAATCCCCTACCGTCGGACGATGTTCGGTTTTGTTTTGATTCCTGTGGCCATAAGCAACAATGATCTCCTTCTTTCTAGTGAAGGTTTTTTTCATTGTGCTTGAGGATGCATCCCTTTGAATTTTGCCACTCTTAATACCGGCTTCTACCCGCTCACCAGTCATGATTAGCTCAGTAAATCCAGCTGAAGGGCTTCCCATCAGATGGTTGGAGAATGGACCAGAAAATGTGCCCAAGAACATATCCACCAACTCTCTATCAGATAAAGGGGGTTGGACTCTTCCTACGAGATCCCTCCATTTTTGGAAGAAATGTAACCATAGGTTCCTATCAGCAGTATGGGGTTGAATCTTCCTGACGTATGACCTTAAATGTAGCTTAGGACAAGAGACACCATCATATTTAGAAAATGTGGGGACCTTGAATTTCTGCGGGATGACCACCCCTGAGACCATTCCTAGTTCTTCAAAATCCAGCCCGGGTACCCTCTGGATCTCCATAGCATTAAGGCGATCCTCTAGCTGTTTGTATTCATCATCAGTAGGAGGATACTGTTCTTTAGAGTAGTCATCTTCTTCTTCTTCAGACTCTGGGTTGTCATCTCCTTCCTTGTTCTTTCCTTCTTGATTATCTCCTTCACTTGACGAGGTTGTGAAATCTAGAGTTCGCTTGGCTGGTCCTCTGAACCTTCTTCCAAAATTCAAAACACCGAATGGTTTCTTCGCCTTCTTCTTCTTATCTTTGATCATAAGAGCCTTCAGGTCCTCTTGTCCTTTAGCCAGAGCCAACAACATCTGTTGGAATTGAGCATTCTATGCTTGAAGATATTTTACTGTCTGTTCAATATCCATCTCACTGAAATAAACAGTAGAAAGATAAGGAGACCTGTTGTGAAAAACCTGTTTGTGTTATGATGAATGAAAATGCATATGCAAATCATTTCAAGGAAACTAGGAGATTTAAATTTTCTTAAACAAAAGGAAACACACATTTTATTAATAAATCAAAGTTGATTACATCATGCCTCTCGGGGCTTACAATGGAAGAAATAAAATACAAAAATAAAACTCCTAAGATAAAAAGGTCGCACGCATCCTCTTTGGCACAATATAGGCGTTCAAACTTCGCTCTTCATGAAGCTGCTTTGTGAGATCCATAACCTTCTTCTTGCTGGCGTAGAATTGATTCTCAAAGGTGTCTCGTTCTTCCTTGAGCTGGATCCAAGACTTTTGCAACTCTTCGAAGCTTATTGGCATATCAGGATGAAAAATGATGCAAGGCTCGTCTTCTTGATCAACAGACTCTGAGATCACTGGTAGGATAGCAACGTATGATATTATAAGACTTTGAGCACGAACTCGCACCTATCTGAGGTAAGGCTCCAAATGGATGGAGTTTTTACGTCCCAAAGCACTGCTATCGGTCTTCTTTACCATGCCCCAAGCGCAAATGAACCTTTGGTGATAACCTTGCAAATCATTTGAATAGTCAAACACAATACCCTGGATGAGCATATCGTGGGGACCATCCCTTCGGGCGTAGCCGAACTGACGTAGGGGCAAATAAGGGTTGTAAGTGATGCCTCCTCTAATGCCAAGGAGTGGAACATTAGGGAACTTTCCGCAGCGATCAATAAAAGAGATTTCTTCTTGAGAGCGAGGGCACCAATAGATATCAGAGTGAGAAAGGGACATTATCCTTTGATTCCACCTTAAGCCTAACTCATTCTTCATTACCGACCGAGGGAGGTGCAAAATAAACCACCGATAGAGAGAAGGTGTACAACACATAAGAGTCCCTCATTTCTTCATGGTACGAGTGTGGAGTGAGTGTAGCACATCTCCGAGCAACGTAGGCATTGGATTGCAAGCAAGGAAGATGTTTATGGCACTGACATCTATAAACTAGTCTAAATTGGGGAACAGAACCAATCCATAGATTAAGAGAGCTATGACATCTTCAAAGGTATGGTAACTCATAGAATCTAAGAATATCTGAGCTTTCTTCATTAGAAAATTTGTAAGGAGGCCCTTAACTCTACTTCTTCTTTCCCAATTGGATTCAATTTTAGATGGTTTCAAATGCAAGGTTATGGCAACACTTTCAACAACTGGATCTTGTTCTAAACCGGTGAAAGGTACTTTCTCCAATATAGGTGAACCAAGTATCTTTGAGAATTCTTTCAACGTAGGCACCAACTGGTAATCTGGAAACGTTAAGAAATGGTGTTTAGAGTAAAAGAACTGGAACATGACACTCATCAGACCTTCATCAAACCCGGTATTAACCAAACTGAGCAAGTGACCATATCTCTTGTTGAACGATGAGCTCTCAGGACCAATTCTTTGAGCTTGGGAGGGACATCTACAAAATTGATTCGGATATCCTTTCTGCGAATTGAATCCATATTGTTGTACCCCAAAATTTTCCCTCTCACTTATCAAATATTTTCTCACAAGATCTCTCTTGGTTCAAGACTGCACTAGGTTTGATCAGCTCAAGACAACCCCTTAAGCACTGATGACTGAAATTAGGGTTTGAGATTGCACAAGGATAATTGAAATTTCAATGCCTCATATGACTTTCATGTACCATTATGGATCCCCAAGATTACTCATGTCAAGTTTCAAGCCTTGGATCACATTTTTGCTCAGTTAATTGAGTAGTTGACCTAAAAATCAATTGTATTGGAGAAAAAGTCAACTGTGTCCAATTTAAAGTCAAAAATCATAATTGTTTATCCTTATAAACATTATAAGCTCATATGTATCATTTGATCAAGTTTGGACCATAATTTCTCAAGAAATTTTATCAAATCATCAAAAGGGCAAAATGGTCAAAATTAGGGTTTTGACTGAGAAAGGACAATTTCTGATTTTTGACCTAAAAAATGGTTAATTGGTTTGAGTCATGATCTAAAGAGTTCAATTGCATCATTTTTACCTAATGGCGTGACTCAAAACATTGCTCAAGATCAATTGGATTGATAGTTGATTTTCAGTCAACTAATCAAAAGTCAACTATATACTGAAAAGTCAAACTTTAACTTTTTGGTCAAAATCAAGTGTCAAAGATCACAATTCATCAAAACATGTCAAAATATGAAACTTGTTAATCAAGAAATCAAAAAGTCAAGATTTCATTTTGAAAAGTAAAAGTTTTCAAACTTAGAAATTTTTCTAAGTGTTGAAAACTTCATATTTTTTCATAACTTTGAGCGAATTTTTCACCATGATGCAAGATGAGTCAAAAGAAACTTTCAACATAAAAGTTGTATATATCCATGATATCTACAACATTTATTTACACAACTCCTCCTACAAATGCTTGGATCTCAAGTTATTAGTCCATGAAGTCATGGTCATAAAACAAAACACTTAGTGAAATTTTGAGCATTTTAGGTCAGGATTTTGACCTAACTTCTGACCTAAGTTTCACATAGTTCCATTTGGATTTTGCAAAAGTGATTCAAAGAGGGGTTGTAGATAACATTACAAGCTTTCCAAAATTTCTAAGAACTCCTTGAGATTATTTGTGAGCAAGGAGAATCGAAGGTCAGAAGTTGAGGTTTCATGTTTGTTTACAAGGCAAATTTTGTGATGAACAAAATTCAAATCTCAAACTTATGCTACACAATCTTGCTTTGCAGGACTCTAAACCTTAAGATCTCTCCATAATCAGAAGATTACACTTGCTTTTGAGCTATTATCCACTTGATTCAAGCTTTATCCAGGTAAAATTTCCATTAATGGCACAAAGGCACCATTGCCATTTACATAAAGCAAGCTTTATGCAAAATCAACTTGCATTGAGATTTGCACTTGTTCCTTCTCCATAAACTTCCTCTACAAAGTCAGATAAGCTTGTTTAAAGTTGGTAACCACTCTAGATAGCTTTGTACTATGCAATGAAACCATGTTTGTCAACCATACTTCAAAAACAAGTCAAGAAGCAAAAACATGTGATCTTGTACTTTTGACCACCTCAAGTATCCAAACCTTTTCTATACAAAAGCATAAGTCATATGCAAGAAAACACACGCATGCTGAAGCCCTGAAACCTCCTCAAACTCAGAACCACCAAAAACATCTCAAAACTTTCCATTTCTGATTTTTGAATCCAATCTTTAAATTTGCTCATGCATTTCTTGTCCTTTTACTTTAAAAAGCTTCTAAATAACATACACAAACAATTCCAACACCTGCAACACGACTGTAACACCTCCATCACCATCCACCATTTTCAAAAATAGCACCTTGGACCTTGACTTCTCTAGAACTCCTCATCCATTTTCAGCTCAAGCCAAGCATCACATTAGCTTCCTGGGAACTTGAGGAAGCTAACCCAATCACTGGAACTCATCAAAAGTTGCTCAAACTCAAAACACGATACCCTCTTGCAAGGTGAGTTTTCTGACTTTTGAACTCTTCATACAAGCATCATTAATGATTTATTTGTGAATAAGAAATGTAGATATCATTATCCTGAAGCTAACCATATCCTTAGATTTCATTATTGTTGCTTGAGTAGTTAGAATTTTGACTCCGAACCTCTGAAAATAATTAGGTCAGGATTTGGTACTTTCAAAAATTCTCATTCATCTTTGATTTATAGTTTTTGATATTTATATGGTTGGATTCGTATGAAAAAATGGAACAATTTTCATGTTTACATTTTCCATTTTTGTTGAGAAATGGTGAAGTTACAGGTGGTCTGGCTGGAGGTTGAAGATGAAGTGTATTCAGGACTTGTTTTGTATTATATATTTATCATTTCAGTTATATTAACGAATGTATAGCCACCCCAGTGGTAAGGCAGCGCACTGCTAATTAAGAGGTCATGGGTTCAAACCTCAGCGCGCTGCCTTTTGCATTTTTTTCTTATTTTTTGACATTTTTTGGTTTCAGGAAGCGCTCAGGCCTCCATCCTATGGGCCTGACTTTTTTTCTTAACAATACTCTCTGTTCCACTTATCAACCTCCTTGACTTTATTTATTTTATTTTATTTTAGTTTTAATTTTTTATCTTTTATTATTATTATTAACATTATTATTATTACTATTACTATTATTATTATTATTATTATTATTATTATTATTTTCATTAATAAAAAATCCAAATATATTTATATTTTATTATTTACTTTTTATTTAGTTTATTTTTCATAAAACTAAAAGAACTAAAAAAATTTCTTTAATTAATTCTTTTTTTAATATACTTAGATGATAAAATTTAATTATTATTTTTCTTGTAAATTAAAATAAATTTAGAATTTAGGACTTTTATTTAATTATTTTTATTTACTAATTTAATTAAATTCACAAAAACCCTAAAAAACTTGTTTTCTTTAAATTAGTTTATTTCGCACCTACCCCGATCCGTCCTGAAGAATGAACAAGGTTTGAGATGGTCTCAAAGGTTGATGACTCTTACACATTCAGGCATTCATTGATGTCCCCGATCCTCGGAGAATGTTACCATCATTGATCGATGCGGAGAATTCCCTAATGTCCCTCTCTTAGGCATTAGGGAAGGAATCACTTACAATCCTTGTTTGGCACTACGACACTTTGGATATGCAAGAAGGGATGGTCCTCATGATGCACTTATTCAAGGAATCGTCTTCGACTACGAGAATGATGCTCAGGATTACCGAAAAATGTTCATGAGAGCTTGGGGCATGGTACATAAAGTTGATATCAAGACACTGGGGCACAAGAATTCTATCCCTCTTGAGCCTTATCTCAAATAGGTACGATCTCGTGCTCAAAGTCTTATGATGCCTTATCCCTCTATTCTCCTAGTTATTATAGAGCTTGTTGTGGAAGGAGATATCTCGTACACTATCCTACATCCTAACATTCCCACCTCGCTCGAAGACTTGCAAAGGGATTGGATAGAGCTTAAGGGGGGAGCGAGACACTTTTGAGGCCCAAATCTACGCCAGCGAGAAGATGGTTCTAGAACTCACCAGGCAGCTTCATGAGGAGCGGAGTCTAAACGCATACATCGCACCAAAGAGGATGCGCTCAACTTTTTTGTCTTAGTTTTTGTATTTTCATTTCTTTCATTGTAATCCCAAAGAGGAATGATGTACTCAAACTTTGATTTATTAATATGACGTGTGTTCTTTTTGTCTGAAACAAATTTAAATCTCTAAATTCCTTGAAATCATTGCATATGCATCTTCATTCATCATAACATAAGCAGGTTTCTTACCAACATGTCTCCTTATCTTTCTACTATTTATTTCAGTAAGATGGATCTTGAGCAGACAGTGAAAGACCTCCAGGCGCAGAATGCTCAGTTTCAACAGATGTTCTTGACTCTAGCCAAAGGACAAGAGGATTTGAAAACTTTGTTGATTGAAGAAAAGAAGAAGAAAGCAAAGAAAACAACTGGAGTTATGAATCTAGGAAGAAGGTTCCCAGGACCAGCCAGACGGACCCTAGACTTCGCATCATCATCTGGTGAAAAGGATAATAAAGAAGGGAAAGGCAAGGAAGTGACTACCCAGCCAGAATCTGAAGAGGAAGAAGAATAAGATTACTCTGAAGAGCAGTATCCCCCGACTGATGACAAATACAAACATCTGGAAGAGCGTCTAAGTGCAATGGAGATTCAGAAAGTTCTCGGGCTGGACTTTGAGGAGTTGGGTTTGGTGTCTGGGATTGTTATTCCACCAAATTTAAAGGCACCAGGATTTTCTAAGTAAGACGGGGTCTCATGTCCCAAGATGCATCTCCGATGTTATGTGAGAAAAATACACCCTAACACTACTGACAGAGATTTGTGGGTCCACTTCTTTCAAGATAGTCTATCCGAGACTTAGCTAGATTTGTTCTATCAACTGGAAAGGGCCAATATCCATAATTGGGAAAACCTTGCCGCTTATTTTTATAAATAGTATCAGTACAACGCAGACCTTTCTCCCACCCGTACTCAACTCTAGAGTATGGCTATAGTTTCAAGCGAAGGCTTCAAAGACTACGCTTAGAAATGGAGGGACTTAGAAGGAAGACTCCAACCTCCCCTGTCTGAAAGGGAACTAGTGGATATGTTTCTAGGGAACTTGTCTGGCCCATTTTTCAATCATCTAATTGGAAGCTCCTCAGCAAGCTTCACTGAATTAATCTTGATCGGAGAAAGAGTGGAAGTTGGGATTAAGAGTGGGAAGATCCAAAAAGACACATCCTCCAATGCCGTGAGAAAACCATTTATCGGGAATAAAGAAGTTGGTGTCGTGTACCCTCAAAGGAATCAAGACATAATTGAACGTTGTCCAACGGTAGGGGCCGTCATGATCCCTAAGCCTGCACCTACTCAACAAATGAGCAACCAACCTAGAACAGAAAGACCAGTAAGAAAATTTACCCAGATAAATATGACACTATCTCAAGTCCTACCACATTTGTTGAGATCTAATATGGTAAATTTGAAGGAAGCCACGAAGAATCCCAACACAGCCTCTCCTCATTACCATCTTAATGCTCACTGTGCTTACCATTCAGAAAGTCCAGGCCATGATACCAATAATTGTTGGGCTTTGAAAAACAAAGTACAAGACCTTCTCGAAGCAAAAGAAATTGAATTTGATGCTTTCGAGATCCCAAATGTTATCACCGCTCCTATGCCCAAGCATGGCCGTGATGTTAACGCTATTGAAGATGATATGTTTGTTACTATTGTTGATGAACTTGTTACTCCTCTCCTGGCTGTCAAGAAGAACCTGTTGAAACCCAGTTTATTTCCGGGATGTGACGAAAGCTGCCACTTCTGTTTATCCCTACCAACTAGTTGTCATTTACTGAAAGCAGGTGTCCAACGCCTAATGGATGACAAAGAGATTTTGTTTGAAAAGACTCCCGTCCCAACCATTTCTTACAATGATGTTTCAATAGTAACCATTCTGCCAAATCTTCCAGGGTCTCCACCAAAAGACCCGTTAGGATTACATCTGTTCCTAAAGTGGCTCCACTGATAATTACTATGCCAGGGATGGTCCCGTACTCATAAGATATAACTGTCCCATGGAACTATGGGGGCAACATCTACTATCACGGCATCAAGCAGGATTGGCTGGCTGATGAAGAATCAATTTTTGAGAAGTCTGATCCCGACATCCGCAACATTGCCAGAACCAGCAAGAAAACCCGAAGTGGCAGAGTATTCTCACCCGAGATTTTTCCTCTGAAGACTATTATTGGTCCTATGGTCATCCCTATTTTTATTCCTGTTGATACTACTACTACAGTTCCTGTGGATACCCCTACTGACACCCCTACTGCCAAGTCAACCGAGACTCGGGGAAAAGGCATTATGATTGAGCCTGTCCGAATGAAGGCGCAATCAATATCTATCCCGGAAGCCTCGAAAAAGGAGATGGAAGAAATTCTGAAAATTATAAAGAGAAGAGACTACAACATAGTCAAACATCTAAGGCAGACTCCGTTAAAGATTTCCATGATGGCTTTATTGTTGTGCTCCGAGGCTCATGCGAAGGCCTTGGTAAAATTTCTTAAAACTGCCCATGTACCATAAGAAACCTCTGCTGATCAGTTCCAAGACTGTGTGGCCAGCTTAACAGTTGACAATAGCTTAGGCTTTTCTGATGCTGACCTAACGCCTAGAGGTAGGAAACATAACAAGGCGTTGCATGTCTCTGTTGAATGCAGGGGCACGATGTTGGACCATGTTCTAGTTGATACTGGTTCATCTTTGAATGTGCTGCCTAAGAAAGCTTTGGATAGACTCGACTGTGAAGTTCTGACCTTAAAACCCAACAACATAGTGGTAAGGGCCTTCATCGGATCGAAGAGGATGGTGCATGTGGAGCTGGACATCCCCATAAAAGTTGGAACTCAAACCTTTGATTCAACTTTCTATGTAATGGACATTCGCCCTTCCTATTCCTGTTTATTGGGCTGACCATGGATTCACAACGCTGGTGCCGTCACCTCTACATTACATCAGATGCTGAAATACCCAACCAAGGGAAAAATCATTATTGTCCATGGAGAGGAGGAATATATGGTCAGTCACTTGAACTCCTTCAGATACGTGGAATTGGATGGTAAATTCATTGAAACTCCATTTCAGCATTTCGAGGAAGTTCTACAAACAGTGGCAGCTACTAAGACTATTTCCCAAGTCCAAAAGATTACAAGACCTCCGCTAAAGATGTCTTCTCTGAAAGATGCCAAGGCAGTGATCGAAGAAGGTGGGTGTACTATTTGGGGCCAACTCCTGGATATCCCTTAAAATCTGACAAATTTGGTTTGGGTTTCACTTCAGGAGCCCAGAAAGTTGTACGTCGTGCTCTTGCCGGGGGACCAATTTTGAGGATCAGTAACCATGGAGTCAACACAGTGGAGGACAGTGATGACAACTGTGACCTGGAAGAATGGATTTTCCCGACTATCAACGGAGGACTCACCAACTGGGAAGCTAAAGATTTTTCCCAATTACTTTTATCCAACAATAATTGTCTTTAAATTTCTATCGGTCTTGTAATAATTAAACAATTCAGACTTTTTAAACCTTGTGTCTAACCTGAGGCACAACGATCCATTTGTAAGGGTTGTTACCTAATTTTCATATGTCGTCAATGAATTATGGACGTTTTTGCATGCAAACTTTGCGCTCTTTGTCTTTATTTTTCTACATTTTTATTTTCTTCAAAGATAGCTATACTCTTACACACACTCGCATTCAAAATGCAGGTCTACATCCACTCAGGATCCCATGGGTAAAAATTCTGCTATGGCCTATTGTGACTCTGAAAACCTAATCTACAATGCCGAAAACGAAGGTGAAGAAGATTGTGTAGTTCCAGGGTAACTAGCCAGGTTACTACAACAGGAAGAGAGGACCACACAGCCCCACGAAGAACCAGTGGACACAGTTAATTTAGGTACCAAAGAGGACAAGAAAGAAGTCAAGGTGGGTGCAAATCTAGAACCCATTGTCAAGAAGCGTCTAACTCAGTTATTACATGATTATGTTGAGGTCTTTTCCTGGTCGTACAAAGACATCCCAGGACTTGATGCTGATATCGTGGTCCATCGTCTACCGACAAAAGAAGACTGCCCTCCGGTAAAAGAGAAAGTCTGTCGCATGCGGCCAGACATGTTAGAGAAGATCAAGGCCGAAGTCATGAAACATTTCAACACCGGATTCTTAGTCGTTACCTCCAATCCACAATGGGTCGCCAATGTTGTTCCAGTGCCTAAAAAGGACGGCAAAGTACGAATGTGCATGGACTACAAATATTTGAATAAGGAAAACCCCAAGGATGATTTCCTGCTTCCCCATATCGACATTCTGGTTGACAATACCGCACAACATAAAGTGTTCTCATTTATGGATGGTTTCTCAGGCTACAACCAAATCAAAATGGCACCTGAGGACATGGAAAAAACGACCTTCATCACATAATGGGCATATTATGTTACAAGGTTATGCCATTCGTGTTGAAGAACGCCGGGGCAACTTATCAGCGTGCCATGGTAGCTCTATTTCAGGACATGATCCATCACGAAATAGAGGTCTATATGGACGACATGATAGCCAGATCTCAAACTGAAGAGGAACATCTTGACCATTTGCAGAAACTGTTTGAGATATAAAGAAATACAAGTTGAGGTTGAACCCGAATAAATGCATATTTGGGGTGAGGTCCGGTAAACTCCTAGGCCTCGTTGTCAGCAGTAAAGGTATCGAAGTGGACCCTGCCAAGGTAAAAGCAATACAAGAAATGACTGCTCCTCGTACTGAGAAGGAAGTCAGAGGATTTTTAGGACGGCTAAACTACATTGCCAGATTCATTTCTCACTTGACCGCTACTTGTGAACCAATCTTCAAATTACTGAAGAAAGATCAAGTAGTCAAATGGAATGATGAGTGCCAAACTGCCTTCGACAAGATCAAAGAGCACCTTCAAGAACCTCTTGTTTTGATGCCACCGGTCGAGGGAAGACCTCTGATCATGTATCTAGCTGTTTTGGAAAATTCAATGGGGTGTGTGCTGGGGAAGCATGACGAGTCTGGCCGAAAAGAGCATGCTATTTATTACCTAAGCAAAAATTTTACCGACTATGAAACAAGATATTCACTACTCGAGAAAACTTGCTGTGCTCTGGCATGGGCTGCTCGCCGGCTAAGACAGTATATGCTGACCCATACTACCTTATTGATATCCAAGATGGACCCAATAAAATACATATTCGAGAAGCCTGCCCTCTCTGGGAGAATAGCAAGATGGAAGATGATCCTGACAGAATACGACATTCAGTACACTACCCAAAAAGCAATAAAAGGGAGTGTGTTAGCTGATCACCTTGCTCATCAAGCTATGGATGACTATCAGTCCATGAAATTCGAATTCCCATATGAAGACATCATGATGGTGAACAAATGTGAAGAACTCAGACCATATGACGGACCTGAACAAGGATCCCGATGGACCCTGGTTTTTGATGGGGCGTCCAACGCACTCGACAATGGCATAGGTGCTGTAATCATATCCCCAGAAGGATTTCATACTCCATTCACCGTAAGACTTTGCTTGAACTGTACCAATAACATGGCAGAATACGAAGCGTGTATTTTTGGTCTCAAAGCTTCTATAGATTTGGGAATCAAGTCTTTGAGTGTATTTGGAGATTCAGCCTTGGTCATCAGTCAGATCAAAGGAGAATGGGACACTAAGCACCCTTACCTTATCCCCTACAAAGAACATATGTTGACATTAATCCCACATTTTGAGGAGATTACATTCGAGCATTTCCTGCGAGAAGAAAATCAACTAGCGGACGCGCTAGCCACCATGTCATCCATGTTTAAACTCAAGTGGGGTAACGAGTATCCCCAGATCACCATTGAATGGATGGATCAACCATCTTACTGTCACGAGATCAATACTGAAGAAGTAGTGGACCAGCCTTGGTTCCATGAAGTTAAGAGGTATCTCGAGGCTCAAGAGTATCCGGATGGAGCTTCAGTCAATGATAAGAAGTTCTTGAGAAGATTCTCTACTAAGTTCTTCCTCAGTAATGGCATTCTCTACAAACACAACCATGACTCTATTTTGCTTCGTTGTGTAGACAAGGCTGAGGCAGAAAAGATCATGGCTGATCTACATGAGGGCACTTTTGGTACCCATTCCAGTGGGCATAAGATGGCAAAGAAGTTCCTGCGGGCAGGGTATTACTGGTCTACCATGGAAGCAGATTTCTACCAGCATTCGTGAACCTGCCACAAATGTCTGATCTATGCTGAAAAAGTTCATGTGCCTCCAGTTCCTTTAAACGTCCTGACTGCTCCCTGGCCATTCGCAATGTGGGGCATCAATATGATTGGAGAAGTCAAACCAACAACTTCTAATGGGCACCGCTTCATCTTGGTGGCCATTGACTACTTCACAAAGTGGGTTGAGGCAGCTTTTTTTGCTTTTCTTACCAAGAATGTTGTCGCCTGGTTCATCAAACATAATCTCATCAGTCGGTACGACATCCTGGAGAGAATCATCACAGACAACGGTACGAATCTCAACAATACTATGATCACCGCACTGTGCGCACAATTCAAGATCCAACATCATAATTCTTCCCCTTACCGGCCGAAGATGAATGGTGTTGTCGAAGCCGCAAATAAGAATATCAAAAAGTTCATAAAAAAAATGACAGTAACCTACAAGGACTGGAATGAGATGCTACCATTCGCTCTCCACGGTTACCGTACCACGACGCGCACATAAACAGGGGCAACTCTATTCTCCTTGGTATACAGCATGGAAGCTAATCTACCAGTTGAAGTACAAATACCTTCTCTAAGAATCATAAAGGATGCAGGGCTGAGTGAAGACGATTGGATCCAAACTCGCCTTAACCAGTTGAACCTAATTGATGAGAAGAGGCTTACGGCTGTCTGTCAGGGCCAGATGTACCAAAAACGTATGATCAAAGCTTTTAACAAAAAGGTAAGACATCAGTAATATCAGGTTGGTGACTTGGTAATCAAGCGTATCATATTAGCACAAGGTGATCCCAGGGGAAAATGGACTCCTACATACAAAGGACCATTTGTAATCAAAAGCATATTCTCTGGTGGAGCAATGATCCTAACCAATATGGATGGCGACGACCTTCCACACCTTGTGAACGCGGACATAGTCAAAAGATACTACACATAAGAGACCCGCTAGGTTGACACACCTAGGAAAAACAAGGGCATCCCGGAGAGCCACAAAGGTTCGGGCAAAAAATAGGGATAAAATAAAAAAATCTTTACACCCGGCAAGCTGAAAACCCGAAAGGGCGGCTTGGGCAAAAAAGGGTATCCCGGTGGACTAAAAACCCGAAAGGGCGGTCCAGGCAAAAGTTAGGGAATTAAAGCGTATGACTATGTCCCGTTGGGTCACTTTATAGACAACCTTTTAAAGGGTGAGAAAACACTTAGAAGGGAGGGTTGAATAAGTTTTTCCTTTTTATTTTTCTTTGTAGCTCAACAATAATGGAAAGACACAGTTATTTTTATCCTGGTTCATTTGAACTCAAACAACTTCAGTCCTCCCGCCAAGGTGATTTTGCCTTTCTCAACAATGACTTAATTCACTATAATCAAACAGATTACAATCACACAACCAAACTGTTGTGACTAACAATACAAAGCACAAGTAAACTTACAAGTGACTAACACCACTAAGACTCAAACTAGTCCTATCCTTCTTGAGAAATCTGACCAAGCTTGGTCTCTCAAGGAACAAATAAAATAATTAAATCTTTATAATAGTGAAATAAATTGCTTCTTAGAAAGCTATATCACAAACTATGATTTATCACTAAGATAAGTTTTGCACTTGTGAAAATAACAAAGTAATTTGTGAGCAGCAGAATAATTTTCACGTAAGATGTTTCTTTTGGTTTTGGTAAGTAGTTGACTTGCAATAAATGATCTTCTATTTATAGCATGAGGAAAACGACCCTTACTGCCTTCAAAAGTGAGGAGCAATTAATGTTTGCGTGGTAGCTTGCATTTTTGTTTCTTTCAATGAACTAGCGTTGAGACACTTGAGTGCTTTAGCCGTCTTTGCATTAAATGAATAAACAGAGCTGTCAGAGCTTGTTTCCTAAAACTTGACAAGACTGATTGCTTCTTTAATCTTTCAAAACTTGCTTCACATCTTGTTTCAGAATATGCTTGCAAATAAATTCTCATCAGGGCTTTCTTGCAAAATACTTTTGAACATAGTTTGCATGGAAACTTGCTAAGATTAGAGGATTCTTTAAATTGCTTCTTATCAGAGCCAGCGTCAGAACTTGCGCTAAATAAATATTTCTTTCATCCAAGAACTTCTTCATTTTTATTCAGCTCAGCACGTAAAATGATTTTCACCTTAGAAAATACTTCAGTCAGAACATTATCTGAAACAAAGAAATATGCTCATTAGAGTATCAATTATACAAAATATATTTTATTGTTATCATTAAAACTCTAAGATATGATCAGAACCAATCTTGTTCTAACAATCTCCCCCTTTTTGATGATGAAAAAATATTCAGGTTTTAAAAAAAAAATTGAACAAGAGATAAGAATCTCCCCCTGAAATAAATATTTCTTCTTCTGAAAAAAATAGATGTATAAGAAAAACTTCCTGAGATTTTTCTTTAGAGCTTTGAGAGTTTTCTTTTAGGATTTCTTCAGCAAGTCTTTTGAAGATGATGTTCAGATGATTAAACTTCCAGAGTTTAGAGATACCTGCAAAATTCTTTAAATAGAGAAAGAAATCTTTGTATTTTGTTAGTAATGTTTGACACTTAGTCCCATAACTGTTAATCAAAGATTAGATCAAAATACTCATTTTCTCCCCCTTTTTGTCATAATCAAAAAGTATAAAAAGAATTAAAGAGCGTAAAAGGTTTTTATAAAAAGATTCAGAGGTACAAAACAAAACAAAAAACTAGAAACAGAATGACACTTAAGTTTTTCTAGAAACAAGAGACAAAAGAAGATTCTTGATTTCAGATGAAGATTCCTCTTGCTTCATTATCCAGTTTCTGATTTCCTTGTTTGTCTCATCTTGCTTGTCCAAGCGCTCATGAATAGCTTCATTTTCCTTCTTAAGCTCATTCAGAGTATCCATAACCAGTGAAGTAGGAGCAGAAGATGAAGTAGCTTCAACAGATATAACCTTTGGTGTAGAAGCAGCTGAGTCAGAACGAACAATATTTTAGAGAAGATTGTCCAGATCAACCATAAGAGTCGGCACACCTTCTGGTGCAAATTTAGTAGTAGGTTGATTAAACAAAATTATTGCCAGAGGATTTGAATCTTCATAGGCATCTTCAGACTCATCTTCTGAAATGTCCATTTGATCAGTAGGAGCATTGGCAATCAGCAGAGTAGACTTCTTGTCCCAAGTATCAACAAGTTCTGATTGTAAGGCATGCAGATGTTTGGAGAAATTCTCAAGCAATTGAGAATGACACAAGTCTTGCAATTTCAGAGGTTCATCATCTAATGTTCGTTTAAACGTTTCCCACAGAAGATCTGTTGCTGCTGGGTTCACGTTGCTGGTGCAGTCTGCCTTCAGCAGGTCTATCCAAGCTTGTACTTCTGTTATAAAATTATGAAAACATACATTTACATCTGGTTGGACAGGTTTGGGAACATCCTTTTTGTAGGTTTTATTTTCCAGAAATTGTAGGGATTCAAAATCAACTACAGTTTTCAGAAAGTCAGTTGGTTCAAGAGTTTCTAATTGTTCAGGTGTTTCTGTTTGGTCAAGATTTTCAGATGGTTCAGGTGTTGCTGATGGTTCAAGAGTTTTAGATGGTTCATGAGATGGATTGAGGGTATGTTCTGGAGATTGAGGAGGTGAAAGCGTTGGTGAGTTAGGTGTTGGAAGTTCTGGAGATATGGGTGGTGTGACGTCAAGAGAAATGATGATGGTGTTTTCAGCAGAGGGGGTAGGATTTTTTGGTTGAGTTCTGTTCATAGTAAAGATATTCTCATAGGGTAGGGTGAAAGGTAGCTTTTCCATGGCCAGAGATACGTTTATTCCAGGTATTCTCCAAGAGCCATCATACCATTCAGAAGATCTTGATGATAAGGGTCTGGGAGGTGTTTGAGAAAAGTTTTTAGCAGGATTATTTTGTGAGATAGGTGTTTGAGATGGTTGTGTTTAGGTTTAAAGAGAGTCATCAGAGTTAAAATCACTTATGTCTGATAAAACTTTATCTACTGAAGGGTTTGTAGAAAGAGGTTCAAAGGGAATGGTTAAATCTATGTCTACATCTATGTCACCTAATGTTTGAGGTTTAGCAGATGTAGATATATATACAGAATCATAAAAAGAAATAGTCTCATAAGGTGTACCTGATTTCTTCTTCTTCTTCTGGGGTCTAGCAGAGGGTCCTTCAACTGCTTTCCTTTTATTGGCTGCTGGAAGATAACATCTAAAGCTGCTTCATTTCTACCTTGAAGCTAGGAAGGATCAACTGGAGTTCCACTTTCTTTGCAAATTGCAATGTAATGCAGAATGATACGAGGGTGATCTCCTGGGTTGAAAAGTGGAAAGTCAGCAATTGGAATTCTTCTTCTAGTAACGGTTACTGATACGTAAGGATTAGGTTCCACCAGCAGTTTATCAATGAGCTTTCTCTTCACCAAATTCTTTCCTGTCAGAGCTTTCCCACACGTAGGCTCTAACTCCCCCAGCAGGTTTGCTTCGTCCAAATGTGCAATCAGACCATTCTCTGTCAGAATGTATGAAATCAACCTTCCCATTTGAATCTAGTTTATTTTGGATTTAGGGTTCTTCATTCTCTCTGCTTCCCTTGTTTCCTTGACATGTGTCCAGAGGTGATCAAACAGAAGGTAGGGTAAATCAATCTTTACATTTGTTCCCAGACAAAACAGAAGGTATTGCTGGTCAGCATTTATATAGTCAGGAGAACTTGTTTCCTTTCTATGATGAATGCAACCATGGATGATTCTAGCCCAGATCTTATACTGATTCTTCAAGTCTCTGACTTTTGTTGAAGCTTGCCCGGTTGTAAACATTTCATCATGAACTCTTAACATATCCGTTCTAGCATTTGAGACTCTAGTGACTCCATTGCCTTCGAAACCCAGTAACCTCCTGATGAGATTTTCAGTGATTGAAATTTCCTTACCCATTACAAACGAGAGAATAACCTTTGGAGATGCAATGGCGTGAATCCAAAATTCCTTTACAAGATGTGGAAATACAGGGCCAACAAGACGATCAAAGTAATTTCCCCATCCTTGAAATTCCACTGCAGGAAGAAGGTCAAACCCATTTTCCTTTAGGTTTTCAAAGTCCACCATCAATTCACATATTACTTCTAAACTGTCAACAGGAATAAGAGTGGTTCTTTCAGGGATGATGTATTGTTCAGCTTGAGTGCTTTCAGAAGGAGTAGAGGATGAAGCCATTATAGCACTTAGGTTGAGATGAAAGAAAATGGGTTGCAGAAAAAATACACAGATGGTTTTAAAAAATGAAAGATAAGGTAAAAAGTGAGAAAGGGGTTTTACAAAAGTATTTATAGGTAAAATTTTTTTTAAAAAAAGGGTTTTGAAATAAAACTTTAAAAAGAATTTAAGAAAAAATTAATTAAAAAAAAATTTAATCATTACTAGCATTTAATGACATTGATGTGAGGGGAAAGCGTGAGATTTTGAACAAATCATAACAGTTACCTAGGAACGGCGTCAATAGAATAGAACGCGTGACCTTTCAGAAATACAACACATGTTCATCTCCTGAAGGTTGCATGAGACAACTGTTTGATATAATGAACTGCTGAACTATACTTGTAATGAAACGTTAGAACATTTCAGAACTTTATATATAGTTTCTGATGTAACTTCTCTTCTAACTTCTGAAGAGTTATTAATCAGAACATTCATTTCAGAACATTCTGAAAGCAATCACAGAAGATAAATATAATTTCATTCAGGACAAAATTTCATACTAATATTTTTCAGAATGAATTTAAATCTATCTTCAGAAAGGGGTTTGGTAAAAATATCATCCCATTGATGGTCTGTGTTTACAAAGTTTAAATTTAAAATTCCTTTCTGAATGTAGTCCCTTATAAAATGATATTTAATTTCTATGTGTTTTGCTTTAGAATGCAAAATGGGATTTTTAGAAAGACAAATTGCAGAGGTATTGTCACAGAAGATAGGAATCTTACTTTCATAGAGATTAAAATCTTCTAGCTTACTTTTCATCCAGATCATCTGAGAGCTATATCCAGCAGCAGATATATACTCAGCTTCTGTTATTGAAAGTGCAATGGTAGCTTGCTTCTTGCTGTACCACGAGATAAGGTTGTCACCCAGAAACTGACAGCTTCCAGAGGTTCTCTTTCATTCAATTCTATCTCCAGCAAAGTTAGCATCACAATAACCTACTAGTCTGAATTCTTTTCATCTTCTGTAACACAGACCCATATTAGTAGTACCTTTCAGATACCTCAGTATTTGCTTAACAACAGTTAAGTGAGATTCTCTAGGATCTGATTGGAATCTAGCACATAAACATATGCTGAATAATATATCAGGTCTAGATGTAGTCAGATAGAGAAGGGATCCAATCATACCTCTGTAGAGTTTCTGATCTACCTTCATACTTACCTCATCTTTCCCCAGAATGCATGTAGGATGCATTGGTGTCTTTGCATCTTTACTTTCTGACATCTGGAATTTCTTCAGAAGTTCTTTAACATACATCGTCTGATGTATATAATACCTTCTGGAGTTTGGTTTATTTGTATTCCCATAAAGAACTTTAATTCTCCCATCATGCTCATCTCAAATTCAGCCTGCATAGTCTCAGCAAATTCTTTTCCAAGAGAGATATTAGATGTTCCAAAAATAATATCATTAACATAAATTTTACAAATTAAAATGTCATTTTTAAATTTTTTTCTGAATAAATTTGTGCCCACTTTCCCTCTGGTAAAATCCTTTTCTAAAAGAAAATTACTCAAACGTTCATACCAAGCTTTGGGAGCTTGTTTCAGACCGTATAATGACTTTTTTAGTTTAAAAACATGTTCTGGATATTTTGAGTCATTAAAGCCCGGAGGTTGATGGACATAAACTTATTCTTCTATATAACCATTTAAAAAAGAACTTTTAACATCCATTTGATATAATGAAATGTTATTTTGAACAACAAAAGAAATTAATAATCTAATTGATTCTAACCTGGCGACTGGGGAAAAGGTTTCATTATAATCAATTCCTTCTTGTTGACTATAACCTTGTGCAACCAGTCAAGCTATGTTTCTGACCACCTCTCCTTGCTCATTTAATTTGTTTCTGAATACCCATTTAGTTCCTATAATATTGAATCCTTTAGGTCTTGGAACTAGATCCCACACATCGTTTCTAGAAAATTGATTGAGTTCATCTTGCATAGCTAGGATCCAATCATTGTCTTCCAGAGCTTCATCAATAGAGGTTGGCTTAATCATAGATACCAATTCAAACAATGATTCTTCATTGATTCTGAGAGAGGATCTTGTTCTAATGGGATCTTCTTTATTTCCAATAATCACGTCTTCTTTATGAGCTGAAGAGATTCTGGGAAACCTTTTCTGAGAGGGTTGTTCAGAGACTCTGAGATTATCCAGAGCATTATCAAGAGGAGGATCTTCTGAGTTGTCCTTTGCTTCTGACTTTTTAGAGTTTGAGAGATGATCTTCTGTACCTACAAAAATATCAATCTGCTTTGGCTGTTGCTAGCCAAGCTTATCATCAAACCTAAATTTGATTGATTCTTCAACAATCAGAGTTTCTGTGTTGTATACTCTATAGCCTTTTGAGCATTTAGAATATCCAAGAAGAAAACACTTTTGTGCCTTAGAATCAAACTTGTTCAGATTATCTTTAGTATTCACAATATAGCAAGTACATCCAAAAGGATGAAAATATGAAATGTTGGGTTTTCTGTTTTTCCATAATTCATAGGGAGTCTTTTCAAGAATAGGTCTTATAGAGATTCTATTCTGAATATAACATGTTGTGTTCATTGCTTCTTCTCAGAAGTTCTTAGCCATATTTATTTCATTAATCATGATTCTGGCCATTTCTTGTAAGGTTCTATTCTTTCGTTCTACAACTCCATTTTGTTGGGGAGTTCTAGGACAAGAGAAATCATGAACAATACCATTTTCTTTAAAATATTTTTCAAAATAATGTTTTTCAAATTCTCCTCCATGATCACTTCTAACTTTTATAATTCTAAAATCTTTTTCATTTTGCACTTGGTTACAGACACTACTACGAAAATGGGCTTTCACAGCGCTTTTTTTTGCCCTTTAAAAGCGCTTAAAAGCGCTGCCGTAGCCAGCGCTGGCGTAGGCTACGAAAGCGCTTTTTTCTGGCCAAAAGCGCTGTCGTAGGTGGACCTATCCCAGCGCTTTTTCCTTAAAAAGCGCTTTGATAGGGGGGTCTTTCCCAGCGCTTTTTGAAAAGCGCTTTGATAGGTGTGCTATTTAAATTTTTTTTTTATTTATCAGGCCTTTTACAGCGCTTTTTATGGAAAAAGCGCTTTGATAGGGGGGTCTTTCCCAGCGCTTTTTCCATAAAAAGCGCTTTGATAGGGGTTCTATTTAATTTTTGTTTTTTTATTTATCATGGCTTTTACAGCGCTTTTTATGGAAAAAGCGCTTTGATAGGGGGGTCTTTCACAGCGCTTTTTCCATAAAAAGCGCTTTGATAGGGGGTTTCTATTTAATTTTTTTTTTTATTTATGCTGCCTACGAAAGCGCTTTTTAGCCAAAAGCGCTTTCGTAGCTCATACAAATTTTTTAAAGTGAAACCTATAATTTGAGGTTCCCTGTGCGGCCTGTAATTTTTTTTTGGTCCAATAATTTAACCTGTAATTCAATCCTTATCTATACATATATTTTAAGAAATCGGTATTATATTAACAGAAACCGGTATACCATATAATATTCAATCCTTATCTATATATATGTAACTAAATCATATATAACTAAATTTGTAACCATATATACATTTGTAACCATAACTAAATCACATACAAAGTATCGTGTTAATTTGTAACCATATATATACATATGTAACTAAATCATATATAATTACATCGAAAATAATGCTCCACCGACACGGTCGTCATCCTGCAAAGTATGAATATGAACAACACGGTAAATTAAACAAACAATATTAAAGGCTCCAACACAATCAAACTAACACGTACAATAATATTTTATTCATACCCATCAGAATAATCTGTTTTCAACATAAAATTGACATATTTCCTCTTTGACTTCTTCCACTTGAACTTTCGTGTACGACATAGTATAGAGGTCAGCAAAGTACTACATAAGAAATTAATACTTCAGTATATGCATGATGTTATTAAATGTAGAAATCATACAAAATTATTCTAAGTTATAAATCCATACCGTGCTTGGAATCTCTACTTGATTTTTATGAAGGATTTCTTTCATAAACCTCAAGCAAAAGTATCCGCAATCTACATCGTTATTCTGTAACGGACACTGCATAGAAAAACAGAATATATTTTATAGTTGTCGTGTAATTTTATCAAGTAACATAACTATTATTATAAGCAACTAATTTTGTACCTGCACTTTGATCCAAGTAATATTTGATGATTTACTCCGGGGTACCTGTGCGTCCCTTTGACTACGAAATATTTGTATTGATCTAAGAAAATAAAAACATATATTTAGATCAATCTCACAGAAATAATTAAATATATAAATATACACGAATAGTTAGAACGATCTCACTTACTGATCAACAGTTTCCTTCATAGCGGGATAGTTAGTCCATTCCCCGTCTACCGAATTCAGAAAGTACACAACTTTTTTAATCGGATCGATAGCCAACAACAACCAGTGTTTTCTAAAAATTTAAGCAACAGTTTAGAAGAAAAGTTTCTACGCAAAATAAACAAAGATATATTAGAATAAATGAAAAACTCACCCCACTGGAACAGTGTTATACGGCAAAATAAACAAGCTATCTGGGTTGCCGACGTAGGCCGTGTATCGATTCACTAAGTACTCCCTAACTGAACCCGGTTCCCTGACAATTGTCGCTCCGCTGACAATATGGGTAGACAAGAAATGGAAGCGTCTTGCCAATACAGTCTCGCGCATTTTTTTATCGTACAACAACCTTAAATAAAAACATATAAACATTAGACTATTTTCATTGAAATGTGTAAATAAATTGTTCAACTAATTAAATGATATATTTATCGGAATACCGGATGTATGCGTGAACATTGCCGATGCCTAATTCACCATGCGTCATAATCTCAGTCATTTCGTCCATTCCTATCGTTTCTTGGAAGTCAAGACCAAAGATATCTGCATCCATAAGGATTGTACGAATACCACCTGACTTCAAATCTGAGGTTTCCAAAAGTACTCCAAGTGTATTCCGATATCGAGGTACAAAAACGCCTCTTCCCCCGCCTCTTCCCCCCTTATGCATTGACTTTTTCGGGGGTGGTATGCTACAAACAGGCTGGGTCACTTGTTGTGACACTTTCGCAGATACCTAACAATCATATAACTTAGGTAAATTATAAAATCGTTCAGTTTTAAATTCATATCATATAATAAACAATTTAAGTGTGCCTCTGGAATTGATGCCATAGACTCGCCGCCTTGCTGCAAAATCTCCTTACCCTTATTAGCGGGTTTTGTAGGAGGCTAATATTAAAAAATAATTAACTTAACGGTTCAGAATTGACATTTGAAATCTAAATGATTCATATTAACGGTTTTAAACATACCTCATCATCAATGAAAATGAGGTCCAAGGGCCATGCAACAAACGACCCTACTGCGTCTCGCACCGATCTTATATCCAAGGCCACGTCAGGTACCGGTACCAACGCATCAGGATCAATAGGATAATCTACTGATACTCTCAGGTGTCCAGCCGGGATCGGTGTATTATGAATTAAATCTCCCAAAGTGTTGTACACTTTTCCCTTGCCAACAAGGTGATAATCTGATGCCATTACGTATAGTTGGCAAGATGAAATGCCCTAAACCAATATGCATACATATTACTTTTAATTCAATAATAGAAAGAGGTGGAATAAAAATGAGAAACTTGAACAATAGAGATTTATCAATATATTTATAATTACCTCAGGAAATTTATTCTGACGGTTGATACTAGCGTTGTCACTAGTTTCTTTCGCCATTGCCGCATTGCCCTTTTCCCTCATTAATACCTCTTTATCTCTTTCCAATGCATTGACTTTTGCTTGTAATTCCATAAGTACATTCATCACTTCTGCATTGGTAGGATTTCTTTTCCGATGATGCTGGTAGAAAGAGGTTGGAGTCACACCATGACCTTTACCCCTCACCCGACCGGAATACTCAGGAACATTCAGTGCTTTACTAAGTACGCTCCTCGTATCTTGGTCGTCACCGGTGGACTCCGTTTGTGACAATGTCTCCTGAAAATAATGGAGATAAAAAAGTCAATTAAATAGTCATAAAAATTTGATTTAATTAAAGACACAATGTTATACTTACGCATTCATCATAAATTCTTAGAACACTTGGATCAACAGCTTGATTCTTGCCCACACGAGCTTCCTTCCACAGCAAATGTGTTGGAAGTGAGGTTTCATCACTTTTCGTCTCCTCTAACTATGCATAGAAACAAACGGTTAGATCGTCAAATACAACACATTTAGACAATTAATAAGAACATATCATTTCTATTTATTACTTACAATTTTTTCCTCTAAGCGTGCATATCCCAAACGCCCTTTTTTGTATGGATACGCGGGCTTTGATGCTCTCTCACTATTTTTGGCACTCTTTTGCCGGAATTCGTCATCTCTTTGTCTAATAAACTCAGTCCAATCTTCTTGTTTAATGAAAAGATTATACTTTTCTGGCCTTCCGGCCGGGAACTCTTCCAGCCACTTTCCTTTGTCATCCTTAAGATAGGTGTTCGTCAACAGATTTTTCCACCCTCTAAATCTTTTCCCGGCCAACCCAAGTACGAAGCCTTTATGCTCATCTGGACCGTTAAAAGACCGCTGCGTATAAACCATATAAACATATAAGTAATTTAAAAACCATATAAACCATATAAACATATAAGTAGTTTAAAAACCATATACACCATATAAACTTATAAACTTATAAACATATAACCATATAAACCATATAACATACATACCTTAACATCTTCCCAAAACATTTCTTTTCCTTGCTTCAATGCTTCACATTGTTTTGCATTCCATCTAGATATGGAGATTGGCACATGCATACGAACAAGTGTACCAACGTAGCTTGTGAATTTTGAAGCATTAACCCCAACTACTTGATTTGAATGATTCCAATCTACATTATATATCACTCCCTTATCTCTAGCACGAATGATTTCGCGCATTATGGTGATGCCTCGTGCAACATCATTTGCTGAAGTATCATCCGCTGCATGATTTGTTTCTTGTGAGTTTTCATGATCTTGTTGGTTTCCTGGTGGGTTTTCTTGTTGGTTTCCTTGCGGGTTTTCTTCATTGCTAGCCATTAGACCTGTAACAAAAGTCAAACAAGCACATTAGTACACTACATGAAAATGGATAGTCGAAAAAGATATGAATAGCACTAAAGGAACTCAAAATTGAATAAAATGCTAAAAAACCAAACTTGCAAGAAATAAACCTCACCATCAGCTCCGGAAACATTGTTCTACTAAATAAACACTAGTCACATTCGCAAAAATTCAAAACGGTTCAAAAGATATGCCAAAAATTCAAAACATTATTCACATATTACTTACAATATTAGGCTATAATTATAATAATACCTTTTTCACTAACGTCTCTTTCTTTTCTTGGTAGCAATATATTTTACGCTTCTGTTAACAACTCGGATGGTTGGATTGATCCAAATACCCTCATTATGATCATCTCTAGTACAAGGTTCATTCTCATTTTGATCGTTTCTTGTACAAGATTCAATGCCAACGCCAATATCACCTTGATCTCCAATGTTTTCATCAATTACTTTGTTAGACAAAAGCACTATAGACCATTTCGTACTTGTCGGATCATTGACATAGAACACTTGTTTAGCCTGAGAGGCTAGAATAAAAGGTTCATCTTTGTACCCCACCCTATTGAGATCCACTTGCAAAAATCCTGACTTATCCATTCGTACGCCATTATTATTTTCAACCCACTTGCAATCAAATACAGGAATCTGAAACTTCCCGTAATCAAACAACAAAATGCGCTCGATAACCCCAAAATATGAAAGATTTGCAAATTTCGGGTTTAAGTCATTCGCACTTGATATGTGCATCGCTTCAGCTACCAAGGTAACACCACTATTCTGCATAGTACTTTTATCATCCTGTTCTTTGGTATAAAACGTGTATCCATTAATTGCGTATGCGCTATAAGAAAACACAATCATACTTGGACCATATGCTAAACATCTCAACCTTTCTGTTACTGAAGCAGGATCCGAACGATACTTTGAATAAATTTGTTCCTTAAACCACGGTATGAAACTTCGATTGTGCTCTCGTACTATCCAATTCTCATTTCTATTCAGATTTAAACCTCGAAGAACACCCTTGTGCATTTCAGCATACGGCTCAACCTCAATCTCATTGTGCAGAACATACAAATGCACCTGATCCCGTTCGACCATTGACACTGTCACAACTTTATTTCCAATTAGTCTTTTTCCTTCTTTTTTCTCGACAATATGAGATTTGGGGAGTCCAATTGATTGAACATTTGACAGATATTCAGTGCAAAACTCAACCGCTTCTTCAACAATGTATCGTTCCGCAATACAACCCTCCGGTCGACTTCGGTTTTTCACGTACCCTTTTAAAATTTTCATATAACGTTCAGCAGGGTACATCCATCTCATATAAGCTGGTCTGCACAACTGTGTCTCTTTGACAAGATGAACGACTAGATGAACCATTATGTCAAAAAACGAGGGAGGAAAATACATTTCAAGCTCACATAAAGTAACAACCACCTCTTTTTGCAATGTTGGTAAGATCGCAGGATCGATCACCTTGCTGCAAATTGACTTGAAGAAAAAACACAACTTAGTTATTGCGCTCCTTACTTTTTCTGGCAGAATAGAACGTATACCTATTGGTAGAAAATGTTCCATTATAACATGGCAATCATGAGTCTTTAAACTCTTTAACTTTAGGTCTTTCATTGACACAAGTCTTCTAATATCTGATGAGTAGCCTTCTGGAACTTTAACTTCACTGAGGAACTTACACAATATTTTCTTCTCCTTTCTAGATAGAGTGTAAACAGCAGGTGGTAGATATGTGCGTCTTCCTTTCGTCACGGGTGCCAATTCAGTTCTAATTCCCATGTTTAACATGTCCTTCCTTATGTTAATGCCATCCTTAGACTTTCCTTGTATATCGAGTAACGTACCAATAACACTATCAAATACATTTTTTCAATATGCATAACATCGAGGAAATGTCTTACGTACAACGACTTCCAATATGGAAGTTCAAAAAAAATCGACCTCTTCTTCCACCCACTCGTGACAAGTCTATGTGCAAAAGGCTTGCCAAACTCAGTACTCACATCTTTCACCTTTTCAAAAATCTGATCACCTGTCAACATATGTGGAGCTCTACCGTGTTCTGCCTCTCCATTGAATGCCTTTCTCCACCCACGATAGTGATGATTAGAATTTAAGAATCTACGATGACCGAGAAAAACATTCTTCTGACAAAAGTTCAATCGCATCGTATCGGTTTCATCTTCACAAACAGGACACGCTTTTTGACCCTTAATGCTGTACCCTGATAGATTTCCGTACGCCGGAAAATCATTAATTGTTCCAAACAACATCGCCCTCAAGTTGAAACTTTCTTTCCTATACCCATCGTAAACCTCCACACCGGTCTCCCACAAAAACTTCAAATCTTCGACTAAGGGTGCCAAGTACACGTCTATGTCATTCCCTGGTTGTTTGGGCCCAGAAATTAACATAGATAGCATCATGTACTTACGCTTCATACATAGCCACGGAGGTAGGTTATATATCATAAGAATCACAGGCCAGGTGCTATGCGAGATACTTTGAATACCATGCGGGTTCATTCCATCAGTAGACAACGACAAGCGAAGATTTCTTGCTTCTTTTCCAAATTCAGGATAATCAATATCAACTTTCGTCCACTGTGGTGAGTCTACCGGATGTCGCAACTTCCCATCAATAATTCTTTCATCTGCATGCCAAGTCAAGTGTCTTGAATCGGTCTCACTACGATACATGCGCCTAAATCTCGGAATTATAGGAAAATACCATAACACCTTTTCCGGAGACAACTTTTCCTTATATCGAGGGGCACCGCATTTAGGACACTCATTTAACACTGCGTACTCGTTTCGAAATAAAACGCAATCTTTTGGACATGCATGTATCTTTTCATAGCTCATGCCAATAGAGGACAACATCTTTTTGGCCTCATACGTTCGATTGGGAAGAACATTATCCTCTGGTAGCATTTCTTTCACGAGGGCTAATAACTGTGTGAAACTTTTATCCGACCATCCGTTGTCCGCCTCTAAGTTGTACAACTTTAACACCGCAGACAATCTTGTGAATTTTGTACAACCATCATACAACGGTTTCTCTGCCTCGCTTACCAACCTCTCGAACATTTTGGGACAATCCTCAAGATCTTCTTCAAGCGCTTCTGCAATCTCTTCGACTCGATCATAATCGTATGCGTCTGCGAAATCCTCATTTGAAGCATACGTCGTATTATAACTCGATTCAACATTCCCGCTACTTTTCTCACCATGCAAATTCCAACATGCATAACTTCTATCAATTCCATGCATCAGTAAATGCGATTCCAACTGAACCGCGTCAACCCGTCTCCCATAACAGCATCTCAAGCAAGGACATATCATTCCATTGGGTTCTCTGGCGTGCGCAACGGCAAACTTAACGAATTCTGATACCCCATCCTCATACTCTTTCGACAATCGATTGGCAGTCATCCATTTTTTATCCATGGTTTGACTATAGCAACTAATTAGTCACGCAACTATAGCAAAATAATAATTAATTACCTGTAAAGAAATTCAACATATCAGGTAATCAAATTCATAGTTATTCTTGCCTCACCTTAAGCATGTGCTAAACAACTCATAACTAATTACTAACTAGTGAAGTCGGATACTAGTAAAAACAATCAGTTATTCAAGTCAGTTCAAGAATAGGATAGAAACCTTTGAAAATGTTGAGAGCGTCCCGCGTACACTACGATCAAGGACAGTTCGAATTTCTTCAATCGGAGAAAGTTACCTCTCAGATGTTTCGAACTCTAAGAAACGCGGAGAATGAGCGTCGTACGTAAAACTACATTAGTCTACACTATAGTCATGTCGATGATACAAAAGTGCGTGAAATAACCTTAGACCAACATTCACTTATAACAAAAAATTCTAAGATAACTCACACGTAGGTATTCTTCCTCCAAGTAGGCGGTATTGGTCCAGTGAGAAGGTTTCCAGTAAGAAATCTACCACAAAAGAAAATAAAGATATCAATATAAAAAGGTTAATATTTATTGAGCTAGACTGAGCATTGAGGGAGATAAGCTAGTTATATTGAATCGATTTAGTTAACTGTCTTGAGGGACCGTTCTATACAGAAAAGTGTTTTAATCAAGGTTGTCAAGATCTCAATCTATATCTTAAAATCTTATTATTTTGCAATCTTACTCACCCCAATGATCCTGATCTTAAATAGAATTTTGTTGTAGCCAAATTGTAAAAAACAAATAGTAAAACTGTTGAAAACAAATACAATGAACTTGATCCTATGAATTAAAACTGAAGGTTGTAGCCAAACTGTAGAAAACAAATACCCCAATGTAAGAAACTGATCCTATGAGATAAACTAAGATATTCTAACATTAATAGGATACTAAAACTGTATTTAAACCTAATAATATAAAATATTTTGCCACAAAGCTAACAGAAGATAGACTGTTTTTCTATCATAAAATGCAGAGTTTTTCAAAACATTTTTGCCATATAACAAAACTTTCCTACTTGAATTCTTATGTTTTTCATTTCAAACATGTTGCTTCTATTTTTGCATGGACTTTTGCCATTTAAATAAGGTTTCATCAACATATTTAATGGAATAATTTGTGTGCCTTTCATGGATTGTTTAACAAATAAATTGTCATGCCATGTTTAACATCAAAACGATCTTTTTAATCTTCGTATCACCAAACCATAATGGATTAATAAACCTTGAATTTAACTATATCGCGTTGAAAAATGATGTAAAGTATCACAACTCCTTTAGTGTAGAACCCACATGTTATTTTGATTAAAGAATTCTTAAGATACAAAGTTAGTTCTAAAGAATATTTTGCAGTAAATAACATAATACCGAACAATAATGATTAGTTGAAAATTGGTTTTGTGCGCTGCTACATAATACACAAGTGTTGCAGAAGAACAACTACAACTATACTGTAGACTCTATAATATATCATATGTTAGAGATAAATGAATATTGTTAAAATCATCTGAATGAAATGAAGAATAGAAATCAACTTCTTCAAAATTCAATTATAATAATAATCCAATAGATTATTAACTACATACATGCATAACTAACTAATGCATCCTATCATATCACAAATCCTCCATATCAACAAAGCTTTATAATCTAAGGTTACCTTTATCCTGTATCAATATCTTCTCTGCAAAACTGTAAAAAATGTAACAGCTTCCCCAATTTTAACTTATGTGCCAATGTAAGAAACTGATCCTATGAGATAAACTTATGTGCCTGATCAACAAATCCCCCACAAAGAGAGTCAACCTATTTCCCCTGTGGCTACACCAATTTCACATACCACACAGATTCCCATTCATAGATAAGAGAATGCATGTCCTATTTTTACACTATATTGATTCAGAATCTTACCAAGGTGGAGAAGACGGAATGACCGGCGGCGGCGAAGACTGAAGAGGAAGGAACGAACGGCGGCGACGACGACTGAAGAGGAAGGAACGAACGGCGGCGACGGCAGAAATGAGGAAGCTTAAGACGAACGAAGAAATGAAGAAGATCTGAACGAAAGAAATGAAGAAGACTAAAGAACAGATTTAGGGATTTTTAATTTTATTATAAAAACAACCTACGAAAGCGCTTTTAAAAGCGCTTTCGTATGCCCCCATATGAGAGCGCTTCTGAGGTAAAAAGCGCTTTCGTAGGTCCCCCTTTCAAAGCGATTTTCAAAAGCGCTTTTATAGGGCCACCTATAAGAGCGCTTTTCAAAAGCGCTTTCGTAGGTTAGATATTTCAAATACCTATGAAAGCGCTTTCTGAAAAGCGCTTTCGTAGGGAACCTTATGCCAGCGCTTTTAAAAAAGCGCCTTCGTAGGTTTCCCTTTTTTTTAATTTTGTTTTTTGTGAAGGCTATGGCAGCGCTTTTTCAATAAGCGCTTTAGTAGAGGCGCTGCAAAAAGCAGTTTTTGGCGTAGTGAGAAGTCAACAAACACAGAATGTGACTCATCCTTGTGTTTTAAAAACTTAACCCATGTCCATCTGCTGTAGTCATCAACAATGACATATACATACTTCTTGCCTATGATGGATGCAGTTTTAACTGGCCCAAACAGATCAATGTGAAGTAGTTCTAATGGCCTAGAGGAAGAAACAACATTTTTTTTATATAAAAGAAGGTTTTGAAAATTTTCCTTTTTGACATGCTTCGCACAGAGCTTCTGAGTTGAACTTCAGATTGGGAAGTCCTCTGACTAAATTCAGTTTATTTATTTGAGAGATTTTTCTCATGCTGACATGTCCCAATCTTCTGTGCCACACCCATTGCTCATCGCTAACAGACAAAAGGCATTTTACATTCTGAGTTTTAAGATCTGACAAATCAATTTTATAGATGTTGTTCTTTCTCTTGCCAGAAAAGAGGATTGTTCCATCTTTTTGACTAACAGCTCTAGAGGAATTTTGATTAAAGATAATGTCATAACCGTTGTCACTTAATTGACTTATGGACAACAAGTTATGCGCTAATCCTTCTACTAACAGAACATTAGAGATATAAGGAAGGTTACTGTTTCCAATGGTTCCAGAACCAATAATCTTTCCTTTCTGATTTCCTCCAAGTTTGACGTCTCCTCCAGATTTAAATACCAGGTTTTGGAACATATACTTTCTTCCCGTCATGTGTCGTGAGCATCTAGAGTCCAGGTACCATGACTGGTGTTTCAACTGAGCTGTTAAGGACATCTGCAACATATATTATTTTCTCCTTAGGTACCCATATCTTTTGGGTCCTTTTTGGTTAGAGTTTCTAAAGTTCTGTTTGAACTTTGGATTAGCATAAACATTTTCATAGTGAGATGTGTATTTAATATCATGTGTGTGCCCAAAACTAAATTGTTTGTTCAGAGGTTTATATGTGAAAGCCATCTTAGCAATAAGTTTTGGTATATATGTTTCCTTCTCTTTGGGAGTTTCATATCCAATTCCTCTTCTGTTGTTTCCACTAACTCCATAGATCATTGAAGCAATTTTGCTTCTATATATGCTTTTAGCAAGAAAAGTTTGAAAACTAGAGTCATATTCTTTAAGAATATCTCTTGAACTTGACGCAAAATCTGAAATAGAAATTTTTTGAACTTTTTCAATTTCCTCTTTGAGTTTAAAATTATTTTCTTTGAGTTCAGAGTTTTCTGTTTCAAGTTTCTCAAGATCAGATGCAAGACTCTTTTTGAGTTTCTTGTATTTGATTTTGAGTTGACTGTAGTTTTCCAGAAGTTCTGATAAACTTTCTGCAAGTTCCGCTCTAGTAAATTCAGAGAATACCTCTTTTGGTTCTGACTAACAGTCTGAGTCATCTACTGTGGTAGCCATAAGAGCTAGGTTGGCGTTCTCATCTTCTGAGTCAGATTCATCTTCAGAAGATTCTGAATCGTCCCAGGTGGCCATCATGCCTTTCTTTCTACCAAACTTTTTCTTTGGTCTTTCTCTTTGTAGTTTTGGACAATCACTCTTGTAGTGTCCTGGTTCTTTACATTCATAGAAAATTATATCTCTTTTGTTTGACTTCTTATATCCATAAGATTCTGGTTTATCTTCTGACCTCTTGTAGTTCCTGAACTTCTTCTGTCTGTGCTTCCACATCTGGTTGACCCTTATGGAGAGCAAGGATAGTTCATCTTCTTCTGATGCTGATTCTTCAGAGTTTCCTTCTTCTTCCGGAAAAGCGTTAGTTTTAGATTTTTTAATAGATTTAAGGGCAACAGACTTACCTTTCTTCTGAGGCTCGTGTTCATCAAGTTCTATCTCATGACATCTTAAAGCGCTGATGAGTTCTTCAAGAGACACATTGTTCAAATCTTTTGATACTTTGAATGCAGTGACCATAGGTGCCCATCTTCTGGGTAAACTTCTGATAATCTTCTTAACATGGTCTTCCTTGGTGTATCCTTTGTTCATAATTCTCAGGCCAGCGATCAGAGTTTTGAACCTTGAGAACATAGCTTGTATAGATTCACTTTCTTCCATTTTGAAGGCTTCATACTTCTGGATGAGAGCCAGAGCTTTAGTCTATTTTACTTGAACATTTCCCTCATGAATCATTTTGATAGAATCAAACATGTCATGTGTTGTATCTCTATTTGTGATCTTCTCATATTCTATTTTAGAGATAGCGTTCAGAAAGATATTTCTAGCTCTGTGGTGATTTTTGAAATCTGCTTTTTGTTGTCTATCCATATTCTTTCTATCAATCTTGGTTCCTTCTGAGTCTATAGGATGTGTGTAACCATCTAAGACCATATCCCATAAATCAGTATCATGACCTAGAAAGAAACTTTCTAGTCTATCTTTCCAATATTCAAAATCTTCTCCATCAAACACAGGAGGTTTGGTGTAGTTATTGTTGTTTTGTTCAGTTGCCATAGTGTTTTCCTTCTGGATATTTTTCTGACACTGTTAAGTGTTTGCGCTCGGAGTAACGCTCTGATACCAATTGAAGGGTGAGAAAACACTTAGAAGGGGGGTTGAATAAGTTTTTCCTTTTTATTTTTCTTTGTAGCTCAACAATAATGGAAAGACACAATTATTTTTATCCAGGTTCATTTGAACTCAAACTACTCCAGTCCACCTGCCAAGGTGATTTCTTCTTTCTCAACAAGGACTTAATTCACTATAATCAAACAGATTACAATCACGCAACCAAACTATTGTGACTAACAATACAAAGCACAAGTAAACTTACAAGTGACTAACACCACTAAGACTCAAACTAGTCCTAGCCTTCTTGAGAAATCTGACCAAGCTTGGTCTCTCAATGAACAAATACAAGAATTAAATCTTTACAACAGTGAAACAAATTACTTCTTAGAAAGCTATAACACAAAATGTGATTTATCACTAAGATAAGTTTTGCACTTGTGAAAATAACAAAGTAATTTGTGAGCAGCAAAATAATTTTCACGTAAGATGTTTCTTTTGGTTTTGGTAAGTAGTTGGCTTGCAATAAATGATCTTCTATTTATAGCATGAGGAAAACGACTGTTACTGCCTTCAAAAGTGAGGAGCAATTAATGTCTGCGTGTTAGCTTACATTTTTGTTTCTTTAAATGAACTAGCATAGAGACACTTGAGTGCTTTAGTCGTATTTGCATTAAATGAACAAACAGAACTGTCAGAGCTTGTTTCCTGAAACTTGACAAGACTGATTGCTTCTTTAATCTTTCAGAACTTGCTTCACATCTTGCTTCAGAATATGCTTGCAAATAACTTCTCATCAGAGCTTCCTTGCAAAATACTTCTGAACAGAGTTTGCACGGAAACTTGCTAAGATTAGAGGATGCTTTAAATTGCTTCTTATCAAAGCCAACGTCAGAACTTGGGCTAAATAAATAGTTCTTTCATCCAAGAACTTCTTCATTTTTATTCAGCTCAGCACGTAAAATGATTTTCACCTTAGAAAATACTTCAGTCAGAACATTATCTGAAACAAAGAAATATGCTCATCAGAGTATCAATTATACAAAATATATTTTATTGTTATCATCAAAACTCTGTGATATGATCAGAACCAATCTTGTTCTAACACCTTTAACATCTACTAACAAACCCAACGGTTCTGATCAATCCAATCAAATTCAGACGAGGCAGCAAGTGGACAAGACACTCAGAGACACGGAGGCTATAGCAGAATGGGAACCCCGTGGGATTATTTCACATAACTATCTTTTCTTTGTATCAAATTTTCATTTTTACAACGACATTCTCTTACTAGGATGTTTGTCTCACTGTACAAAAATAATTACCCAAGTTAATACAAAGATATTCCTTTGAAAGTGTAAAACTATCTGTTTTTCTTTATTTTTGTGTTTTATTTACAAAAACGTCCAATGATTTATTTTTGAACATATGCATTTGAACGTAACTACTATTTACAAATGAGCAAAAAAAAAGACGATTACTAATGGCTTTAAGAAATAGGATAGCATCTTTAGACTATTCCATAAAATCCCCACAACCTAATGATATCAAGCTCTCTCACATCCCAGACAAAACAAAACTTCCAGTTACCGCTCTAAAGATTCCCGAGTGAAAGTCGCCCAGCTTCTCAGGATTCCCCAGCAGGATTTCATGAAGTCTACAAGCCGTACACGGTGTTTCCCTTACACAACAGAGTTTATTTATCTAAATGGAAACTCATCCATCTATACTTCAACTTCAAAACAAGAAAACTTGCCCTCCTTATTCCCAGCAGTGCTCAGGGATTTATTTTCCCCGACTCCAGCAACACTGCGACATAACAATTAATGTGTCCATAAATTACATCTATACGTCATAACATTGACAACACAAATGCATACGACACAATCTCATTTATTTTGAGAACATCATTGCACCATGCATTTCATACATCATGACATTGCATGCAACTAACCTTTCATCTTTTCAGGAAAGATCCATCAACAGAAAATTATCGTCAAATTTTTTACAAGTCAAATACATATCAACTCCCAAAAAAGGATTGGTCAACCATCTGCACAACAAATGTTTCTTTCAGATTCCTGCCGGTTCAGTGTAAACCTATCAACGGTTTATTTTTATTCTTTCCCGCAAACGTCTTTTCTGGTTCAGATAAATATCTCAACGATTTGTTCTGATTCTTCTCCAGATCCCTGTCGGTTCAGGTTAAACCTCTCAAGAATTTATTCTGATTCTTTCCCGCAGATGCTTTCTCTGGCTCAAATAAATTACACAATATTTACTCTGATTCGTTCCAATTAAAGAATATTCAAGACTTCTTTTGGTTCAGTTTAAACCCCTCAAAGGTTTATCCTGATACTTTGCAAAGGAACACTTAGGGTTCAGATAAATCCTTCAATGATTCATTCTAATTCTTTCCCGCAGACACATTCTCTAGTTCAGATAAATCGCACAAAGATTTACTCTAATTCTTTCCAGTTAATGAATATTCAAGATCTCTTTTGGTTCAGTTTAAACCCCTTAATGGTTTATCCTGATACTTTCCAAAGGAACACTTCTAGTTCAGATAAATCGCTCAAAGATTTATTTTGATTCTTCCCAGTCAAACAACATACAAGACTTCTCCTGGTTCAAATAAGTCGCTCCAAATATTTATTCTGATTCTTTTCCAGTGGAAATAAAGTTCATACTTAGTCCATTCTCTGGCAGCAGTCACCCTTGGATGGCATCTACAAGCCCATCTCCGGCAAATCTCCATCATTCCTCCAAATTTCATCTATAATCCCATTCCCATTTCATCTTCGAGTGCAAATTTCTGGGCAATCTAGTGTCGAATCATCTTCCACCTTCAAGTCACGAATGGCAAATCCGCCAATCTAACTCTTCAGGTTTAAGAAGATTGAACATGGGAAGCTGTTGTACCCCAAAGTTTTGGCTCTCACTTACCAAATATTTCCTCACAAGATCTCTCTTGGTTCAAGACTGCATTAGGTTTGATCAGCTCAAGACACCTCCTTAAGGACTGATGACTGAAATTAGGGTTTGAGATCGCACAAGGATAATTGAACTTTAAATGCCTCATATGACTTTCATGGATCATTAAGGACCCACAAGATTACTCATGTCAAGTTTCAAGCCTTGGATCATATTTTTACTCAATCAATTGAGCAGTTGACCTAAAAATCAGTTGTATTGGGGGGAAAGTCAACTGTGTCCAATTTACAGTCAAAATTCATAATTTTTTATCCTTATCAACATTATAAACTCATATTAAAATTTGATCAAGTTTGGACCACAATTCCTCAAGAAATTTGATCATATCATCAAAAGGGCAAAATGGTCAAAAATTAGGGTTTTGACTGAGAAAGGACAATTTATGATTTTTGACCTAGCAAATGGTTAATTGGTTTGAGGCATGATCTCAAGAGTTCAATTTCATCATTTTGACCTAAAGTCATGACTCAAAACATTTCTCAAGATCAATTGGATTGATAGTTGATTTTCAGTCAACTGATCAAAAGTCAACCGTATACTGAAAAGTCGAACTTTGACTTTTTGGTCAAAATCAAGTGTCAAAGATCACAATTTATAAAAACATGTCAAAATATGAAAATTGTTCATCAAGAAATCAAAAAGTCAAGATTTCATTTTGAAAAGTCAAAGTTTTCAAACTTAAAATTTTTTCTAAGTGTTGAAAACTTCATATTTTTTCACAACTTTGAGCCAATTTTTCACCATGATGCATGATGATTCAAAAGAAACTTTCAACGTGAAATTTTTAGATCTCCATGAGATCTACAACATTTGTTTCACACAACTCCTCCTAGAAATTATTGGATCTCAAGTTAATAATCCATGAAGTCATGGTCATGAAACAAAACACTTAGTGAAATTGTGAGCATTTTAGGTCAGGATTTTGACCTAACTTCTGACCCACGTTTCACATAGTTCCATTTGGATTTTGAAAAAGTGATTCAAAGAGGGGTTGTGGAGCACATTACAAGATTTCCAAAATGTTCAATAAATCATTGATATCATTTGTGAGCAAGGATAATCGAAGGTCATAAGTTGGGGTTTCAATTTTTTTACAAGTAAAATTTTGTGATGAACAAAATTCAAATCTCAAACCTATGTGGCACAATCTTGCTTTGCAGGCCTATAAACCTCAAGATCTCTCCATAATCAGAAGATTACACTTACTTTTGAGCTATTATCCACTTGATTCAAGCTTTATCCAAGTAAATTTTCCATTAATGGCACAAAGGCACCATTGCCATTTACATAAAGAAAGCTTTATGCAAAGTTAACTTGCATTGAGCTTTGCACTTGTTCCTTCTACACAAACTTCCTCTACAAAGTCAGATAAGCTTGTTTAAAGTTGGTAACCACACTAGATAACTTTGTACTATGCATTGAAACCACGTTTGTCAACCTTACTTCAAAAACAAGTCAAGAAGCAAAAACATGTGATCTTGTACTTCTGACCAACTCAAGTATCCAAAACTTTTCCATACAAAAATATAAGTCGTATGCAAGAAAACACACGCATGCTCAAGCCTTGAAACCTCCTAAAACTCAGAACCACCAAAAACATCTCAAAACTTGCCATTTCTGAGTTTTGAATCCAATCTCTAAATTTGCTCGTGCGTTTCTTAGCCTTCTACTTTCAAAAGGTTCTAAATAACATAAACAAACAATTCCAACACATGCAACACGACTGTAACACCTCCATCACCATCCACCATTTTCAAAAATAGAACCTTGCACCTTGATTTCTCCAGAACTCCTCAGCCACTTTCAACTCAAGCCAAGCATCACATTAGTTTCCTGGGAACTTGAGGAAGCTAACCCAATCACTGGAACTCATCAAAAGTTGCTCAAACTCAAAACACGATACCCTCTTGCAAGGTGAGTTTTTTGAATTTTGAACTCTTCATACAAGAATCGTTAATGATTTATTTGTGAATAAGAAATGTAGATATCATTGTCCTGAAGCTAACCATATCCTTAGATTTCACTATTGTTGCTTGAATAGTTAGAATTTTGACTTTGAACTTCTGAAAATAATTAGGTCAGGATTTGGAACTTTCAAAAATTATCATTCATCTTTGATTTAAAGTTTATGATATTTATATGGTGGGATTCGTATGAAAAAATGGAACAATTTTCATGTTTACATTTTCCATTTTTGTTGAGAAATGGTGAAGTTACAGATGGTCTGGCTGGAGGTTGAAGATGAAGTGTATTCAGGACTTGTTTTGTATTATATATTTATCATTTTAGTTATATTAACGGATGTATAGCCACCCCAGTGGTAAGGCAGCGCGCAGCTAATTAAGAGGTCATGGGTTCGAACCTCAGCGCGCTGCCTTTTGCATTTTTTTTCTTATTTTTTGACATTTTTTGGTTTCAGGAAGCGCTTGGGCCTCCATCCTATGGCCCTGACTTTTTTTCTTAACAATACTCCCTATTCCACTTATCAACCTCCCTGACTTTATTTTTTATATTTTATTTTTACTTTATTTTTATCTTTTATTGTTATTATTATTAACATTATTATTATTATTATTTTTTTTTTATTTCATTAATAAAAAATCCAAAAATATTTATATTTTACTATTTACTTTTTATTTAGTTTATTTTTCATAAAACTAAAAGAACAAAAACATTTTCTTTAATTAATTTCTTTTTTTAATATACTTAGATAATAAATTTTAATTATTATTTTCCTTGAAAATTAAAATCAATTTAGGAGTTTTATTTAATTATTTTTATTTACTAATTTAATTAAATTCACTAAAACCCTAAAAAACTTGTTTTTTTTAAATTAATTTATTTTACTAACTTAATATTAATTTTATTATTTTTAGTTAATTATTTTTTTTAATTAATTAGGTCAAAAACCCTTTTCATAAAAAAAACAAACAAAAATAACATTTCTTTTTACATTACATTCTTGCATTTTTACTTATTCAATTTTGTACATTGATTCAAATTTAATATGGTTGTAATAATTACTTAGATTTAATTTCTTGCAATTTCCCATTTATAATTTGTACACCCCTCCCCTAAATGATGTAATAGCGTAGTAATTTTAATTTCCGCAATTTAAATGCTTTATATACAAATGCTAGTAATTAGGGTTTGTATGACAAGATAAAACCAACAAGTAGCAAACCCTAATCAAAGACAAATCAAGCATGTAAATCAATGCACTTGCACACATACACCCTTAGGGTAAACCCACTTTGTTGCCTTATAAAATGGTCATATTATGCATGTGAGGTATCTTAGCAAAAAACAAGCAAAAATACAAGATCATAGTCCCTCGATGACGCTATCTATGTTACCTTTCAAAATGATCTTAGTCCCTAAAGAAAATGCTAAGATATCCTACAACATTGCTAAATCATGGTTATACGAAGACCCACGCCCATCCCTTTTACATCCAAAGATAGGGTTACTTACCAAATCAATGGTAAGATAACAATGTCAGAGGAAAGAGGAAATAAACATGAAATATTTTTGAGTAGGTAGAGTGTTCCTAGTTACTTGTTCAATTTCAAAATAAAAACATCCTTGCTATTTTTCAAAACAAACATCAACACTTCCAAAAACATCTTTCAAACTTGAAAACATTTTCAAAAGATCAAAACACTTTATATACATTCTTACGAACGAGAATCATTACAAAGTTTGCCTAAACAATGACATCTTTACAAAATACTTTCAAAAAACCACGCAAAGCACATTTTCAAACAAAAGCAAGTGATCTAGCAAGTAACTAAGAGCCCATGTAAAACAATGGATGAAAAGGATGCTAATACCTTCCCTTTTCATAATCTACCCCCCGAACTCAAGAAAACATCTCAAAGGTCTTTCATGTTCTTTTCAGCCTTTCCTTTTGGATAAAAGAAAAGTCGGTGGAGACTCTTGCTAACCACGACATTTGTAATATAACGCAAAACAACCAAGTCAGTTTTCCCACCGCGTTTCACATGCCCTACAAAACAAAAGGAAAGATAAATCTCCAGGCCCTTGAAATGGTTAGCGTGTATGTCATGATGTTTATGATGTTATGATTATGCTCTTAAATCACAGATTTATTAAGCAAGTCATACAAAAAGGCCCTAGGTTTAATGGCTTGCGCGAGTTTTTAAAGGTAAGTACCCTCTTGAAGTTTAGTTGGCTCAACCTGTCCTATTAATAGTAACGAGGTTCTAAGGAGTCTCATATCACTGACCTTTCTTTTAGGCATTGTTCTAGCTCAAGCACCAAAGTATTACGTCCAGAATATCCCAAAAGTCCAATCTCAATGAGTGTAGCATCGAGTATCAACCAAACTTCGGTCGGAACCAAAGCCGGCCATCTCACTACTTTCTAATGGCTTAGGATGAGTCAAGTAAATGTTCTAAAGGTCAGTTAGTGCTTAATGACCCTATAAGGAAGCCTAATGTTATCCTTGACTGACTCAAGGAACATTAGTACAAGCCAGAGTATCACGCTAACGTAGCTAGCACTTTGTCCATACCGGTCAATGATGTACAACCTCTATGATTTATTACTACTTACCTAAAAAGGTGCCCCAGATCCGGGTGTAGGATCTTTAATAATAACCCAAACAAGGACCCAAAAATATAAAGTAAGCAAATCAAACAAAAAAAGCAAGTAAAGATGATCTAGCCCTAAGGTAACTCCACTTTTAAGATAATCCCCAGCAGAGTCGCCAGTTTTGTAATACAGTGGGAGAACTGACTTGGTTGTTTTGCGTTTGATTGCAATTGTTGCGGATAGCAAGAGTTGCCACCGACTTTTATTTTATCCAATAAGGAATGGGTGAAAAGAACAGGAAATACCATTGAGATTATTTTCTTGAGTTCGAGGGGTAGGTTATGAAAAGGGAAGGTGTTAGCACCCTTTTCATCTGTAGTTATCTATGGGCTCTTAGTTGCTTGCTAGATCACTTGATTTTGTTTTAAAATGTGCTTGTGGTGTGGGTTTTGAAAGTATTTTGAAAAGTGTCTTTGTAATGGTTCTCGTTTCTATAAGAACGCGTACACAAACCTTTGTCTTTTGAAAATGTTTCAAATGAAAGTGTTATTGTATAAAGTGTTTTTGTTGTGAGCAAGCGAGCAACTAGGATCATCCTACCTACTCAAAAGGTCTATGTTCTTTTCCTCCTCCTTTAGATGTTGCTATCTTACCATTTATTTGGTAAGAAGCCCCATCATTGGATGTGAAGGGACGGATGTGGGAAGTTTGTATAGTCATAGAAGGAAACCTATGGGACGTTTTAGCAATGTCGTTTAAGGACTAGATTGTTTACCGAAGGCAACATTAAGGGTCATCGAGGGACTACGATATTTTATCGAGGGTCTTTGCTAAAACGCCCATATTCGAGGGACATGACTATTTTTCCGAGGCAACAAGTGAGATTACCCTAGGGGTGTATCTGTGTGAATAGTGTGTTTGATTGTATGCATCTTGTCTTTGAATTTTAGGTTGTCTACTTGTTGGTTTTATCTTGCCATACATCCTAATTACTAACATTTATACAAAAGCAATAAAAATGTAAAAAAAAGTAAATCCTATGCTATTACAACCATACTGAATATCAAGAAAATATAAAGACAAAATAAAATAAATAAAGGAAAATGGGATTTTTCGATTAAGGCAGCCACACTCTTCGATTCTACACTTCTTGGCTTCCTTCGATTTGCGGCCTCGAGTCAGCAAGGTCATGTCTTTCAATTTCACCCATTGCATGTTCCTTTCGATTGGGACATGGAAGTCAGTGTGACCATCCTTCTGGTTGCTTCCTTTTCTCGAGGACTGGGGTCAACATGATGTGCGCTCTTTGCCTCAGACTCCTTGCTGCCTCCTTTGACTGCAAGAATGCTAGGCCCTCAGGTTGAGATTCAAAAGGCTTGAGTACTTAGCCAATCAAAGGATACCGTGAACCTGTTTTAAACTTTTAAAATGCAACATTCAAGTGTAACTTTCAAAAGCTACAGGCCAGGGGTTAGCCCAAAATTATTGGGTCTCAAGTCCAAAGCCTAACTAGTCAGGGTTGAGATTTTCAACATATGGGCAGTCAGGATCGAAGGTTAAAACATGGTCAAACTCCCTAGATGAAATATCTACATTTTATCTTTATTGGTATGTACACGTGATATTTAAATGAAATAGTTCCAAGTTATAAGAGAACTTACCTCTTGAAGCACTTAAATCGAAGGAAACTGCAAGTGTCTTCCTTGGTGGTGAATGGAAGTTTGTTGGGGCCTTCCTGAGACTAGTCTAATTACTACTTTGTTCAAGCAGTCACTGATTCGAAGGAGGATATGTGAGGTAATCGAAGGTTACTCTAGAACAGGTAAGAGTGTGAATCAAAAGGCTATTATATTGTAGTTGGGGAATGGGTCGAAGGTGAGTAATCTGGAAACTTGAGGAGTGAATCAAAGGATTCACTTAGTGTCTAAAGGGGGTCTGAGTTTTTAGAAGTGTTAGGAATATTTGAAAAAAACGTTGGATGGATGTTTGAGATTTTTGAGAAATTTCTCGCAACCAGAGTTTTCTTGCAATTATCCAGAGGCCCCTAAGATGTGTGGTGGAGGCTCATATTTATAGATTACCTTGGATGATGTTTTAGGAGGGAAAACAAAAAGTTTAAACAAAAAGGGCATGCTGTTCTTGTAGCTTTCGAGGGGAAGTATATGTATGAAAAATTGGTGCAAGAACAAAGGCAGTGTTGCAGGACTGCTATGCAGCAGTTTTGGAGTGTTATGGCCAGTGTATCACGCCTGAACTTTGCAGCATATGTGATTCTGGCCAGCAAGTATCTTTGGATATCTCAACCTTTTGTTTTGACCCCTTATCCCTATCCTTCGACCAGACTCCTCAACGACATTTCTTTTCAAATCAAAGTGTCTTTATAATGGCTCATATGGGTATCCTTTGAAGGGGACCAAATAAGTGTCTTTCGACTAGGCTTTTTGTATGTTCCTTCGAATGGGCCAAATGCACGCCCCTGGAATGGATCAACAAAATATTTCATTCGATTGGGACATCCAGGCATGTCTGGAAAGTCCTTCGAATGTGCCATCATGGTACTTCTTTCGCACGAGACAATGGCATAGTGTAGAATTTGTGTGTTGAAGCAAACTATTACCAAGGGGGACACTGCCCAGTCGAAACTAGCATGAAAGTAAATAATACTTTGTGGGCGCCATTGCCTTGTGAATGCTAGCCATTGGGAAGTTTTTGCCTTATGCATTCTGGCCTAAAGGGAGTATTTGTTTTTGTGAGTCGAAGGGATCATGCAAAGGGAAAATTGCCTCTGAATCGAAGAAAAGCTTTAGGATGCTATTGCTTTGTGACTCCAAGCAAACATGCAAGGAGCCTTTGCTCAAATGAAGGGTGTGACCAAAACTTTCATCGAAGGAGGCCACACACCCCAAACGAAAGATGCATACAAAAGGTTTAAAAGCCCTAACGAAGTTTGCAACAAAGGAGGGCCACATGCCCCAAACGAAAGAGGCATACAGGAGGAAAAATGTGCAATAGAAGGAGACCAAAAAAGAGGCCTTTGCCTCCTGAGTCGAAGGACATCAATCAGGAGGCTTTTTTTGCCTTGTGAATTGAAGCTAGTTGAAGATAAGTGTTGCCCTGTCGAAGCTTGCAACAAGTTGTTTCAAAGGGATAGTTTGGCCTTGTGCATGCTAGCATGGTGGGAAATTCTGCCTAATGAATTTGGTAAACATGCAGGAAAGAGGCTTATATGGCCAAACTAAAGATGTATACCAATCTTGCATAAAGAGACTAAAATGTTCCAACGAAGCTGGAATCAAACTTGTCTAAAAGAAGTCTAGTGCCCAAACGAAGCAGGATATGAACTTGCCCAAAAGAATTCCAATGCTCAAACGAAGGGTGTAACCAAAGCTTGCATCGAGGGAGCCAAAGTGCCCAATCGAAAGATGTAAAATCGAAGGAAACTTGTTTTTCCTTCAATTTAGTCAAAAAGAAAATTTTCATCTACTTTGCCCTTTTTAACAATTTCCTCTTTAACTTGATGCTGAAAAATCCCATTGTACTTGTGTAAACTTGAATTTTTTAGAATCCTTGTGGGAAATGCCTTGAGAAATGAGAGGGAAAATTTTGGGGTACAACATGGTGCAAGTTATTTTGAGTATACATGGGGTATTTTTGGAATTTCATCGTGTGAGAATTTTTGGTAGTAACTATTTTCTCGAGGTTTCCAAGTATATTCCTCCTTGTGTCTTGTGTGGTCTCAGAAGAAGCATGTTCAATGGCATGAATAATGTCATTTCAAATTTTGTAACAATTTTTCAGCTGTCAAATTTTGAAAAGAGGGAAGTTTGAACAGGGGCGTATCTCTCATTAAGTGGTACAATGTTTCTTGAAGAAGATTTTATCTCCTTCCAATAACACTTTCATTGATTGATTTATCGTTACAAGCAAGGTTTTCGTTACAATCTAAGTAAATCAACTTGTATTTATATGTTTTACTTCCTCACATTACTCATATACTGTGGTTCAACATGAGTAAATCTTCCAAAGATATTGATGTCAAGAAGGTTCATTTGCTAGAATCCAATAAGGATAAGAGGAATGATCCTAATAAGGCTTGGTTCAACATTACAACAAATGTTGTAACATCAACTAGAGCATCCTGAATAGGGAGAACATTTGTGACAAAGATGAAATCCTTGAGGAAGAATCAGGTTCTATTATGTTATTCAAATTCAAATGTTGATGAAGACTGGGTTAATTTTACTAACTCGGGATGGAGAATTGGATAGAAGGTAACTACTATCTTGTACATATTTAAGTTTTTGTTTTTTTTTTGAAAAGTCTTCTTGATTTTGTTTATTTTTGTTCTTATATGGAAACTTAGACTTACTCTTAGCTTCCTTGGGATACTTTTTTGGGAAGAAACTTAGAATTACTTTGTTTCTTTAGGTTTGTTTATTCTTTTGAGTCACTCCTGCTTGGGGAGTTGTTTTTCCTTAAGTCACTGTAATGCTTCTTATTCTGCATCATTTTATTGAGTCGGTCTTCTTTGTGTCTTGAATCAATTCTTGCCGATTTCGATTCTCATTGTGTCCGTTCTTTTCACACAGTTTTTGTCATTTTTGGCTAAAAAAGGGGAGAAAAAGTTATAGAGTATAGGTCAAGTGTTTTTTCTTGTTGTATGCAACACTCTAGGGGCAGCATGACAGTCTGTCATGTGAGTTCTGATTCTGTTCTTGCAGTTGTTTTGCAAGGATGTTTAACATGATGTTCTAACATTCTGAATGTGTCAGCTGGTGTGTCTTGTGTCATGTGTTCTGAGTTTGAGCATAGTTGTGTTCTGTGTTATGAGTTATTTGAAGTTGAGGCCTGGTCCTATCAGTCTTCACCTGGAAAGTTCAGGATGAAAAATCAGGACCGTGTTTAAGAGGGAGTGTCACTTATCTTCTTCCTCGTGTAAAAAGTTTTCTATCATTCTTCACTTGGAAAGTTCAGGATGGAAAATCAGGATTGTGTATGAGGGGAAGTGTCACCTATCTTCTTCCTCATGTACAAAGTTTACATGATAAAACATGTAGCTTGTGTTTGTGTTCTGTGGTTTTATTCCTCTCTCTAGTTTATTAGGTTTTGGTTTGTTTTAGCCAAAATTTGCCTAAGGGGGAGATTGTTAGTACCATAGTTTTGGGATTGACAACTTTTTCCTAAAACATGGTTCTGACCAGATGTCAAACAGGATGTCATGACATCATGTTCTGTTATGCAGCATGCTTGTGCTGCTATTTTTAAATCTTGGAAGATTTGATTTGATTCTTTTATATTTCCTTCGGATACATATATATATATATATATATATATATATATATATATATATATATATATATATATATATATATATATCAAAGGTTTTCGCAGGTCAAGAATATTTGTATTGGAACATATTTCATATCTCCAACTGTGCAGAAGATACTAATTTGGGTCTTGAGACAAATTAGGAAACTATATATTGGTGGTTCCAAGATTTAAGGAGATTTGCTACACAATTGGTACATTACTCATCTTATGGATCAAGAAACTTCCAGACTCAAAATATCGAAGCCCATGGACTACAGAGTTGTATTTCAAGGAGAGTCCTAACCTAATGTAATTTTATATTTCAACAATTGTAAAATTAGGGGAAGCATAAGTCTTAGTATTTGAGAGTCTCTTGCGTAGTTTGTAAGTCACCCATGTATCTTTTGATACCATGTGGCCGGATGATTGTTGCTTGACTGTTAGTCGATTTATTGTCCTCACTCAGAAGTGTTTAGGAAATGAGTTGAGTATTATTCTCACTCGGAGATTTTAAGCAAGAGTTTGAGTTATTATAATGGAAGTATGATCTTCTAAATTGAGTTGTAATTGTTGCAGCCAATGGAATTTTGATTTTTAGATATCACTGGGGTGATTGGAAGTGGGATTGCGATTTCTCATATCTAGGGAGGACCTAGGTAGAAGTAGCATTGTGTAGGGATTAGGCTAGAAGTTGTAAACTTGGGACTAGTTTAGCTTTAAACTAATCCTTCTAGTAGTGTACTTCCTTCATGGCTTGGCAGCCGCCGGAGTAGCTGATGTTGCACCGAACTGGGTTATCATCTTCATGTGTTATTTATCTTTCTGCAGTTTTATTTTCTATATCATATTTAGCTTGATTGATCTGGTTTGTTACCCGATGTTGTAACCTCTATCTCAACATCTTCTGTTGTTAAGATAGTTTTGTTTACATGTGTTTCCTGTACCATAATTTCAATCTCTGATAAAAGCTTCTCCAAGACTTACTTATCCGATAAGTTTTCTTCAACAAATATTTTTTGTCGCTCTATATAAGGAGTTGAAGACTTGAAGAAAAATAACAACAAACTAGTGACAAACAAACATTTGTTACTCAGTTAAATCAAAATCCAAGTTTAACTTAGAATTTCGTAACACTTGTATATCTTAGAAATTCTTCTGTCTTAAGAGTATTTTTGTGTTGTATTTTGTTTACACCTTTGATTGTATTTCAAGTGTAATACTAAAATAATATCGCATATGTAAGTTAGTTTGTTAGAAGACTCTTTCATGTGTGATTGAGCATCTAATTATCTTACTTGTGTGTTTAAGCATTGGAAGTCTTTTGCTTGTGTGCTTGAGCAACTGTAATCAATAGTGATTATAGTGAAATCCATTGGAAGTACAAGAGGACTGGACTACTCCTGTTTTGTGGGAGGAAACATGGTAAATTACTTATGTCTCTCTTTCACTCACTCTCTAACTCTGATATTGTTTTAGCCACTACAAACAACTTACCCCGAGTTACATTCTACACCTTGTGTTCAGAATCTGATAAGAGTGTTTTGAAAAAGAAAGAAAAAGCCTACAAAATTCAACCCCCTTCTTGTGTTTTTCTCAACATATGAACTGTTCAGAATGAAGGAAGATGAGAATATTGAAACCATGTTCTCATGGTTTCATGTTTTGGTTTCTAGTCTTCAGGTTATGAAAAAGAGCTATACAACTTCTAATCATGTCAAGAATATTCTCAGGAGTCTTCCTGTCAAATATAGACCAAAAGTGACAGCCATTCAAGAGACTAAAGACATGAACAATATTAGTCTTGAAAGTTTGATAATTAATCTCCAAAGTCATGAGTCAGAACTTATAGGGGATGAATCTGCAAAGAAACACAAGTATCTTGCTTTGAGATCCATTGGTTAACCTGCCAAATCTCCTAAAGTATGGGTATCTGAAGAAGTTGCTTCTGCAGAAGGCTTGGAAGAAGGGTAAAATGATGAAGAAATTGAATTATTAATTAAGATATTTTAGTATATGGCCAAGAATAACAAAAGGCCGTCAGGAAGAAGCAGTGGCTTCAAAGGATCTAGTTCTAGGGAATAGAAAGATGACCATAATGGATGCTTCAACTATAAGAAGCCTAGTCACTTAACTAATGATTGTCCAGAGTTGAAAAGGGACAAGCCAAAGAAAGGAAGCTACCAGAAGGACAACTTCAGAAACAAAGTCAAGAAGAGTCTCATGGAAACATGGGATGAACTTGACAAAGAAGAAGAATCAGACAAAGATGAGGAAGAAGCCAATCTAACTTTAATGGATCTAACATCTTATAACACATTATCTAACTCAGATTCTGGTTTACATTCTATATAAGAAGATGATGTATTTTCTAAACTTTCCCATTCTTGTTTAATTACTTTAATTCAAAACCTTATGGGTTGTTGTCAAGAAAAAGCCAGACACATTATATTTTGGAAAAATCAATTTGAACTAAAAACAAATGAATTAAAATCCCTTCAAATTAGATATGAATATTTAGAAAGAAGTCAAATTGCTCAAGTAGAAAAGGTGTCTGATAAGTCTCCAGATGAGCATGAACTTGCTCTTGAGGAATTTGTCATAAGTGGCTTTAATAGGACAAAACTTGCTTCCATGATTTATGTAGTAAGAAGAAGCAAAGGAGAAGGCATTGGTTATTCATAAAACCCTTTTAATACAAGGATGAGAACCTTGATTAAACCAATGGTATCTTCTTGCTCATGCCCTTCTAAAAAAGGGCTATATTCTCATTTTATAATTTCTACTGACAAAACAAAGGTTATGAAACAGTCAAAATAAAAGACTGTAGAGTTGAAGGATCTGAACAACTAGGAACCTAGTACTCCAAAGTCAAAGGTTATGAATAATCAAGAACCAAGGACTCAGAAGTCAAAAGTTTTGAATAGACTATAACTTAAGACATCAGAGTCCATGGTTCTAAAAGGTTCACAACCAAAGGCTAAGATTAATTCAAGACCAAAAACTTTTATGCCAAAAGTCCTGAATGATCCCAAGCCATGCTATATGAAAGCTAAGGTACAAACTAAGAAAAAGCCTTTCAAAACTAACTCTAAAGGACCCATAAGATTATGGGTACCTAAATCTGAAATTATCTTTGTTAGAATAAGATTTAGATATGTGTTTAATCTCTAAGTTTTAATGATAACAAGCATATTTTTATGAGAAACAATTTTAGTACTAATGGTTCTATTGATTGTGCAGATACATTATTATAATTCTGGATAGTATTAATCAAGATATCATCAGAATCACCTTATCACTCATAAGAAGAACCATTGAGTTTTGTTTCTAATGTAACATCAGTAGTTCTATGGAATGTTGAATGTTCAACAAGAAAAGAATCTGAATGAGTGTCTAAGAAGAAATATTTTCTAATAAGCTATTGCTTCAAGATCAGAAATCAAGAGGATATAAGAAATAAGCTTCCAAAGCAGAAGATCAAAAGTCAAGACAGGTTCATTAGAAGAGTTGCTCCATACAAGTCTAAAGACGAAGTCAAGATTCTAAACACATATAAAGAAAGCTTATACTCCAAGATCAGAAGTCAAGACCAGTTCATCAGAAGATTTGTTGCTCATGTTTCTGAAGACAAAGCCAAGATTCTGAAGACTCAGAGAATTCATGGAATACGCACCTTCATTCAACATTAGAAGTATTTCATCAGAAAGAAAATATCAATGAAAAGAAGATCTTTTGGACTCATTTCTAATAAACATATCAAAAGTCCATCAAAAGACAAGATCAAAGGATGTTATCTTCTCAAGCAAATCTACTCAGCATGAGTAATATTCTTAAGAAGACAAATATCATTATAAGTACCTCTAATATAAAAATCATCAATTCTTAGGAATTTTGAATGTTCATCAAAAAGGGAATCAAGTATGTTCTTAGGAAAGCGTCGCTCTTAGATCAAAAAACATATACGCTTCCAAAGAAAGAAAATAAATCATGATCAAACAACAAGATATAGTTGACATAAGCTGTTTCTTTTAGCTCAATCCAAGGATTAGATTTCAAGAGATCGAAAAGAAAGAATTCAACATCAAAAACATATGTACTGATATAAGTTGTTGCTTGAGAAATCAGACATCAGATATGCAACTTAGAAAAGTTGATTATCAAGAATCAAGAATTAACTCAAGAATTCAAGATCAGAAGAGCTTTTACTCTAAAAGAATACATTGTTCATCAGATAAGCTATTGCTTATATATCTAAAGACAATATCCAACTATCTGAAAGATTATGACTATACAACAATGAAACATCTTCTGCATAACTTTCATCATCATAACATAATCAATCCAGCAATAAGAAAAGAAGACAAAGACAAAATAAAAATATATCTTCCAAGCTTACTACTTCAAGTCAGAAATAAAACATCAGAAGATAAATTCTTAAGAAACTTAGCCACAAAGTTTATAGTACTGTCAATACGTTTAAAATATTCCACTATGTGCTTACGTATTGTACTATGTTGTCTCCCACGATGTAATACTACTGTTATTGTAGCTGGAAAATGAATGAGACATTTCCATACTATCAACAATCTTATTCTCAAGCCCATATAAAGAGACCTCATCAGCATTTGAAGATTGACGAATCACTCCACAGTATTATTAAGTTTGAAATCAAAATGTTGAATACTAAGAAACATCAAGAGAAAAGAAGAATCACAATTCATATACATCTTCTGTACCCCAAAATTTTCCCTCTCTTTTCTCAATACATTATCACAAAGGATCTCCAATGCTCAAAGATTCTCAGGAATTGATCAGACAAAATCACCTCTGAAACAATGAGACCACAAACTATGGTTTTGACTAAGAACGACTAATCATTGACTTTTGACCTAATACATGACTTAATGGAATAAAGCATAATCTCAAAGATTAAAATGCATCATTTTGTCCTAATTGCATATATCAATTCATTTCTCATGATCAATCGATTGACATATGAAATTTGGTCAATTGATGAAAAAGTCAACTATACATTAAAAAGTCAAACTTTGACTTTTTGATCAAATTTGAGTTTCAAAGATCAAAATTCATTAAGGCATTCAAGAATATCAAGCTTGATCGTCAAGAAATCAAGAAAGTCAAAAGTCGATGTGAAAAGTCAAAATTTTCAAGACTTAGAAATTTTTCTATGTGTTTTTTATACATGATAATTTCATTACTTCATGCCATTCTTTCACCAAGATGCAAGATGATTCAAAGAAAGATTTCAACATTAAAGTTGTAGATCTTGATGATATCTACAACTTTTCATTGCTGATCAAGTCTTAGAAGTGCTTGGATTTTGAGTTATAAATTCATGAAGTCATGGCATTTTTGTATAAACACTTAGAGAAATTTTCAGCAGGTTTGGTCAGGTTTTTATCCCAACTTCTTGGCCAATTTTCATCAAGTTCCAATTGGATTCTTCAAAAATAGAAAACATGAAGGTTATAGAGGATGTTACAAGCTTTCCAAAATGTAAAGGAACTCATTGAGATCATACTTGAGCTAAGATAATCAAAGCCAAGAAGTTCGGGTTTCATTCTTGAATTACAAGGCAAATTTTGTGATGAACAAGAACCAAACCCATAAGCCATGCTGCATAATATTCACTTTGAAGGCCTCAAACTGGTATATCACTCCTTAATTAAATGTTTACATAACTGATTAAACTATGATCCAAGTGTTTGAGCCTTTATCCAATTGATCATTCCATTTTTGGAAGAAAGTAACATATCCATTCTTGAAAAGTTCACTTTAATCACAAAGTTAATTTCTTGAGCCTCTAACTTGTTAATCTGATCACACTCCACTTCTACAAGTCAGAACAAACATGTTTAAAGTGATCAACCACTTTAGATAGCTGGGTACAAACATTGGAAACATGTTCTTCATGCTTGCTTCAAAAACAAGTAAGATAGCCATAACATGTGATTTCAAAATCAGAGTTGTTTCAAGTCTTAAACCTTCTCTATAAATAGAGATGCCATTTGCAAGATAAAGGGAAAAGTTTTTTTATGTAGATAGGACAGAAGTTTTGTTGTGTAGAAAAGCCCTCAAAATCTCATACTCTCAAAAAGCCATAACTGTCCACAAAGCCCGCACTCTTGAGTTTTAAAGTCAAAAACTTTGAACATCTCACACCTTGCAAAGTTCTGTCCAATCAAACCATCCAAACACTCCACATACATCATATATGAGTTGTTCAAACACAAGAACAACTTTTGTAACATTACTATTACCATTTCTTAAGCTCAAAAATAGCCAACACATCAGTTCAAACTCAAAAATACAAATTTCGACTTCAAGGTAAGTTTTCTTGACCTTGAACTTTTCATTTCAAACATCATTAGTAATCCATTGTTGAAGATAGATGTAGTAACTATTGCCTTTTGAAGCTATCCATTTACTTGCTTTTCATTCTTGTCAATATTGTGTTGAGAATTGACCCATACACACAATAGAATAATGTTTAAAGCAAAAAGTTGGAGTATGAGTCGACACGTACTCACATGAGTTGACACATTTTAGTTACAGAACCAGGCATGAGTCGACACAAGACATTATGAGTCGATACATACTACTATCCAGACCCAAAAACCGAAAGACTAAAGGTGCATGAGTCGAAACAAAACACAAATGTGTCGACACAAACAAGAAATGAGTCGACACATACCCTTATGTATCGACTCATAGTGAGATGATTTTGTTTTACAAGAACAAGAAAGGTTATGAGTCGATGCAAAGATGAATGTGTCGACACATAATGGTTAAAAAAGGTTTTTTCCTTTCTTTTACACTGTTTTTATATTCTCTATATATTTTCTTTCATTGCAATTAAATATGCTTGTAATAATTAGGACTTTTCGTGCTTTCCACCCCCATTTGTAAATTTGTATACCCCATCCCCAAATGATGTAATAGTATAGGACATTTACTTTCTGCAATTTACCACTTTTATATAAAATGCTAGTAATTAGGGTGTGTATGGCAAGATTTAAAATCAACAAGTAGACAACCCTAATTCAAGATTAAACCAAGCATGAAATACAATACACTTGCACACTTTGCACCTCTAGGGTTTAACTACACTTTGTTTCCTTAAAAATGGTCATGTTACGCATGTAAGGTATCTTAGCAAAAATAATAAAAAAAAATACAAGATCATAGTCCCTCGATGGCGCTTCGAATGTTGCCTTCAAAATGATCTTAGACCCTTAAGAAAAATGCTAAGGTATCTCACAACATTGCATTTTATGACTATACAATGACCCACGCCCGTCCCTTTACATCCAAAGATAGGGCTACTTACCGATCAATAGTAAGATAGCAATGCCAAAGGAAGAGAGAAATGAAAAAAAGACTTTTGAGTAGATAGAACGTTCTTAGTTGCTTGCTCACAATCCATCTTCAAAAAACCAACATCTTTTCAAACACACCAAACACTTTCAAAAACATGAAATATTTTCAAAAGTCCAACACTTTGTATGCTGTGATACGGTGGGAGAACTGACTTGGGTGTTTTGTGTTTGATCGCAAATGTTGCGGTTAGCAAGAGTCACCACAGAGTTTTCTTTTATCCAAAACGAAAGGTGAAAAAGCACAGGAAAGACCTTTGAGATTGTTTCTTGAGTTCGGGGGGTAGATTATGAAAATGGAAGGTATTAGAACCCTTTTCATCCATGGTTTTCCATGAGCTCTTAGTTACTTGCTAGATCACTTGATTTTGTTTGAAAATGTGCTTTGTGTGGTTTTTAAAAGTATTTTTGAAAAGAGGCCATTATCTAGGAAAACTTTGTAATGATACTCGTTCGTAAGAATGTATACAAAGATGTTGATCTTTTTGAAAATGTTTTCAAGTTTTGAAAGATGTTTTAGAAGTGTTGGTGTTTGTTTTGAAAATAGCAAGGATATTTTGTTTTGAAATGGAGCAAGTAACTAGGAACATTCTACCTACTCAAAAGTATTTCATTTTCATTTCCTTTTTCCTTTGACATTGTTATCTTACCATTGATTTGGTAAGTAACCCTATCTTTGGATGTAAAAGGGAAGGGCGTGGGTCATCGTATAACCATGATTATCAATGTTGCAAGGTATCTTAGCATTTCTCTTTAGGGACAAAGATCATTTTGAAAGGCAACATAGATAGCGTCATCGAGGAACTATGATCTTGTATTTTGCTTGTCTTTGCTAAGATACCTCACATGCGTAATATGGTCATTTTTGTAAGGCAACCAAGTGGATTTACCCTAGGGGTGTTTGTGTGCAAGTGTATTGATTTACATGCTTGATTTGTATTTGATTAGGGCATGCTATTTGTTGGTTTTAGTCTTTCCATACAAAAACCCTAATTACTAGCATTTGTATATAAAAGCGATAAATTGCGGAATTTAAAATGACTACGCTATTACATCATTTAGAGGAGGGGGTATACAAATTAAAAATGGGGAATATTGCAAGAATTTATATCTAAATAAATATTACAACAATATTGAATTTTGAATAATGTACAAAAATAAAGATAAGAATGCAAGAATGTAAAATGTGAAGAAATATGATTTTTTTTTATGAAAAGGTTTTTTTTTAACCTAATTAAAATGAAATAAAATAATTAACTAAAAAAAGGAAAATTAATATTAAAATAGAAAACTAAATTAATTTAAAGAAAACAAGTTTTTTTTAGGGTTTTTATTTATGAAAAGGTTTTTAAATTAGTAAAAAAAGAATATGGATATTAATTAAAAGAAATCTAAGTTCTAAGTTGATTTTAAAAGAAAATAATATAATAAATAAACCTAAGTCTAAATATTTATTAATTAAAAAAGAAATTAATTTATTTAAGAAAATGTTTTTAGTCCTTTTGTTTTTTATAAGAAAATAAAACAAATAAGTGTAAATAATAAATAAAATATTTTTGGATTTTTTCATTAATAAAAAAAAAAAAAAAATAATAATAATAATAATAATGATATTAAAGAAAAAAAGAAATAAAACAAAAATAAGAAAAAGAAAATAATAAAAGAATTTGGGCCAGAGGTGCACAAATAAGTCAGGGTTAGTAAAAGAAAAAAAAACAATAGGCCCAATTTGGAGGCCCAGGCGCTGTAAAAACACAAAAAAATGGAAAAAAAATGGAAAAAGGTCACGCTGGGGCTTGAACCCAGGACCTCATAGTGACAGGCGCACACTTTAACCATTGGGGTGGTGATATATCTGTTAACTTGTATGAAATGAGAAATACATAATATAAAACTTGCTCTGACTGTACTTCATCTTCAACCTCCAGCCAAAGGATTTGTACCTTGCTCATTTCTCAACAAAAATGAAAGATACAAACATGAAAGTTGCTCCATTTTTTCACATGAATCCAACCATATAAATATCATAAGCTATAAATCAAAGATGAATGAGAATTTCTAAAAGTACCAAATTCTGACCTAAATATTTCAGAAAATTCAAACTCAAAATTCTCCTAGATCAATCAAAATAAATGAAATCTATGGACATGTATAGTTTTGGAGCAATGATGTCTACATTTTATCTTCACAAATGCAAGCCTAAGAATGCCTAATGAAGATAGAAGTTCAAGAAAAATACCTTAAACCTGAAAATCATGAAATGCAAATGTGCTTGATTCAAGGTGCTGCAATGATCAGGTTAGTTTCTTCAAGTTCCCAGGAAGCTAATGCAATGATTAGCTTGAGCAATGGGTGGCTGAAATGGTTTGGAGAAGTCAACTTGCAGAGCTATGTTTTTGGTTATGGAGGTTGATGAAGATGGAGTTACAGTTATGAAACAGGGTCAGGGATGGTTTGTATTTGATGTAAGGAAGCTTTAGGAATGAATTTGAGGGAAAACGCACGAGGGAAAGGAGATATACAAGTTTAAGGTCAGAACTGTGTATCCATGGAGTTTTTTGTGCAATTTATGGCTAGAGGGAGTTTGGGAGTGTTTCAGGGTGCTCAAATTCGTCCTTTTCTTGCAAATGACTTGTGTTTATGTATGGAAAAGGTTTGGATACTTGAGGTGGTCAGAAGTACAAGATCACATGTTTTGGCTTCTTGACTTGTTTTTGAAGCAAGGTTGACAAACATGGTTTAAATGCATAGTACATCGCTATCTAGAGTGGTTACCAACTTTAAACATTTTTATCTGACTTGGTAGAGGAAGTTTGTGCAGAAGGAACAAGTGCAATGCTCAATGCATGTTGACTTTGCATAAAGCTTGCTTTAAGTAAATGGAAATGGTGCCTTTGTGCCATTAATGGAAAATTAACTTGGATAAAGCTTGAATCAAGTGGATAATAGCTCAAAAGAAAGTGTAATCTTTTGATTATGGAAAGATCTTGAGGTTTAGAGGCCTGCAAAGCAAGATTGTGCAGTATATGTTTGAGATTTGAATTTTGTTCATCACAAAATTTGCCTTGTAAAACAACTTGAAACCCCAACTTATGTCATTTGATTCTCCTTGCTCACTAATGATCTCAAGGAGTTCTTGGACATTTTGGAAATCTTGTAATGTTCTCAATAACCCATCTTTGAATCACTTTTAAAAATTCCCATTGGAACTAGGTGAAACTTGGGTCAGAAGTTAGGTCAAAATCCTGACCAAAACTAGGGCAAAATTTCACTAAGTGTTTAATTTCAAGACCATGACTTCATGAATTAATAACTTGAGATCCAAGTATTTATAGAAGAAGTTGTGTAAAGTAATGTTTTAGATCTCATGGAGATCTATAACTTTCATGTTGAAATTTCTTTTGAATCATCTTGCATCATGGTGAAAAATTTACTCAAAGTTGTGAAAAAAACATGAAGTTTTAAACACTTAGAAAAATTTCTAAGTTTGAAAAGTTTGACTTTTCAAAATGAAATCTTGACTTTTTTGATTTCTTGATGAATAAGTTTCATATTTTGACATGTTTTGATGAATTGTGATCTTTGACACTTGATTTTGACCAAAAAGTCAAAGTTTGACTTTTTAGTGTACAATTGACTTTTGATCAGTTGACTGAAAATTCACTATCAATCCAATTGATTATGCCTCAAACCAATTAACCATTTGCTAGGTCAAAAATCAGAAATTGCCCCTTCTCAGTCAAAACCCTAATTTTGACCATTTTGCCCTTTTGATGATTTGATCAAATTTCTTGAGGAATTGTGGTCCAAACTTGATCAAATGATACATATGAGTTTATAATGTTAATGTGGATAAAAAATTATGAAGTTTGACTGTAAATTGGCCACAATTGACTTTTTCCCCAACACAAATGATTTTTAGGTCAACTGCTCAATTGACTGAGCAAAAGTGTGATTCAAGGCTTGAAACTTGACATGAGTAATCTTGGGGGTCCATAAAGATCCATTAAAGTAATATGAAGCATTGAAAGTTCAATTATCCTTGTGCAATCTCAAACCCTAATTTTAGTCATCAATGCTTAGGGAGGTGTCTTGAGTTAATCAACCCTAGTGTAGTCTTGAACCAAGAGAGATCTTGTGATAAAATATTTGATGAATGAGAGGGAAAATTTTGGGGTACAACAACTTCCCCTGTTCAATCTTCTTAAACCTGAAGAGTTAGATAGGCCGATTTGCCATTCGTGACTTGAAGGTGGAAGATGATTGGACACTATAGTGCCCAGAAATTTGCACTCGAGGATGTGATGATTGATAGTGTATGGAATGGGCTTAAAAGATGCCATTTGGAGAGGAGACGAGAAGTTGTTGGAGATGGGCTTGTAGATGCCATCCAAAAATGATTGTTGATAGGAATATAAGAAGTGTCAAGATAAATCTCTAGTTGATTTACACTAGAATGATGGATGTGTCAGGTTGAGTACTAGAATAATATCCATAAATGGATTGTATTTGACTCTTATCCGAAAGTTGAATTTGAATGAGTAACAAAATTAAAATCTGAATCAGGATCAAATCTGAACTGATCTGAAAGTTGTATTTGAATGAGTATCAGAATAGCGTCCGTGTCTGGAGCGTATCTGAATTGTATCTGAAAGTTGAATCTGAATGAGTATAAGAATGGCATCTATGTCTGAAGCGTATCCGAACTGTATCTGAGAGCTGAATTTGAATGAGTATCAGAATGGCATCAATGTTTGGAGCGTATCTGAACCGTATCTGAAAGCTGAATCTGAATGAGTATCAGAATGGCGTCTGTGTCTGGAGTGTATCTGAAAGTTGAATCTGAATGAGTATCAGAATGGAATCTGTGTCTGGGGCATATCTGAACTGTATCTGAGAGCTGAATCTGAATGAGTATCAGAATGGCATCCGTGTCTGGAGCGTATCTGAACCGTATCTGAAAGTTGAATCTGAATGAATATCAGAATGGCATCTGTATATGGAGTGTATCTAAACTGTATCTGAGAGCTGAATTTGAATAAGTATCAGAATGGAATCCGTGTCTGGAGCATATCTGAACTGTATCTGAGAGCTGAATCTGAATGAGTATCATAATGGCATATGTGTCTGGAGCGTATCTGAAGGTTCAGTTAGTCGTGTAGATAATCGTCCTAACTTGTTTCAGGTATCACTCTATTACTTTTTTCAAATTGTTGATGATAGCCATCTGCTGACTGATCTTTTTCTAAAAAGATGAAAGTTTAGTTGTATGCGATGTCATGATGTTCTCAATAAAATGAATAAGATTATGTTGTATGCGTTTGTGTTGTCAATGTCATGACGTATGGATGCGATGTATGGGCATGTAAGCTATGCTACTATAACACTGTTGGATTAGGAAAATTAAATCCCTGACTGCTGTTGGGGACGTGGAGTGTAAGTCTTCATGTTTTGAAGTGCTGATTAGTTGATGAGCTCCTATTTGTTAGAGAAATAAACTCTGTTGTAAGGGAAACATCGTGTATTGCTTGTGAAATCCTGTTGGGGAATCCTGAGAAATTGGATGACTTTTACTGGGGAGTGATAAACTGGAAGTTTTGTTCCCCCGGGGATATGAGAGAGCTTGATATCATTAAACTGCCCACTGTGGGAGACTAAAGGAATAGTCTAAAGATATTATCCTATTTCTTAAAGCCATTAGTGATTGTCTTCTATTTTTTTGCTCATTTGTAAACAGTAGTTACGTTCAAATGCATATGCTAAAAAATAAATCATTGGACTTTTTTGTAAACAAAACACAAAAATAAAGAAAAACAAATATTTTTCACTTTAAAAGGAGTATCTTTGTATTAATAAGTATTTTTTACAATGACACGAACATCCTAATAAGATAATGTCGTCGTAAAAAAAGGGAAATTAGATACAAATAAAAGATAGCTATATGCAATAATCCCATGGGGTTCCCATTCTGCTATAGCCTTCGTGTCTTTAAGTGTCTTGTCCACTTGCTACCTTGTCCGAAGTTGACTGGATTGATCAGAACCTCTGAGTTTGTCAATCGGCGCCAAAGGTTGTCCGTAAGGTGATCCAACGGGACATAGTCATACGCTTTCAATCCCTAACTTTTGCCTGAATCGCCCTTTCGAGTTTTCAGTCCACCGGGATACCCTTTTTTTCCCAAGCCGCCCTTTCAGTTTTCAGCTTGCCGGGTGTACATTTTTTTTGTTTTATCCCTAATTTTTGCCTAAACCTTTTTGGTTCGCTGGGATGCCCTTGTTTTGCCTAGGTGTGTCAACCTAGAGGGTCTCTTATGCATAATATCTTTTGACTAAGTCCGTGTTCACAGGGTGCGGTAGGTCGTCGCCATCCATAATGGTTAAGATCATTGCTCCACCAGAGAATATTCTTTTTATCATAAACGGTCCTTCGTATGTAGGAGTCCATTTGCCCCTGGGATCACCTTGCGGTAGTATGATGCGCTTGATCACCAGATCCCCGACTTGATACACTTGGCGTCTGACCTTTTTGTTGAAAGCCTTGATCATCCATTTTTGATACATTTGACCATGACAGACATCAGTAAGCCTTTTCTCATAAATCAAGTTTAGTTGATCAAGTCGAGTTTGGATCCAATCATCTTCACTCAACCCTGCATCCTTCATGATTCTCAGAGAAAGGATCTGGACCTCAATAGGCAAGATAACTTCCATTATGTATACCAGAGAGTAAGGTGTTGCCTCGGTCGATGTGCGCTCTGTGGTACGATAATCGTAGAGGGAGAATGGTAGCATCTCATGCCATTCTTTGTATGTGACTGTCATTTTCTTTATGATCTTTTTGATGTTCTTGTTTGCGGCTTCGACAACACCGTTCATCTTTGGACGGTAAAGGAAAGAATTATGGTGTTGGATTTTGAACTGCGCGCACAGTGCAGTGATCATAGTATTGTTAAGATTCGTACCATTGTCTGTGATGATCCTCTCCGGGATACCATACCGACAGATGATATTCTGTTTGATGAACTGGGCAACGACATTTTTGGTGACGGAAGCGAAAGAAGCTGCCTCAACCCACTTTGTGAAATAGTCAATGGCCACCAAGATGAAGCGGTGTCCATTAGAGGTTGTGGGCTTGATTTCCCCAATCATGTTGATGCCCCACATAGAAAAGGGCCAAGGAGCCGTCAAGACGTCCAAAGGAACCGGAGGCATGTGCACCTTGTCAGCATAGATCTGACACTTATGACAAGTTCGAGAGTGCTGATAGCAATTCTTCCATGGTAGACCAGTAATAACCTTCCCGTAGGATTTTCTTTGCCATCGTATTCCAACTGGAATGGGTGCCAAAAGTGCCTTCATGTAGATCAACCATTATCTTCTTTGCCTCAACCTTTTCGATGCAACGGAGCAAAACAGAGTCATGGTTGCGTTTGTAGAGAATACCATTACTGATGAAGAACTTAGCAGAGAATCTCCTTAAGAACTTCTTGTCGTTGATTGAAGCTCCTTCCGGATATTCTTGAGCCTCGAGATACCTCTTGACTTCTTGAAACCAAGGCCGGTCCACTACTTCTTCAGTATTGATCTCGTGACAGTGAGCTGGTTCATCCATTCGTTCAATGGTGATCTGGGGAGCCTTGCTATCCCATTTGAGTTTAAACATGGATGACATTATGGCTAGCGCGTCTGCTAGCTGATTTTCTTATCGTGGGAAATGCTCGAAGGTAATCTTCTCAAAATGTAGGATTAATGTCAACACATGTTCTTTGTAGGGGATGAGGTTAGGGTGCTTCGTGTCCTATTCTCCTTTGATCTGACTGATGACCAAGGCTGAATCTCCGAATACACTTAAGGACTTGATCCCTAAATCTATGGCAGCTTTGAGGCCAAAAATACACGCTTCACATTCTGCCATGTTATTTGTACAATTGAAGCAGAGTCTTGCCGTAAAGGGAGTGTGACATCCTTTAGGGGATATGAGTACAACACCAATGTAATTGTCGAGTGCGTTGGACGCCCCATCAAAAACCAGGGTCCATCGGGATCTTTGTTCAGGTCCGTCATATGGTTTGGGTTCTTCACAGTTGTTTACCATTATGATGTCTTCATCTGGGAATTCGAACTTCATGGACTGGTAGTCATCCACATCTTGATGAGCAAGGTGATCAGCTAGTACATAGCCCTTTATTTCTTTTTGTGTAGTATACTGAATGTCATATTTCGTCAGGATCATCTGCCATCTCGCTATTCTCCTAGAGAGGGTTGGTTTCTCGAATATGTATTTTATTGGATCCATATTGGATATCAATAAGGTAGTATGTGTTAACATATACTGTCTTAGCCGGCGAGCAGCCCATGCCAGAGCGCAGCAAGTTTTCTCGAGCAATGAATATCTTGTTTCACAGTCGGTAAAATTTTTGCTTAGGTAATAAATAGCATGCTCTTTTCGGCCAGACTCGTCATGCTGCCCCAGCACACACCCCATTGAATTTTCCAAGACAGTTAGATACATGATCAAGGGTCTTCCCTCGACTGGTGGCACTAAAACATGAGGCTCTTGCAGGTACTCTCTGACCTTGTCGAAGGTAGTTTGGAGTTTATCATTTCATTTGACTACTTGATCTTTCTTCAGTAATTTGAAGATTGGCTCACAAGTAGGGGTCAAGTGAGAAACGAATCGGGCAATGTAGTTTAGTCTTCCTAAGAATCCTCTGACTTCCTTCTCAGTACAAGGAGCAGGAATTTCTTGTATTGCTTTCACCTTGGCAGGATCCACTTCGATACCTTTACTGCTGACGATGAAGCTTATGAGTTTACCGGACCTCACCCTAAATGTGCATTTGTTCGGGTTCAACCTCAGCTTGTATTTCTTTAGTCTATCAAAGAGTTTCTGTAAATGGTCAAGATGTTCCTCTTCAGTTTGAGATTTGGCTATCATGTTGTCCACATAGACCTCTATTTCGTGATGTATCATGTCGTGAAATAGAGCTACCATGGCACGCTGATAGGTTGCCCCAACATTCTTTAACCCGAATGGCATAACCTTGTAACAAAATGTGCCCCATTGTGTGACAAAGGTTGTTTTCTCCATGTCCTCAAGCGCCATTTTGATTTGATTGTAACCTGAGAAACCATCCATGAAGGAAAACACCTTATGTTGTGCTGTATTGTCAACCAGAAAATCGATGTGGGGAAGTGTGAAATCATCCTTAGGGCTTTCCCTATTCAAATCTTTGTAGTCCATGCACATACGTACTTTGCCGTCCTTTTTGGGCACGAGAACAACATTGGCGATCCATTGCGGATAGGAGGTGACGGCCAAGAATACAGTGTTTAATTGTTTCATGACTTCGGCTTTGATCTTCTCTGACATGTCTGGTCGCATGCGAAAAACCTCTTGTTTTACTGGAGGGCAGTCTTCTTTTGTTCGTAGATAATGTACCACAATATCAGCATCAAGTCCTGGCATATCTTCGTACGACCAGGCAAAGACCTCAACATAATCATGTAGCAACTGAATCAGACGCTTCTTGACACTGGATTCCAGATTGGCACCCACTCTGACTTCTTTCTTGTCCTCTTCGGTACCTAGGTTAACAATGTCCACTAGTTCTTTGTGTGGCTGAATTGTCCTCTCTTCTTGTTGTAGTAACCTGGCTAGTTCCCCTGGCACTTCACAATCTTCCTCACCTTTGTCTTTGGCTTGGTAGATTAGATTTTCAAAGTCACAAAAGGCCATAGCAGAATCGTTACCCATGGGATCCCGAATGGATGTAGATCTGCATTTTGAATGTGAGTGTGTGTAAGAGTATAGCTATCTTTGAAAGAAATAAAGATGTAAAAAAAAGACAAAGAACACAAAGTTTGTATGCAAAAACGTCCATGATTCATTGATGACATATGAAAATGAGGTAACAACCCTTACAAATGGACCGTTGTGCCTCGGGTAAGACACAAGGCTTTAAAAGTCTGAATTGTTTAATTATTGCAGATCCGACAAAATTTAAAGATAATTACTGTTGGATAAAAGTAATTGGGACAAAATCTTTAGCTTCCACGTTATTGAGTCCTCCATTGACAGTTGGGAAAATCCAACCCTCCAGGTCGTAGCTATCCTCATCATCCTCCACTGCATTGACTCTGTGGTTGATGATCTTCAAGGGTGGTCCCCCGACACGAGCACGTCGTACAACTTTTTGGGCTCCTCAAGTGAAACCCAAACCAAATTTGTCAGATTTGTATGGGATATCCGGGAGTTGGCCCCAAATAGTGCACCCACCTTCTTCGATTATTGCCTTGGCATCTTTCAAAGATGACATCTTTAGTGGAGGTCTTGTGATCTTCGGGATTTGGGAAACAGCCTTGGTTACTGCCACGGTTGGTGGGACTTCCTCGAAATGTTGAAACGGTGTTTCAATGAATTCACCATCTAATTCCATGTATCTGAAGGAGTTAAGATGGCTGACCATATATTCCTCTTCTCCATGGATAGTAATGATCTTCCCCTTGGTTGGGTATTTCAGCATTTGATGTAATGTAGAGGTAACGACACCAGTGTTGTGAATCCATGGCCGACCCAATAAGCAGGAGTAGGAAGGGCGAATGTACATCACGTAAAAAGTTGAATCAAAGGTCCGGGTTCCAACTTTTATGGGGATGTCCACCTCCCCATGCACCATTCTCTTTGAACCGTCGAAGGCCCTTACCACTATATTACTGGGTTTTAAGGTCAAACCTTCATAGTCAAGTCTATCAAGAGCCTTCTTAGGCAGCACATTTAAAGACAAACCAGTATCAAGAAAGACATGGGCCAAAGTTGTGTCCCGACATTATACAGAGACATGCAATGCCTCATTATGCTTCCTCCCTCTGGGTGTCAAGTCAGCATCAGAAAAGCCTAAACCATTGTCAGCGGTTAAACTGGCCACGCAGTCTTGGAACTGATCAACAGAGGTTTCTTGTGGTACATGGGCAGTTTTACGAAATTTTACCAAGGCCTTTCCATGATCGTCGGAGCATAACAATAAAGCCAGCATGGAAATCTTTGACGAAGTCTACCCTAGCTGTTCGACTATGTTGTAGTCGCTTCTCTTTATAATTTTCAGAATTTCTTCCATCTTCTTTTGGGAGGCCTCAGGGATAGATACTGATGGCGCCTTCATCTGGACATGCTCAACCAGAATGTCTTTGCCCCGAGTCTCGGTCGGCTCAGTGGTAGGAGTATCAGCAGGTGTAACTATAGGAATTGTAGTAGTAGTAGTGTCAACAGGAATAGAAACAGGGATGATTACAGGACCGATAATAGTCTTCAGAGGAGAAATCTCGGGAGAGAATACTCTGCCACTTTGAGTTATCTTGCTGGTTCCCGCAATATTACTGATCCCGGGGTCAGCCTTCTCAAGAATTGAGTCTTCATCATCCAGCCGATCTTGCTTGACACCGTGATAGTAGACGTCGCCCCCATAGTTCCATGGGACAGTTTTATCTGATGAGTACGGGATCAGACCTAGCATAGTAATTATCAGTGGAGCCACTTTAGGAACTCATGTAATCCTAACAGGTCTTTTGGTGGAGACCCTGGAAGGATTGGCAGAAATGATTATTATTGAAACATCATTGTAGGAAATGGTTGGAACGGGAGTCGTTTCAAACAAAATCTCTTTGTCATTCATTAGGCGCTGAACACCTGCTTACAATAAATGACAACTAGTTTGTAGGGATAGACAGAAGTGGTCGTCTTCATCACAGCCCGAAAATAAATCGACCTTCAATAGGTTATTCTTGATGGTCAGGAGAGGTGTAACAAGTTCATCAACAGTAGTAACAAATATATCATCTTCAACAGCGTTAACACCACGACCATGCTTGGGCATAGGGGCGGTGATAACATTTGGGATTTCAGGAGCATCGAATTCAATTTCTTTTGCTTCAAGAAGGTCTTGCACCTTGTTTTTCAAAGCCCAACAGTTGTTATTATCACGGCCTGGACTTTCTGAATGGTAAGCACAGCGAGCATTAGGATGGTAATGAGGATAGGTTTTGTTAGGATTCTTCGGAGCTTCCTTCAAAGTTACCATATTAGATCTAAAAAAATGTGGCAGGACTTGAGATAGTGTCATATTAATCTGGGTAAATTTTCTTACTCGTCTTTCTGTTCTAGGTTGATCGTTCCTTTGTTGAGTGGGTGCAGGCTTAGAGATCATGGCAGCCCCTACCATTGGTCGGTGTTCAGTCCTATCTTGATTTCTTTGAGGATACATAACACCAACTTCTTTCTTACCAAGAAAAGTTTTTCTTACAGCGGCGGAGGATGCGTCTTTTTGGATCTTCCCACTCTTAATCCCAGCTTCCACTCTCTCTCCGGTCAAAATTAATTCAGTGAAGCCTGCTGAGGAGCTTCCAATTAAATGATTAAAGAAAGGACCAGACAAGGTACCTAGAAACATGTCTACTAAATCTCTTTCGGAAAGGGGAGGCTGGACTCTTCCTGCTAAGTCCCTCCATTTCTGAGCATAGTCTTTGAAACCTTCACTTGAAACTATAGCCATACTCTGGAGTTGAGTACGGGTATAAGCAAGATATGCGTCGTATTTATACTTTTTGTAGAAAGCAGCGACAAGGTCTTCCCAATTATGGATATTGGCCCTTTCTAGTTGATAGAACCAATCAAGCTGAGTTCCAGATAGACTGTCTTGGAAGAAGTGGACCCACAAATCTCTGTCAGCAGTGTGAGGCTGTATCTTCTTCACATAGGATCGGAGATGCATTTTGGGACACGAAATCCCGTCATTTTTAGTGAATACTGGTGCCTTGAATTTTGAAGGAATAATAATCCCAGAGACTAAACCCAGCTCTTCAAAGTCCAACCCAGGCACTTTCTGAATATCCATTGCACTTAGTCATTCTTCCAGATGTTTGTATTTGTCGTAGACCGGGGGATATTGCTCTTCAAAGTAATCCTCTTCTTCTTCCTCTTCAGATTCTGGCTGGACAACCGCTCCCTTGCCTTTCCCATCTTGATTATCCTTTTCACAAGATGACGTTGCAAAGTCTAGGGTTCGTCTGGCTTGTCCTTGGAACCTTCTTCCCATATTCATAACTTTGGTTATTTTCTTTGCTTTCTTCTTCTTTTCTTTGATCAGCAAAGTTTTAAAATCTTCTTGTCCTTTGGCTAGAGTCAAGAACAACTATTAAAACTGAGCATTCTGCGCCTGGAGGTCCTTTATCGTCTGCTCGAGATCCATCTTACTGAAATAAACAGTAGAAAGATGAGGAGACTTGTTGTAAGAAACCTTCTTATGTTATGATGAATGGTAAATGCATATGTAATGATTTCAAGGAAATTAGAGTTTAAATTTGCTTTAGACCAAAAAGGAACATGCGTTATATTAATAAATCAAAGCTTGAGTACATCACGCCTCTTTTGGGCTTACAAAAACTCTAATATAAAAAGGTTGTACACATCCTCTTTGGTGCGATATAGGAATTCAGGCTCCTCTCCTCATGAAGTTGTTTAGTGAGTTCCAAAACTTTCTTCTCGCTGGTGTAGAATTGGGCCTCGAAAGTGTCTCGCTCCCCCTTAAGCTGTATCCAATCCCTTTGTAAGTATTTAAGAGAGATGGGCATGTCAGGATGCAGGATAGTGTACGGAACATCTCTTTCCACAACAGGCTCTATGATTACTGGGAGAATGGAGGGGTAAGGCATTATAAGACTTTGAGCACGAGCTCGTACCCACTTGAGGTAAGGATCAAGAGGGATGGAATTATTATGCCCCAATGTCTTGCTATCTACCTTGTTCAACATCATCCAAGCTCGGATAAATCTATGGTGATAACCTTGATCGTCGTTCTCGTAGTCAAATACCAAACCTTGAATGAGCATCTCATGTGGGCCATCCCTTCGGGAGTAACCAAACTATCTTAAGGCTAAACAAGGGTTGTAGGTGATACCTCCTCTAATTCCAAGTAAAGGGACATTATGGAATTCTCCACAACGGTCGACAATAGTAATATTCTCTATAGATTAGGAACACCAATGAATGTCTGAATGTTTGAGTGTCATCAACCTATGTGACCACCTTGAACCTTGCTCGTTCTTTAGTACAAATTAGGGAAGATGCGAAATAAACCATCTTTCCAAAAGTGGAGTAAAGCACATAAGGATACCTCTTTTCCTCATAGTGCGAGTGTGAAAGGAATGTATGAGATCCATCCCATAGATGAGGAGAGCCATAATTTCCTCAAAAGCTTGCAAATCCAAAGAGTTTCGACAATTTTGGGCTTTCTCGAACAAGAACTTTGCTAGGAAACCCTTGACACCACTCCTTGTTTCCCAATTAGTTGTGATATCAGATGGTTGCAAGTGTAGAGCTTGAGCAATCTCTTCTGGCTTTAGATCTATTTCCGTACCATTGAAAGGTAGTTGGTTGAGAATGGGAATCCTCAAGAGTTGGGAGAATTCTTCCAAAGTTGGCACAAGTTGATAATCGGGAAATGTGAAGCAATGGTGAAAAGGATCAAAGAACTAAAAGAGCACCTTTATCATGTCTTCATCACTGTTGGAGGTGACCAAGTTTAGTAGGAGACCATATCTTTTGGTAAATAGAGAATTTTCAGGAATCCTTGATGCTAGCTCTTTATGTTGAGGAGGGATCCTTACAAGATTGACTTGAATAGTTTTCCTGCAAATAGAATCCATGTCCTACAAAACAGAACAAAGATAAATCCCAAGATCCTTGAAATGGTTAGTGAATATGAGTATGATGTTATGATGTTTATGATGTTATGTACAAGTAAATATATACAAACAAAGCAAACAAGTCCTTAGGTTTAGGCTTGCATGGAGTCTCATAGGTAAGTACCCTCTTGAAGTTTAGTTGGCTCAAACCTGTCCTAGTAATAGTAACCTGGTTCTAAAGAGCTCAATATCACCAGTTTGTTTCTTTGGGCATTGTTTCAGCGCAAGCCTCTTTAATGGCGACAGAAATATCCCAAAAAATTAAACCTCAATGAGTGTAGTATCGAGTATCTACCAACTTCGGACTGCACCAAATTCGGTCATCTCACTACGTCCTAATGGCCAAGTTGGTCAAGTAAGGGTTCTAAAAGTTCATTAGTGCTTCATGACATCACTCAACGGTCCCGTATTCTGCTTGACTACTCAAGGGCTACCGGTACCCACAAATATGTCGCACTAACATAACTATTGTTTAGACCATGTCGGTATACCCCGCACAGTTTCCACAATGTATTTCTACTTACCTATAAGGTATCCCAAATCAAGGTAGAGGATTCAAACCCAAACAAAGAACCATAATGTAAAGGATACAAGTCAAACAAAGAAAGCAAGTAAATGTGATCTAACCCTAAGGTAACCCCACTTTTAGAATTTTCCCCAGCAGAGTCGCCAGTTCTGTAATACGGTGAGAGAACTGACTTGAGTGTTTTGCATTTAATCACAAATGTTGCGGTTAGCAAGAGTCACCATCGACTTTTCTTTTATCCAAAAAGAAAGGTGAAAAAGCACAGGAAAGACCTTTTAGATTGTTTCTTGAGTTCGGGGGGTAGATTATGAAAAGGGAAGGTATTAACATCCTTTTCATCCATGGTTTTCCATGGGCTCTTAGATACTTGCTAGATCACTTTCTTTTGTTTGAAAATGTGTTTTGTGTGGTTTTTGAAAGTATTTTTGAAAAGAGGCCATTGTCTAGGCAAACTTTATAATGATTCTCATTCGTAAGAATGTATACAAAGGTGTTGATCTTTTTGAAAATGTTTTCAAGTTTTGAAAGATGTTTTAGAAGTGTTGGGGTTTGTTTTGAAAATGGCAAGGATGTTTTGTTTTGAAATGGAGAAAGTAACTAGGAACATTCTACCTACTCTAAAGTATTTCATTTTCATTTCCTTTTTCCTTTGACATCGTTATCTTACCATTGATTTGGTAAGTAACCCTATCTTTGGATGTAAAAGGGACGGGCGTGGGTCATAGTATAACCATGATTAGCAATGTTGCAAGGTATCTTAGCATTTCTCTTTAGGGACTAAGATCATTTTGAAAGGCAACGTAGATAGCGTCATCGAGGGACTATGATCTTTTATTTTGGTTGTCTTTGCTTAGATACCTCACATGCCTAATATGGTCATTTTTGTAAGGCAACCAAGTGGATTTACCCTAGGGGTCTTTGTGTGCAAGTGTATTGATTTACATTTTTGATTTGTCTTTGACTAGGGTTTGTTATTTGTAGGTTTTAGTCTTTCCATACAAAAACCCTAATTACTAGCATTTGTATATAAAAGCGATAAATTGCGGAATTTAAAATTACTACGCCATTACATCATTTAGGGGAGGGGGTATACAAATTAAAAATGGGTAATATTGCAAGAATTTAAATCTAAATAAATATTACAATCATATTGAATTTTGAATAATGTACAAAAATAAAGATAAGAATGCAAGAATGTAAAATGTAAAGAAATATGATTTTTTTTGTTTGTTTTTTTTATGAAAAGGGTTTTTTAACCTAATTAAAATGAAATAAAATAATTAACTAAAAAAAGGAATATTAATATTAAAATAGCGAACTAAATTAATTTAAAGAAAATAAGTTTTTTTTAGGGTTTTTATTTATGAAAAGGTTTTTAAATTAGTAAAAAAATAATATGGATATTAATTAAAAGAAATCTAAGTTCTAAGTTGATTTTAAAAGAAAATAATATAATAAATAAACCTAAGTCTAAATATTTCTTAATTAAAAAAGAAATTAATTTATTTAAGAAAATATTTTTAGTCCTTTTGTTTTTTATAAGAAAATAAAATAAATAAGTGTAAATAATAAATAAAATATTTTTGGATTTTTTCATTAATAATAATAATAATAATAATGGTAATAAAAAAATTAAAGAATTGCGATCAAACGCAAAACACCCAAGTCAATTATCCCACTATATAACAACATCCATAAATATTCTTCTAGAAAAATATGAAGAACACACGAGTTGTTGCTCATTATTGTGTTAAGATATTAGGGATTAAGTACAAAGAGTTGTTGCTCATTATTTGTGTGTTAATCTTAGAGTTCTCAATACCAAGAGTTGTTTCTCGTTATTTATATTAGAGACTTTGTTCTTCATTGTTGTGTTAATCTGCTTATTTAGAAGCAAACATTGTAATCATAGTTGATTGTAATTCTGTTAAGAATGATTATCACCTTAAGTGACTAGGTTGTTAGTCTGAGGCTAGAGAGGGCTAAGGTGTCAGTTAGACTTTTAGATGGTTGTGGTTAGTCACCAGTGGATAGCCCGTGAATCTGTAATCTTTTGAGATTAGTGGATTAAGTCCTTGTTGAAGGCGAAATCACCTGAGGAGGGTGGATAGGAGTAATCAAGTTGAAGGTGAAGCTGGATAAACCAAAGAGTCTTTTATAGTCTTTCTATGGTTACATTCCTTATTATTAGTTTGTGAAATATTTTTAAAAAGCCTAAATTTATTAGAAAACCCAATTCAAACAACCCTTTCTCGTGTTTTTCTCACCCTTCAATTGGCATCAGAGCTCCGACTCTTCATTGATTTGTAAATTAAACACTTAACCGTGTAGCGAGATCCAGTTGAGAAAAACTTTCTATGGTTGCTCCCGCAAACAACAACGAAAAAGATAACTATTTTGCTAAGCCTCCTATTTTTGTTGGTGAAAGATTTGAGTACTGGAAATACATACTAGAATGTTTCTTTTTGGGTTATGATGCAGATCTCTTGGATCTGATTATAGATGGTTATAGGGAACTTATATCTGAAAAAGGTATTCCTATTCCTACAAGTCAAAAGAATGAAGATCAGAAATGACTAAGTAAGAATCACTATAAAGCCAAAACCATTCTTCTCAGTGCTATCTCATATAATGAATATGAGAAAACCACCAACAGAGAAACAACTAAGGAGATTACTGATTCTTTAAAAATGACTCATGAAGGAAATGCTTAAGTAAAGGAAACTAAAGCGTTAGCTTTAATTCAGAAATATGAAGCATTCAAGATGTAAGAATATCAAACTATTGAGACCATGCTCTCAAGGTTTCAAACCTTAGTAGCATGACTCAAAGTTCTAGACAAAGGGTATACAACAATAAATTATGTTAATAAGATTGTCAGAAGTCTTCCAAAAAAGTGGAGACCTATGGTAACAACTTTGAAACTCTCTAAGGACCTAAATAAAATCAGCCTTAAAGAGTTGATTAGCTCCCTAAGAAGTCACAAAATAAAGTTAGAGGAAGATGAACCTAAGAAAAGGTTAAATCTATCGCTCTAAGGTTTAAATCTGAAAAGGAGATCAAGAAAGAAAGACTCAAAGCTCTTAAATATGAAGAAGAATAAGAAGAAGAAGAAGAAGAAGATTCATATGATGAAGACTCTGATGATGATGATAAATTGTCACTACTTTCTAGAAGAGTGAAACAACTCTGGAAAAGACAAAACAATTCCAAAAGATTCAGAAGAAATCACTCAGAATCATATTCAAGGATAAACAAAGGAGTTAGGTACTTTGAATGTAATGCACCAGGGCATTACAAAAATGATTGTCCAAAGCTAAAGAAAGAAGGCTCTAGAAATGAAAGTTTTAAGAATAACAACTTCAAAGGTAAAATGAAAGGTCTCATTGTAACATGGGATCATTCAGAAGAATCCGAATCAGAATATGATAAAGAGCACGCCAACGTAGCATTTATGACTATCATTTTAGAAGAAAGTTCATCAGATACAGAGATCGACTCTAAAGAGGTATTTTCTAAATTTTCTCAAACTGAATTAGAATTATGTTTGTCAAAAACTCTGAACAAGCATGAGAAGCTTCAACGAAAACTCATGAACCTTATGTAGGCTCATGAATATGATATTGAAGAATCCGATAAGCTGGAGAAAGAAATTTTTGAACAAAAAAGTGATTATTCTTTTTTAAAAATTAAAAATAAATCCTAGGATAAAAATTGTTCAAAATTTGAAAAAGATATTTCTAAAGCTTCCCTGACCTCCGAAAATATTGTTTATCAACATGATAAAGCTTTTCAGAAGTTCTTAAATGAAAACAAAGATAGAAACATAATAAATTTTATGATCCTTGTGGTAAATTGGAATAAAATGGTAGAAAGAAAGGATATGATATTGAAAGAACTAGCTAGATCTATAGTTAACAAAACTAATATGGCTAAACACTTCTAGGAAGAAGCTGTAAAAGCAGTGTGTAGAAGAAAAACCAATATCCCTTATTTTCATTTTCTTGGTTGTTCTTGATTTATTTAGGGTACTAGAAGTTGTCTGAACAAGTTTGATTCTAGAGCACAAAACTGTAGTATGTTAAGATACTCAGAAAGCTCTAAAGGCTACAAAGTATACAACACAGAAACACGTACTGTGAAAGAATCAATCAATGATAAAATAGATGATAAGCTTGACTCTGAAAAGTAAAATCTATGTGAAAGTTTTGTAGGATTAGAGATAACTCCTATAGGTTCTGAATAAAAAGATTTTGATAAAAAGCAAGTAAAAAATGTAGAAACAATAGAAACATACGTTCATCCATCAGTTTGGAAAAGAAAAAGGCAAAGACAAACCTCTTCTGAAAATTGTTTTCTAGGACAAAAATCCCAACAATTTGTTAGAACAAGAGTCACACTTAAACAAATAGAAGAATTGCATATGGGATTGGTACCCTTAATAGAAACAACTTCATGCGATGAAACACTTGAAGACAATGGATGGATTCTGGAAGTACAAGAAGAGGAAAACCAATTCTCAAGAAATGATGTTTTGGGGCGAGAAACTCACGTTGTTGCAACCAAGTGGGCCATTAGAAACAAGTTCGATGAGGAAGGTGACCTTGTCATAGACAAAATACACAAGGTTAGAATCTACATATTTTCTGATGGAGTATGTCTAGATACTTCTACCGGTTAGAAGATATTCAGAAACAGAAACATAAATAAGGAATTTTATTTTTGTTTATTTTATCTTATATATAGTAAAGTGCATGTTTCATTAAACAGTGTTGTGACCTCTGTCTATTTACACCGATTAATTTAGCATCTAAAGCAATTTGATGTTTTTGAGAATAGGTTGAAATATTAATACATCTCTCATAACTTTTGTTTATTCTAGGATAGATAAAAAATATCTTTTGTTATGTTTAGAAATCTTTTTTTTACTGCTCCTTCTTAAAGTCTAGTCTTTCATTTTGTGTTCCTTCTCTGAGAAGCATTTTCTTGTTTGTCACCTCTAGCTTGAAACTTGTCAACATATCCTCTCTCATAAGTTTTCATTTACGATGTTGTCATCCTAGGTATCTTATAGTTAGTCAGTTAGTCACATCTTCTGTCTGTTCATTTAAAATCAATCTATTTTATCTTATTATGCATTGTTTTTCATTATTCTAATGATTGTATTTTCCAACTCTTCTTGATCTTTGTTCAAACATTAACCTCTTTTGGTATCTCGAGGTTGATTGCTTAAGTAATAAAATCAATTATTTTATAAGTCTTGAGTCATCTATCACTTCTTATATTTTCTTCTCATAGTCTTCCGTGTCTATCACTCAAATATAACTCACAAATATTTTCTTCAAACCTGTTCTTATTATGTCTTCAAACACCTCCATTAACAATGAGGAGAACTTGGAAACTCTCTTTAAAGAACGTCCACACTTTACTAGTCTTCTCAATAGTGGCTACAATCTATATCCAATTATTCAATTTCAAGGTTGGTATGGGTATTTTGCTATGATGCATCGACACGTTTATCCAAACTTGGTAAAAGATTTATGAAAAATGCATCTGTAGGTGTTCAAGGTAGATTTGTTTGTTCAAGCGTTTTTGGTTCACATCTTGTCATTACTCGTACCTCCATCTCCGAAGCTATTGGATATGTTGGAATTTGTAGGATCAAGGTGGATGAGTTCAGGATAAAATATACACTTGTTGAAAAACTCATTTCCATCCATGATGTCTCATATTTATATGAGCCTACTAATCCAACAAATCTTCTCTTTATCAGAATAATTTGATTCAAATTCCTTCTTAACAAATTTAGGCCTCAAGGAGATAATCTAAGTACTCTGTCTCATGATGACATACTATTTATCTATCCTCTTATTAATGATGTTAAGATTAATATGCCTCAAACCATCTTTAGTTATCTAAAATATTCTATTGTAATATCCAGAAGTCGAAACAAGTCCTTCATACCTTATGGAAGAGTTCTCTCTGAACTCTTATACAAAGCAAATTTGATTGTATTGATTCAAATGAATGGACCAGAAAATGCTCTTGCAGAAGAAAGATGTGAATTCTTTGGATCGTATTAAGAAGTGTCTAGTCTCATATTTTGTGTCTGTTCTATTTTAAATTATTCTATCATTCTCATTGAAACATTTCTTCTATGTCTATTATTTAAGAAGTCTAGTTTTGTGTTTGTATCTTGTATTTCCTTGATGTATCCTTAATGAGACTTTCTTCCGTGTTTCTATTCTTTTTTTTCTCTTCTAGTGTTCCTACATATCTTATGACAAAAAGGGGGAGAAAGCATAATGATGATTTTGATACATACATATATCTGTAAATCTCATTGCTTACATTTCTAACATATATATATATATATATATATATATATATATATATATATATATATATATATATATATATATATATATATATATATATATATATATATATATATATATATATATATATATATATATATATATATATATATATATATATATATATATATATATATATATATATATATGCACAATATTCTAGAAATGTTTTTCATGAACAAAGTAAATGAATTAAGAACTTCTAAAGTCTACAGTGTTCAATAAATTAAGCTGTGATAAAATAACTTCTAAGGGTTTAGAAGAGTCGATTGATAAAACTCTAATCAAAGAAATTCTAGGGTATAAAATGTATTGAGAGGTCAAGTGTTGATAACGAACTTCAAACATAAAAGGGTCTGATAGATCAAGCTATGATAATGAACCTATCTGATGACTAGAAGGTTCCAATGAAGAAAGAATGTATGATAAATCGCTTCCATATGCTTTAAGTCAGAACTATGAGAAAGGATAACATTTCTTATAAGCTCTAAAAAGATCATAACTTTATGATTCAGGGGGGAGTGTTTATCCTAGGGGGAGTTTCCAACTCAGGATGAGTTTTCTAAACTCTCACTTTACTTTGTTTATGATCTAACCTTGTAAAATTGTTCCATCAAAATACATGGTTTTGTCATCATCAAAAAGGGGGAGATTGTTAGAAAAAGATTTGGATATGTGTTTAATCTCTAAATTTTGATGATAACAAGCCTATATTTTGTGATAATTTTTTTTAGTACTAATGGTTTCATTGTGTGTGTAGATACATTATTAGAATTCTGGATAGTCTTAATCAAGATATCACCAAAATCACCTTATCACTTAGAAGAAGAACCATTGAGTTCTGTTTCTAATGTAACATCAGTAGTTCTATGGAATGATTAATGTTCAACAAGAAAATAATCTCAATGAGTGTACAATAAGAAAGAGTTTCAGATAAGTTGTTTCTTCAAGATTAGATATCAAGAGGATACAAGAAACAAGCTTCCAACATAGAAGATCAGAAGTCAAGACTGGTTCCGTAGAAGAGCTGTTACGTACATTTCTAAAGACAAAGTCAAGATTCTGAACACATATAGAGAAAGCTTCTACTCCAAGATCAGAAGTCAAGACCAATTCATCAGAAGAGTTGTTGCTCATGTTTCTCAAGACAAAGTCAAGATTCTGAAGACTCGGAGAATTCGTGGAATATGCACCTTCATTCAACATCATAATTATTCCATCAGAAGAAAAGGATCAAAGAAAAGAAGATCTTCTAGACTCATTTCTAATCAACATCTAAAAACTCCATCAGAAGACAAGATAAAAGGATGGTATCTTCTCAAGCAAATCTAGTCAACAAAAGTAATATTCATAAGAAGACAAATATCATCAGAAGTACCACTTCACTCAACAGAAGAACTATTATGACCTTCTCTAATAGAAACATCAGCAGTTCTAAGGAATGCTAAATGTTCATCAGAAAGGAAATCAAGTATGTTCTCAAGAAAGTGTCGCTCTTAGATCAGAAAACATATACGCTTCCAAAGAAAGAAAAGAAATCATGATCATACAACATGTTGTAGCTGACATAAGATGTTGCTTTCAGCTCAATCCAAGGATTAGATTTCAAGAGATCAGAAAGAAGGAATTCAACGTCAAAATCAGATGTACTTATATAAGTTATTGCTTCACAAATCAGACATCAGATATGCAGCTTAGAAAAGCCGATTATCAAGAATCAAGGATCGAGTCAAGAAGTTAGGACCAGGAGATATTTCACTCTAAAAGAAGACATTGTTCATCAGATGAGTTGTTGCTTATATATCTGAAGACAATATCCAAATATTTAAAATATTTTGACTATACAAAAATGAAACATCTTCTACATCACTTTCATCATCAAAATAGAATCAATCCAGCAAGAAGAAAAGAAGACAAAGACAAAATCAAGATATAACTTCCAACCATATTACTTCAAGTAAGAAGTAAATCATCAGAAGATAAAGTCTTAAGAAACTTAGCCACAAAGTTTACAATGCAATCAATACGTTTAAAATATTCCACTACATACTTACGTATTGTACTATGTTGTCTCCCACGATGAAATACTACCGTTTATGTAGCTGTCTAATGAAAGCGGCCTTTTCGTACTATCAACGGTCTTATTCTCAAGCCTATATAAAGATTCCTCAACAACATTTGAATATTGACGAATCACTCCACAACATTATCAAGCTTGAAATCAAACTGCTGAATACTAAGAAATATCAAGAGAAAAGAAGAATCACTCTTCATATACATCCATAAATATTCTTCTAGAGAAATATCTAGAACACAAGAGTTGTTGCTCGTTATTGTGTTAAGATATTATGGATTAAAAACAAAGAGTTGTTTCTAATTATTTGTGTGTTAATCTTAGATTTCTCAATACAAAGAGTTGCTGCTCATTATTTGTATTAGAGACTTTGTTCTTCATAGTTGTGTCAATATGCTTATTTAGAAGCAAACATTGTAAACACAGTTGATTGTAATTACGTTAAGAATGATTATTACCTAAAGTGACTAGGTTGTTAGTTAGATACTTGAGAGGTCTAAGTCTTTGTTGAAGGAGTAATCATCCGAGGAGAGTGGACAGGAGTAACCGAGTTGAAGGTAAACCTTGATAAACCAAATAGTCTTTTATAGTCTTTCTGTAGTTACATTCCTTATTGTTAGTTTGCGAAATATTTTTTAAAAGCATAACTTTATTAGAAAACTCAATTCAAACCCCCCTTTTCTTGTGTTTTTCTCACCCTTCAATCTTTGCATCATATATGCTTTAAGAGAGAAGCAAAGCATAAGTCATGTTACTTGGATTGTGGCTGCTCACGACATATGACATGAGAAATTAATATGTTTAAAACCCTAACTCTAAAAGAGTAAGGAACTGTGGGGTTTGGAGGAAACCAGAAAGGAAGGATCATTGGTACATGCACTATTGGTAATTACTCTATTTATACTAATAATGTTTGGTTAGTAGATGGACTAAAATATAAGCTAATGAGTATCAGTCAATTTTTTGACAATGGTTTTGAAGTAGCGTTTAATAAGAATAACTATGTAGTGATTAATGAATGTGACATGTACATAGTGTTCAAAGGTAGGAGAAAAGGAAATGTTTATAAAATTAATTTCTCTGAATTAGCTTATCAGAAGGTGCTTTGCCTTATATCAGTGAGTGATGATAAGTGGAGTTGGCACAAAAGGTTAGGTCATGCTAACTAGAGGTTAATATCTATACTTAGCAAGTTAAAACTTGTTAATGGGTTTCCCAAACTTAATTATCACTCAGATGCTCTCTGTAGAGCATGCCAAGTAGGTAAAATTAATAAAAAATATTTTAAAAGAAAGAACATTGACTCTACCTTCAGACCCTTAGAACTACTTCACATTAATTTATTTGGTCCAGTTGGTACTACATCAATCAACGGGAAGAAATATGGATTAGTCATAGTTGTTGACTATAACGGATTTTGAGTTAAATTACTTAGAACTAAAGACGAGTCATATGATGTGTTTAGCATCTTCTGCATACAAGTACAAAATTAAAATGAATAAAAAATTTTAAAAGTCAGAAGTGAACATGGAAGAGAATTTGAAAATGAGTCATTTGAAAACTTTTGTGAAAAACAAGGAATTATCCATGAGTTCTCTTCTCATAGAACTCCACAACAAAATGGAGTTGTAGAGAGAAATAACATATCTTTACAAGAAATGACAAGAACCATGATCCATGAAAACAATTTACCTAAGTACTTGTGGGCATAAACTGTAAACCTAACATGTTATATTCAAAACAAAATCTACATCAGACCTATTTTGAACAAAACTTCATATGAGCTGTTCAAAGGAAGGAAACCTAGTATATGTTATTTTAATTAGTTTAGATGTACATGTTACATCTTAAACAATAAGGTATATCTAAAGAAATTTGATGCCAAAGCTCAAAAAGGTATCTTCTTAGGATACTCTGAATGTCCAAAGGCATACAAAGTATATATCTCTTAAACTAAAGTGGTTGAAGAGTCAATACACATGAAATTTAATGACAAAGAGCCTGAAAATAAAATGCCTGAGCTAGTTGAAATTTTTGTAGAAATTCATGTATTTGAAGACACATTAAAAGCTAGTGGTACAAAAGCTACCAGATATTCAGAAGCTGGTGGTTCAAAAGCTGTCAACCATTCAGAAGCTGGTCCACATTCAGAAACTGGTCCAAATTAAGAAGCTTATTATGGCTCTCAAGAAGCAACTCAATCCAAGAAGACCTTCAAGTACAAGTATTCACATATAGAAGATCTTATCATTGGAAATCAAGATAGTACTCTAAATCTACATTCATATAAGAGCTTTCAATACTAGGACTCATTTATATTATTGAGCCTCCTTCTGTTGATGAAGCTCTATCAGATGATGGATGGATTGTGGCTATGCAAGAAGAGTTGAAACAATTTAAAAGGAATGAAGTATGGGATCTGGTACCCAAACCATATCATAAGAACACTATTAGAACAAAATGGGTCTTCAGAAACAAGCTCAACGAGCAAGGTAAAGTGGTAAGAAATAAAATAGACTTGTAGCATAAGGATATAGTTAGTAAGAAGGTATTGATTTCTTTGAAACTTTTTCATCTGTTGCAAGGTTAGAGGCAATCAAAATACTTTTATCTTATGAAGTTAATCATAATATTACTCTATATCAAATGGATGTTAAGAGTTAATTTTTAAATGGTGTCATTTCTGAAGAAGCTTATGTAAAACAAGCACATGAGTTTGAGGATTCAATCCACCCAAAGTATATTTTTAAACTTAAGAAATCACTGTATAGCCTCAAAGAAGCTCCCAGAGCTTGGTATGAGAGATTAAGTAATTTTTTATTAGAAAATGGTTTTTAAAAAGGACAAGTTGACATACATTGTTCAGAAAGACACTGAAAACCAAAATCTGAATTGTTCAAGTGTATGTTGATGATATCATTTTTGGTTCTACTAATTCTACTCTTTGCAAAGAATTTTCTGAGTTAATGCAGGTTTAGTTTGAAATGAGCACGATGGGAAAATTAAAGTTCTTTCTTGGGATTCAAATCAACCAATACAATTATGACACTTATGTTCATAAAAAAGTACACAAAGTAGCTTCTGAAGAAATTTAAGCTAGATGATTGCAAGATCATGGCTACACCTATGCATCTTACCTGTAATCTGAGCAAAGAAGAAAGCAGGACCAAAGTCTGTCATAAGTTGTACATAAGTATGATTGGATCTTTACTTTATCTAACAGCTTCTAGACATGATATTTTATTCAGTATATGTCAGTGTGCAAGATTCCAATCAGATCCTATAGAGGCCCACTTAATATTTATTAGAAGAATCTTTAGGTATTTGAAAGGAACAAATAATCTGAGACTAATTTATAAAAAATCCCTAGATTACAAGCTAGTTGGATTATGTAATGCTGATTATGTTGAGTATAGAATTGAAATAAAATCCACTAGTGAAAACTATTAATTCATAGGTGAAAACTTTATATCCTGGGCTAGTATGATACAAGCAACAATTACTTTGTCTATAGCAGAAGCATAATACATCTCATATGCAAGTTGTTGCACATAACTACTCTGGATAAAATATCAGGTAGAAGACTATCAAATATGTGTAAGTAATATACCAATTTAATGTGATAATACTGCTGATTTTTTTGACAAAGAATCCTATTCAACATTCTAAAACCAAGCGCATAAAAAATCATTTTATTAGAAATTATGTTCAAAATGGTGTGATAGATATACAATTCACTAATACTTATCATTAATGGGATGATATATTTACCAAGCTTCTTGCCATAGAAATATTTTATTTTATTAAAAATAATCTGAAAATGAATTTTATAAAATAATAATGTTAGCTTAAGAGTGGAGGATCAGAGTCTTATGGTGATCAGAAGTCACTATGTTTAGAGGCTCTAAATGAGCTTTCGATGAATAGTATCCTTTGAGGCATTCCAGCCTCTAAAGCATCTTAGCCTCTGATGCTCAGAATATGATGATTTGTCTCTAATAGCATATTAGTGTAAAATATTTGCAACTTCTTTTAAGATATGTCCCACTTATGTGCCATATATATGAAAAGTTTGCTGACACGTTTATAACTAATGGATATTAACTATTTGATAATGATGATTTGCTTTGAATATTGTATTTCCCCAATTCTTCATTAATTTTTTTTGTTTTATTCAAAACTGAAAAGGACTTTTCGCTAAATGCACTTTATTTAAAATCCCTAAATTTCTCTCTCTCACTTCACTACTCACACTTTCATTCTCAAACCTTCTAAAAAAAACATTTTTCAAAAGCCCATTTAGAACCCTAAAACTTCATTGCAATGGCATCTTCTTCTCAACAAACTTCTATGGTTGTCAAATATGGAAAAGGTTTTCAAATCAAACTAAGAACAATGAAGGTCATGGAGAATAATCTAGAGTTGATACTAAGGAAGATGGTAGATTTCGAATTGTTCAAAGTTAATGGGTTTTCTCTGAAGGGGCATTTGAAGTTTAAAGGTGGATGAACTACTTTGAAATGCTCAATGGTCCTACTCACCCTACCTTGTTAATAATTTTTGGGTTAGGGCAGAAGTATTTGATGAAGTTGATGGTGATGTTAAGGTCAGAGGGAAGATAGGTGATTATGAAACTAACAAAGGGAAATCTAGAACTGAGTTAGGTTTGAAGGAGTTCAAAGAAGTTGATATTAGGTCTATTTCAATGGCAGTTGAAATGACCATTACCCAGAGCCATATTGCTTAGCTTATTGGTGTGAGGAATGAAGTAAGGTGTGTTCTAAACTCTAAAGATGGAAGCCCAGAAGCAGAAAGGATCAAGCCAACTCTGTTCACCAATTCTGATGGTTATGGAAAGGTAAAGAATATGTATGCTACATACATGATTTTATTCAAAATTTTGATTGGTAATCTGATTTAGGGAAGGAAGTACATATCATATTTCTTGGGATCACAAGCATTTCATATGGTTTCTAGTGAATAGGAAGAAGATGAATCTGGTGGCATACATTTTCAATCATCTGCATGAAGCTATCAAAGAAAGCCAAAATCATCATAAGAAGAATGTTCCCTATTGAAGGCTTCTATCTAAGCTATTCCATCAAAGTAGATTGACTCAAACTCTGAAGGAAACATGTGAAAATCATGACTTAGAAGAATCCTATGGGAACATATTGTATGGTGTTATTCTAAGCAATATGAAGATAATAAACAAGAAGGCACTTGTGAAGCTAGAAGATGGTCTGAGGATCAGAAATGCCAAGACTGCTTATCTTAAAGATTATCATGTCATCTCTAAGATGGATAATCCAGAGGTGATTCTGGTGTTTATCAAGATGACCAAAGCCAAAAGTTATGTTACTATCAATATGACTGATATCCCAGATGCACAAGTAGATATGTACAAGCCTTCTAAGAAGAGGAAAATGGTTGCTTCTGAAGATTAGAAGGAAACTCAAAATCCAATAAAGAAGAAGGCCGCGGCACATAAGAAAGTTCATAAGTAGGTGAATGAGGTTATCTCTTTTACAATCTTAATTCTTACTAAGACAAGAAGTGGAGTAACTAGAAGAACACTTCATAAGGTAATTGCATCTTCTATCAAAGTTTCTCCTCTGAAGAAGAAATTGATGAATATGGTTGTACCTCTTGAGGAAGAAGAGGAATATGTTAGTCCTCTAATAAGAAAGGTTAAGGAAATGAAGAATCAAACACAAGTTCTAGTGAAAGATTTTATGAAAGAGGGAGAGCCTTCAGAAGATAACTTTATAAGGCATTAAGCCATGGAATTAGAAGCTGTTGCTGGTGATATTTCATATGTTACAAACACTATAGAAATATCAAACATTTTGGATCCCATATGAAAGTCGGTTTTAGATTCTTCTAATCCCCCATCTGAAACTATAACACCAACCCCTTAACAATCACCTCCGCTATCACCTGAACACACACACTCACCCATTCATAACATGGCTCTACCCATAAAATCTGTCATGAGTTCCCCTAAACCTACTTCAACCTCTTAGTCCCCAAACATGATTCAGATACTAGAAAATGTTCTTAATTCATCTATCATAGATTAATTCCAAAGACATCTAGTTGGTGACTTCACTTCTAAACAAAATTAACTATCACTTGTTCTAGTATCTGAAGAACCCTCTCCCCTAAACATCATGACTGATAATGATCAGTTCATGGAAACCATACCTGGAGATCAACCTAAGCTAACCTCCTTTATATATCACACTATCTCCTCATCAAGACCTCAATCTTCCTCAACATCAATTTTTGATTTTGAGATATCAAACTTCATGACAGTTAATGTCAAACCTCTCTTATCCATACCCTTAAACATCCTAACTTTTGAATCTCCTCAACCTGAAGTTGCAACCAACCTTATTTTCTATCGAACTTTACTTTTTCCTGACCAAGGCCAAACCAATCTTGTTCATCACAACCTTGAACCTGAACCATAAACTGAACAAGCTATTTAAGCCCAACCCATACCAGAAACACAATCAAAATATACACATGATCAAACAATCTCAGAACCTCAACCTGAACCTAAATCAGAACCAAAATTTCATCCACGTCAAACCCCTCATAAACCTAACACTCCTCCACCTATACACTATTGTGATCGGTGGATCTGGAACTGACTGTTTAATGCTGGTTTCGCGAAATGTCGCGGTAATCAAGAGTCGCCACCGTCTTTTATTTTCTCCAACAAGGAAAGAACAAAAGCACAGAAAAATTCCTTATTGAGATTAGCTCTCGGTTCGGGAGGTAGATTTATAGAAAGGGAAAGTGTTAGCACCCTTTCTATCCATGGTTATCCATGGGCTCTTAGATACTTGCTCATTGTGTTTTCAAAAGTGTTTGCTTTTCAGAGTGAGTGAGTTTGAAAAAGTTTCGTTTAAAGTTTCAGTTCGACTCTTGTATCGGTCCTCAAGAGTGTTTGAAAAGTTGTTTTGAAAGCTTTTTGAAAAGTGTCGGTGTGAAAAGAAGTTTTTTTGATTTGTTTTGAATTAGAGCAAGTATCTACGAGTCATCTACCTACCCTAAGGAATTAGTCTGTGTAAATGTCCTTAAGGTAGTGCCATCCCACCATTGAGAGGTAGGTAGCACCACCGTTGGAGGTGTTCGGGTCAATTCGAGGGTTAGGGACAGTGTGGTTGCCGGGCAATAGTAAGATACTTTAGAAGCTACCCTTATGCCATTGATCTTTTTATTCCGAGGCAACTTGTTTCGAGGCAACCGTTTCGAGGCAACTAGATCAATGGAACATAAGGACTCACTAAGACGTCCTATACTCGACGACCACGTTTCGAGGGGCAAGGAAACAATGTGATCACTAGAGCAATGGTAGGATACCTTAGAAGCTACCCTTATGCCATGTTCATGGACATAAGGACTTACTAAGACGTCCTATACTCGATGACCACCTTTCGAGGGGCAAGGCAACAGTGAGGCGTACCCTAAGAGTGGTGTGTGAATTGTGTGTCATTTTCAGTTTATTATTTGTCTTGTCATGCATTGGTGATCTACGTTTTGATTTTTATTTTTGGGCATTCATTCTTTCATGTGATTGTTAACAGTTAAAAGGTGCGGGAATTTAAAGTGCGGAAAAGATAAAGGTCCTACGCTATTACAAAGGCGCGGGTCTACATCACCAAATTAATCCAAGACCCGATTTAAAATAAAGTGCAGAAAGTAAATGCCTAATTAACTATTACAGGGCTTTAGGGCAAATACATTACATTCATAAAAAAGAAATAAAATAAACGCGCGAAAATAAAATATAATCGAATGCGAGGGTGTTGGACCCTTTAAAGGAATTAAATTGAAATTGAAAATTGATTTAATTATTAAATAAAGCAAGAATTTATTTTTTGATGTTTTTGGATTTATGGAATTAAAGAAAATTAAGTTGGAATTAAAAGTCAAATAATTCTAGTTCTAATTGTTTTTTTTAATTTATTAAAGAAGATTGTCTAAGTTAAACCTAATTTAAACCTAATTGATTAATTACAAGTATTTACAAAATTAATTAATGGTTAATAATAATTATAATAAGAAAATAAAAATATTTAATTAAAAAAAGATAAAAATGTGCTAAAGACCTATTTTTTTAATATTTTTTTAGTTATTGAGAAAAAAAAACATTAAAGTTAACAACTTAAAATTAAAACTAAATTAATTATTGAATTTATTTACAAAATAAAATATTAGTGAATTAAATAACAAACATATTTTATTTTTGACTTTTTGACCTTTTTTTGTATTTTTTGTATTATGGAAATTAATTTAATAAAAAGAAATAATTAAGCATTAAAAAGAAATAAAAGAAATCAAATAGAAAATAAAAATCAAAATAATGCAAACCATAGGGGGTGGTAGACCCAATTTTGGAGGTGATTTGAGGAATTAAGCCCATTTGAATGAGGGCCCTTCTGACCTTTCAGACTTGTATGTGGAGCGTTGACCAGTGCATATGATGGAACTCACATGATAGCCCTTGGATTGACCTTTCCAGGCGCGTGGCAGGCAGAGGCGTTGGGCTTCATGGTGGTCATTAGGATGGGAGTTGCATGGGAAAGGGTTAAACAAAATGATAGAAACGATTTGAGGGGACCTGGGATTCGAACCCAGGTCCCAGTGTTTACCAGCTAATGCTTTAACCAATTGAACCATTTGCGCGCTTTGTACATAGGATAAAAAACAAATAATATAAAACAAAATTGACATTAGTGTTATGAAATAAAAAAAGGGCGCTGGATTTCAAACCATCCACTCACGCCATGCCACGCAATCGTCTTCTCCGAATGTACCTGTAAAAAAGGGATAGCGGGGGTTTTGAACCCCCCCAAAATGCAGGCTTAGGAATAATAGCGAATAGCTCACATTCACTCATAAATTGAGCGCGATGGGTGATTTGGAATCACTGGGATGTCACGAATGCAATGATAGTGGTCTCGTGGTCCAATTGTTTCAAAGGAAAGAAACCCCAATTCGTAGTTCCTGCAACCCTAGAAAATTCCCATGGCATATTTTGCTACAGACCTTGAAAACTCAATTAAATCATGCTATCAGCTTCAAAACATTCACATTAGTCCAAATCCATGATTAAAAATGAAAAATAATGTATGAATAATGAAATACGAATACCAAAATTTTCAAAGAAGGTCAGACTTGGTTATACCGATTCTGGGCATATGGAGTGTTGAATTTGATTGGAGTCGCTTCCTTAGGATGTCAGCAACGTGTTTGGATAAGAATGAGGGTCTGAAACAAGCTCTAGAAGTGTTTTCAGTTTTGCAATTTTGTGTGAAAAATGCAAAGTTTGCTTCTCAGTTTTGGTGCAGCTCTGGTCATGTTGTTGTGTCTGATCACTTGCATACGTGTTATGTAACATGTTTTGATAGGAATTATGGCCTCATAATGCAAGGCATTCAAACTTGAGATTTTCCATAAACCTCCATTAACAACCTTCCATTTTTGAACCAATTTTTGAATTCTTGCTTGATTAGGCCTTGAAACGAAATTGGGATGTTGCATAATGATGATTCAAAGCTAGTTAAGACCAAATATCCCCCTTAATTAAACTTCTTGATTTTTATTTGATTTTAAAGGATTTAAAATGAATTAAATCTAATAAAATCAAATAAAAATTAAAAAATTAAATTTAAAATTTGAAATAAAATGTGGGACACGTGGGAAGCATGGCCAAGCTGATTCAAGTGAAAAAAGTGGGGCCCTTTTGTCAAAAATGAAGTTTCAAGGATAAATGATTTTGGCCATTTCACAAAAATTTCCCAACTTCTCCAATGCACATCTTGCTCAATTTTTAAGCTTTTATCATGTTCTTGGACATTTTGGAAAGGTCTTGAAGTCCTCTAACCAATGTATTTGGTCCCATGTCATTTTGATTTACCAATCTCAAGTTATGGTCTTTGACTTAAAGTCCCTTTTTGTTGACTTTTGAAAATGACCTATAATGTTGAAATTGATAAATTTTTGTGAGAGCATTTCTTGGACTTGGAATGTGAAGATGAGTTGTAGGAAATGTCTTCCCCTTCAAGATGAGCATTGGATGGAATTTTTCTGATGAACCATGAAAAAGTTATGCCTTGGTCAAGTTACAGTTGACTTTTCAGCTGTCCAAAAATAGAAACTTTTGCATCTTGAGACTTTTTTGAGCCAAACTTTGAGAATCATGATCAAGCATTGATCAAATGATGTTTGTGGCTTCAAAATAAGGTGTTGACCAAAATTTTTGACTTTTGACTGCCAAATGACCATTTTGCCCCTACAGTTGACTGTTGAGCAATTAGGGTTTTTTGACTGTGCAACTTGACCTTGTGAGCCTTGAAACTTGACATGTAGGTGCTTGACAATGTGTATGAGCATGGGACTTTATTGAGCCCTTGAAAACCTCAACTTCCTTGCAGGAACCAAAAACCCTAGTTTGACTGGCTTAGGAGGATGGTTGACTGGGTAGCCCTTGAGTAGACTTTGAACCATTTGCTTGTCATAACTTTGAAGATTATGGGAGGGAAAATTTTGGGGTACAACATTTGCCCCTGTTCAATCTTTTTAGACCTGAGGATGTAGATTGGCTTGTGTGCCTTTCGTGATCCGAGGGTGGAAGATGATTGAACACTAGAGTGCCCAGAAATTTGCACTCACATAGTAGAGTATCAGCAGTGTGATAGCGGGAATGGGCTTACGGATGCCATTTGGAGAGGTGGTGGATAAGAGGATGGGCTTATAGATGCCATCTGGAGGTGTCGATCGCGTAACAGATTCCTTAGCGAGAACTTGCGAACCTTTAAACTCTTCAGACGTGCCTTGGCAGGATACAGGACTCGAGTCTGGAAATGTAGTCGTCAACGGATACTCCCTGGTAAGATACAGGAATTGGATCTTCGAAATCTTTAGACGTGCCCTGTCAAGATACAGGAATCGAGTCTGGTACTGTAGTCGTCAACGGATACTCCCTGGAAAGATACAGGAATCGGATCTTCGAACTCTTCAGACGTGCCCTATCAAGATACAGGAATCGAGTCTGGTACTGTAGTCGTCAACAGATACTCCCTGGAAAGATACAGGAATCGGATCTTCGAACTCTTCAGACGTGCCCTGTCAAGATACAGGAATCGAGTTTGGTACTGTAGTGGTCAACAGATACTCCCTGGCAAGATACAGGAATCGGATCTTCGAACTCTTCAGACGTGCCCTGTCAAGATACAGGAATCGAGTCTGGTACTGTAGTCGTCAACAGATACTCCCTGGCAAGATACAGGAATCGGATCCTCGAACTCTTTAGACGTGCCCTGTCAAGATACAGGAATCGAGTCTGGTACTGTAGTCGTCAACAGATACTCCCTGGCAAGATACAGGAATTGGATCTTCGAACTCTTCAGACGTGCCCTGTCAAGATACAGGAATCGAGTCTGGTACTGTAGTCGTCAACAAATACTCCCTGGAAAGATACAGGAATCGGATCTTCGAACTCTTCAGACATGCCCTGTCAAGATACAGGAATCGAGTCGGGTACTGTAGTCGTCAACAGATACTCCCTGGAAAGATACAGGAATCGGATCTTCGAACTCTTCAGACGTGCCCTGTCAAGATACAGGAATCGAGTCTGGTACTGTAGTCGTCAACAGATACTCCCTGGCAAGATACAGGAATCAGATCTTCGAACTCTTCAGACGTGCCCTATCAAGATACAGGAATCAAGTCTGGTACTGTAGTCGTCAACAGATACTCCCTGGCAAGATACAGGAATCGGATCTTCGAACTCTTCAGACGTGCCCTGTCAAGATACAGGAATCGAGTCTGGTACTGTAGTCGTCAACAGATACTCCCTGGCAAGATACAGGAATCGGATCTTCGAACTCTTCAGACGTGCCCTGTCAAGATACAGGAATCGAGTCTGGTACTGTAGTCGTCAACAGATACACCCTGGCAAGATACAGGAATCGGATCTTCGAACTCTTCAGACGTGCCCTGTCAAGATACAGGAATCGAGTCTGGTACTGTAGTCGTCAACAGATACTCCCTGGCAAGATACAAGAATCGAATCTTCGAACTCTTCAGACGTGCCCTGTCAAGATACAGGAATCGAGTCTGGTACTGTAGTCGTCAATAGATACACCCTGGCAAGATACAGGAATCGGATCTGGAATCACGATAGTTGATAGCAATTATCTTTGTATTAACTTTTGTCCTGAAAAGACAAAACGTTAGTTGTATGCGATGTCATGATGTATGACAGGCGAGATGTTCTCAGAATGAATGAGATCGTATGTTCATGACGCGTATATGCATGCTATGATGTATGAAGATGTATTGTTTAGGAATGTATGTTTTCGTCTTAGGAAAATAAATCCTTGACGGATGCCGGGAGTCATATCTTGGGCTGATGTTGGAGAATAGATCTTTGCTTCCGCTGGGGATGATGGTTGCAAGAATACCGGTAGGAGAAGATAACTCCGTTGGGGGATAAACTTGGCGAATGGATTACTCTGCAGGGAGAAAAGTACTCTGACGATCTTGCTGGGGAACAATACTCTGTGGGGAGAGAGGTACTTTGCTAGGATATTGATGGTAACTTCGCTGGGGATACCGTTGTTACGTTGGAAATGTTAATAGACTTCGCTGGGGATGAGAAGACTTCGCCGAGAACTATCTTTCCGTGGCTTTTTGCTGAGGATAACCCAGTTATATCCTGGTAGGGAAATAACCTTTGAATAAAGCCGGGGGACGCGTTCGTGCTCTACGGGGATATGCTTCCAGAATCTACTGGGGATAAGCTTACTGCTTGGGAAGATGGATTCCAACTTCCCTGGGGAAACTGGATTGGATTCTCCTGGGGAAATTTTGAGATGTACTGGAAGTAACTCCACTGAATGTCTGACATGCCGCCGGGGAACAATCTTTAGGTCAAGACTGCCGGGGATGCTTGTTAGGAATGCTCGTATATTGTTGGGGAATGTTGAGATTTGCTGGGGATACCCAACTTCCTTAAGACTGATTGTATAGTTTTGCTTGGGGAGAGTGCACTGACTTGCTGGCTCACTCTCTGGTGGATTAAGATACGCTGGTCATGGTCTTCAGCTGAACTTACCTTGGTACCTTGATGGACTGAGCAACTAGATCGCTTAGACAACTCTTTATTGCCCCTGTTTCTAATGTTACCTGTAATTAATCCTTTGTTTCGTATGCAAATATTCACGAGTTAGTAAATTATTGTCAATGCGTATATCACAAATTGAACCTTGGACGTTCTTCGCAAAACAAAACAGAAAAGGAAAACAATTGGCAATTTTAACTGAAAAGTGTATTTGTATTGATTTTTTTGAATTTGCCTGTGAATAGGCGTTTATGTACAAGAGGCCGACGTCCTAGTAAGAGAACGCCGCCGAACCAAAGAATTTATACAATTTGTACAAAGGGAAAACAAAACAGCGGTGTGAAAAATAATCCCACTAGGTTCCAACTCTGCTATCGCCTTTATATCTTCGAGCGTCTCATCACTTGATGACCTAGCTGAAGATGAAGCTGGTTAATCGATGCCGTCTGAGCCTGATGTTGATACCGGATTCTGGATGCAAAGTGATCCAATGAGACATAGTATTACGCTTTATCCCTAACTTTTGCCTGGACTGCCCTTTCGGGTTTTCAGTCCACCGGGATACCCATTTTTGCCCAAGCCGCCTTTTCAGGTTTTTGACTTGCCGATTGTACAGATTTTTTTATTTCATCCCTCATTTTGCCCGAACCCTTTTGGTTTGCCGGGAAGCCCTAATTTTTGCCTAGGTATGTCAACCTAGCGGGTCTTTTATCATGCGTAGTATCTTTTTACTATGTCTATATTGTAGGGGTGAGGAAGGTCGTCACCATCCATGGTGGTTAGAATCATGGCTCCTCCTGAGAACACATGCTTAACCACAAATGGCCCTTCGTACGTAGGGGTACATTTGCCCCTTGGATCACTCTGAGGAAGGATGATACGTTTGATTACCAGATCCCCAACTTGATACTCTTGTGGTCTGACCTTTTTGTTAAATGCCCTGATCATCCGCTTTTGATACGTCTGACCATGATAAATAGAAGCAAGTCTCTTTTCGTCAATTAGGTTTAGCTGATCAAGTCGTGTCTGGATCCAATCATCTTCACTCAGATCTGCATCCTTCATTATCCGAAGAGAGGGTATTTGCACTTCGATCGGTAAAACTGCCTCCATACCGTAGACCAAAGAGAAAGGAGTTGCCCCGGTTGACGTCCTGGATGAGGTACGGTACCCATGTAGAGCAAACGGTAACATCTCGTGCTAATCTTTATAAGTCATTGTCATCTTCTGCACGATTTTCTTAATGTTCTTATTTGCTGCTTCTACAGCCCCATTCATCTTCGGTCGGTAAGGCGAAGAGTTGTGGTGCTGTATCTTAAACTGTTCACAGAGCTCAGTGATCATCTTGTTATTGAGATTGGTACCGTTGTCCGTAATGATCCTTTCTGGGACGCCGTATCGACAGATCAGATTATACCGAATGAACCGTGCCACAACAGTCTTGGTTACCGTAGCGTAGGAAGCTGCTTCAACCCACTTCGTGAAGTAATCAATTGCTACCAGGATGAAGCGATGCCCATTGGATGCCGTAGGTTTAATTTCACCGATCATATCTATGCCCCACATTGCAAACGGCCAAGGTGCTGTCAAGACATTCAGAGGAACTGGAGGAACGTGCACCTTGTCTGCATAAACCTGGCATTTATGGCATGTCCGAGAGTGTTGGTAGCAGTCGGCTTCCATTGTGGACCAGAAATACCCTGCCCGAAGGATCTTCTTTGCCATAGTATGTCCACTGGAATGTGTTCCGAAGGTCCCTTCATGTAGCTCTGCCATGATCCTTTCTGCTTCAGTCTTATCCACACGACGCAGTAAGGTCGAATCATGGTTTCGCTTGTACAGAATGCCGTTGCTAAGGAAGAACTTCGCTGCGAATCTTCTTAGGAACTTCTTGTCATTGACAGATGCACCTTCAGGGTATTCCTGAGCTTCCAAGTATCTCTTCACCTCATGGTACCAAGGCTTCTCAGTCACCAATTCGGTCTCAAGATCACAACAGTATGCCGGTTCGTCCAGTTTCCAGACGATGATCCGGGGAGCCTCATTGTCCCATTTGACTTTGAACATGGAAGACATCGTAGCTAACGCGTCCTCCAACTGATTCTCCTCTCTTGGGAAATGTTCAAAAGTTATCTCTGTGAAATGGGGGATCAATGTCAACACACATTCTATGTAAGGAATAAGATTCGGATGTTTCGTATCCCACCCCCCTTTGATCTGATTGATCACGAGAGCGGAATCTCCGAAGACACTCAGAAACTTGATCCTTAAGTCGATCGCAGCTCGAAGACCCATGATGCACGCCTCATACTCCGCCATGTTGTTGGTGCAGTTGAAACATAGCCGGGCAGTGAGTGGAGTATGAGTGCCTTGAGGGGATATGATCACAGCGCCGATACCGTTACCCAAAGCATTGGAGGCTCCGTCAAAGTGCATAGACCATCAGGACCCTTCCTCAGGTCCTTCATCAGGTCCAGGTACTTCACAATCAGTCACTATCATGATGCTCTCGTCTGGAAACTCGAAGTTCATTGACTGATAGTCGTCTACTGCCTGATGTGCCAAGTGGTCTGCCAATACACTTCCCTTGATAGCTTTCTGAGTCGTGTACTGGATGTCGTATTCTGTCAAGATCATTTTCCATCTTGCTATTCTCCCAGACAGAGCAGGCTTTTCAAATATGTACTTAATCGGATCCATCTTTGAGATCAACAAGGTAGTGTGAGTCAGCATATACTGTCTCAGCCGGCGAGCAGCCCATACCAAAGCGCAGCAAGTTTTCTCAAGCAGTGAGTATCGGGTCTCACAGTCGGTAAACTTTTTGCTAAGGTAATAAATGGCATGCTCTTTTCGGCCAGACTCGTCATGCTGCCCCAGCACACACCCCATTGAGTTGTCAAGTACTGTCAAGTATAGTATCAGAGGTCTCCCATCAACCGGCGGCATAAGGATGGGTGGTTCTTGGAGATAATCTTTGATTATGTCAAAAGCAGCCTGACATTCATCATTCTAACGTACTACCTGATCTTTCTTCAACAGCTTGAAGATTGGCTCACAGGTAGCGGTTAGGTGCGAGATGAATCGAGCAATGTAATTCAGGCGTCCTAGAAAACCTCTGACCTCTTTCTCTGTCTTAGGAGCTGGCATCTCTTGAATAGCTTTGACCTTGGTAGGGTCCACTTGAATACCCTTATCACTTACGACGAAGCCTAGTACCTTTCCAGATCTTACCCCGAAGGTGCAATTGTTCAGGTTCAACCTCAGCTTGTACAACTCCAGACGGTCAAACAGTTTCTGCATATGATCAAGGTGTTCCTCCTCAGTTTGGGACCTTGCAATCATGTCGTCAACGTATACTTCTGTCTCATGATGGATCATGTCATGAAATAAAGAAACCATGGCACGTTGGTAGGTTGCCCCAGTATTTTTCAACCCGAAAGGCATGACTTTGTAGCAGAAGGTGCCCCACTGAGTAACAAAGGTAGTCTTTTCCATGTCTTCATGAGCCATCTTGATTTGATTATACCCTGAAAAACCATCCATGAAAGAGAACACCTTGTGCTGAGCAGTATTATCAACCAGAACGTCGATGTGAGGTAGAGGGAAGTCATCCTTGGGGCTTGCCCTGTTCAGATCCCTGTAGTCAACACACATTCTGACTTTACCATCTTTCTTCGGTACCGACACCACATTAGCAACCCACTGAGGGTAAGAAGTCACTGCAAGAAACCCAACCTCAAACTGTTTCATAACCTCAGCTTTGATCTTCTCAGACATCTCTGGACGCATACGGCGGACCTTTTGCTTAACCGGAGGGCAGTCTTCCTTGGTAGGCAAATGATGGACCACAATGTCAGTATCCAACCCGGGCATGTCTTCGTAGGACCAGGCGAATATTTCCATGTAGTCATGTAACATCTGAGTCAACCGTTGCTTCACGCTGAGCTCCAGGTTGGCACCAATCTTAACTTCCTTTCTGTCCGTCTCAGTACCCAGATTTATCGTTTCCACTGGCTCTTCATATGGTTGAATTTCCCTCTCTTCCTGTTGTAACAGTCTTGCAAGTTTGCCAGGCACTTCGCAATCATCTTCACCTTCGTCTTCGGCTAAGTTGATCGGATTTTCGAAGTCATAACTGGCAGTAGCAGAGTCGTTACCAGTGAGATCCGGAGTGGATTGAAACCTGTATGAGTGAGTGTGTGTAAATACAGCTGTTTTGCAATATATATAAAGAAAGAAAAGGGAGCGCAAGATTTGAAATGTGAAAAACGTCCAATGTTTTTATTCATGATATATGACAGTGACAAACAAAAGCCCTCACAAATAAAACCACGGTGCCCCGGGTAAGACACCGGGCCAATAGAGTTTAGAATTATTGTTTATTACAAATCCAAAACAAAGAAGTTCATTACTTCGTGACAAGAGTAACAGGCATGCAGTCTTTGGTAGTCCAATTTCTAGGCCCACCGTTGGTTGCCGGGTAAATCCAGCTGTCAAACTCAGCTTCATCCACTTCATCATCATCCCTGATAGCATTCACTCCATGGTTAGGCATGGGAGCAGTCACCACATTGGGCTTCTCAGGTGCCTCAAATTGTACCTCCTTTGCATCAATAAGGTCCTGCACCTTATTCCTCAGGGCCCAGCAGTCATCAGTAGAATGCCCCGGGCTATCGGAGTGATAAGCACAGCGGGCATTTGGATTAAACTTAGGAGAGGTAGTATTCACAACCTTCGGGGCCTCTCTAACAGTCACCAAGCTAGTTGACAGCAGTTTTGGCAAGATCTGAGAGAGAGTCATGCTGAGTCGAGTATACTGCCGTTTGGGCCTCTCAGCTCTGGGTTGGTTGTACTGTTGTGGAGCAGTAGCAGGCTTAGAAATAACCACCGCGTTGACAGCTTGGCGGTGTTCAGGTTTGTTTTGCCTTCTTGGGCCATACACAGCACTAGCCTCTTTCTTGAAGGGCTTCTTTTCAGCATTTGAGGAGGCAACCTTCTGTATCTTCCCCGATTTTATACCAGCCTCGATCCTCTCACCAGTCAGGATCAGATCAGTAAACCCAGCAGAGGAATTACCAATGAGATGATTGAAAAATGGACCAGATAAGGTCCCCAAGAACATATCCACCAGCTCCCGGTCCGTTAATGGTGGCTGCACCCTGCCAGCCAGATCCCTCCATTTCTGTGCGTACTCCTTAAAACCTTCACCCGATCCTAACGACATACCCTGGAGTTGGGTACGCGTAGGAGCGAGGTCGGAATTATATTGATACTGCTTGTAAAAAGCAGTGGCCAGATCCTCCCAGTTACGAATGTTGGTCCCATCCAGCTGATAGAACCATTCGAGGTGAGTCCCTGAAAGACTCTCCTGGAAGAAGTGGATCCATAAGTTCCTGTCTGCTGTGTAAGGCTGGATCTTCCTTACATAAGAACGGAGGTGCATCTTGGGACAGGAAGCCCCGTCATACTTCACAAAGGCAGGCGCCTTGAACTTGTGTGGGACCACCACCCCAGTAGATAACCCCAAGTCTCCGAAATCCAGTCCAGGCACACGCTGAATTTCCATAGCATTTAATCTGTCCTCCAGCTGCTTGTACCAGTCCTCAGCAGGAGGATACTGTTCGTCGTTGAAGTCTGTCTCAGTATCAGAGACCACAGGACTAGGGACCTCCCTTTCTTGGTGACTACCTTCCCCCACAGATGGAGTAGTCCTCTCAGCTTCATTTTGCAAAGTGTTCCCGAGCCTGCGCCCAGTGTTGAATAGCACAGTCCTCTTCTTCTTCTTATTCTTCTTCAGGAGCATATCCTTCAGCTCTTGTTGACCTTGAGCCAAACCCATGATCAGCTCTTGAAATTGTGCGTTCTGTGCCTGAAGGGCCTTGATAGACATCTCGGTTGATGATTCAGGGTTCATGATGCTGAAATAAACAGCGAAGAACAGTAAGCAACCTGAAAAGAAGAGTACCTGTGATGCACATGATGAATGATATGTGTTTATGCAATGCATTCAAGGGTTCGAAAATTCAAATTTGTTGTAGACAAAAAGGAACGCACGTTATTATTAAGGAAATAATTGTTCAGTACATCAAAGCCTCATGGGCAAATATTACAAAGCAAATCAATCCCAAAAGACACTACGCATCCTCTTCGGAGCAATGTAGGTGTTGAGATTCCTCTCCTCGTGCAGTAGGCGGGTGAGCTCCAGGACCTTCTTTTCACTAGCATGTAGACTAGTCTCCAGAGAATTCCGTTCTTCCTTAAGCTGGATCCAGCTCTTCTGCATCTCTTCCCAGGACGTGGGCATGTCAGGATGTTGAATGGTGTAGGACACCTCTCCTTCCAATGCTGGCTCTTTGATCACAGGGAGAATATGAGGATAAGGCATCTCTAACTTCTGGGAGCGGGCGCGTACCCACTTGAGATAAGGTTCCAACGGGATGGAGTTCCTGTGCCCCATGGTCTTGTTGTCTATCTTGCTGGGCATCCTCCAAGCTCTGATAAATTTCTGGCGAAGTCCTTGTGCATCGTTGTCGAAGTCAAAAACTATGTCAGGAATTAACATGTCATGTGGGCCGTCCCTCTGAGCATAACCAAACTGTCTCCAAGCCAAGCATGGGTTGTAAGTAATACCTCCTCTAATTCCAAGTAAAGGAACATTAGGGTACTCCCCACAACGATCAATGATAGTGACATCCTCTCTGGACCGAGAACACCAATGTATATCTGCATGTGTAAGAGTCATCAATCGTTGTGACCACCTCAAACCCCGCTCGTTCTTCAAAACTGATTGTGGAAGATGCAAAATAAACCACCTTCCCAGGAGGGGAGTGCAGCACATCAGAACACCCCTTTTTCTCATGGTTCAAGTGTAACATGAGTGAAGGATGTCCCCCAGCAACGTAGGTATAGGATTCCTGGACATGAAGACCTTGACAGCACTGATATCTATAAGCTGATCTGGCTTAGGGAACAACACCAACCCATAGACAAGGAGGGCTACAACTTCTTCAAAGGCTTGTAGGTCAAGGGAATTCCAACACTCTTGGGCCTTCTCAAACAGAAACTTTGCCAAGAACCCTTTGATACCATTTCTGGCTTCCCAATGCCCCTTGATGTCAGATGGTTGTAGGCATAATGCTTTAGCTACTTCTTCAAGTTTTGGTTCCCTTTCCGTACCGTTGTAGGGTAGTTGATTGAGAATGGGAATCTTCAGAAGCTGGGAAAACTCTTCTAAAGTAGGCACCAGCGGATAATCCGGGAAAGTAAAATAGTGATGCAGAGGGTCAAAGAACTGGAAGAGGACCTTTACCATCTCTTCCTCAATATTGGTATTGACCAGGCTGATGAGTCTACCATGCCTTTCACTGAATGATGAGTTCTCGGGAATCCTGGATGTAAGCTCCTTAAGCTGAGGAGGGACCCTTACAAGGTTGATCTGAATTGTATTTCTGCGGACAGTTTCCATGTCCTACAAAACAAGAACAAAGATGAAGATTCGAACCCCTGAAATGGTTAGTGGATGCATATGATGATGTATGATGTTATGATGCTATGATAAGGGCATACCACAAGTATTCACAAAAAGCAAACATGATAAGGCACACAAGTCACACCACAGTCCTTAGAGTTTAGGCCAGCACGAGGTTAGGGGTACTACCCTCTTGAAGTTGGTGGGCTCAAACCTGTCCTATCAATGTAACCGGGTTCTAAGGATCTCAATATCATTGGATTGCTTTCATTGTTCATCGTTTAGATTTAGCCACTGACTGGCGATCAAAATATCCCAAGAAAACAACCCTCAACTGAGTGTAGTATCGAGTATCAACCGACTTCGGACTACACCAAAGTAGTTATCTCACTACCCTAAAGAGGCCAAGATGGTTCAATTAAGGTTCCTAAGGTCTGTTGATGCTTCACGACACCACGCGGAGGCCCCGTACTCTCCTTGACTGAACTCAAGGGTTACCGGTACACACCAAAGTGCCACATCAACATAGCAGACTGCTTCAACCATGTCGGTATACCCCGCACAGTTCCCTCACAGCCTTGTTGCTACTTTCTAAGAAGGTATCCCCAGATCCGGGTTAGGATCTATAGAACTCCCAAGACAGTACCCACAATAATAAAGAAAACAAGCCAAAGCAATTGAAAACACAGTGATCTTAGTCCTAAGGTACACCTCACTTTAAATATATCCCCAGCAGAGTCGCCAGTTCTGTGATCGGTGGATCTGGAACTGACTGTTTAACGCTGGTTTCGCGAAATGTCGCGGTAAGCAAGAGTCGCCACCGTCTTTTATTTTCTCCAACAAGGAAAGGACAAAAGCACAGAAAAATTCCTTATTGAGATTAGCTCTCAGTTCGGGAGGTAGATTTATAGAAAGGGAAGGTGTTAGCACCCTTTCTATCCATGGTTATACATGGGCTCTTAGATACTTGCTCATTGTGTTTTCAAAAGTGTTTGCTTTTCAGAGTGAGTGGGTTTGAAAAAGTTTCGTTTAAAGTTTCAGTTCGACTCTTGTATCGGTCCTCAAGAGTGTTTGAAAAGTTGTTTTGAAAGCTTTTTGAAAAGTGTCGGTGTGAAAAGAATTTTTTTTGATTTGTTTTGAATTAGAGAAAGTATCTACGAGTCATCTACCTACCCTAAGGAATTAGTCTGTGTAAATGTCCTTAAGGTAGTGCCATCCCACCATTGAGAGGTAGGTAGCACCACCGTTGGAGGTGTTCGGGTCAATTCGAGGGTTAGGGACAGTGTGGTCACCGGGCAATAGTAAGATACTTTAGAAGCTACCCTTATGCCATTGATCTTTTTATTCCGAGGCAACTTGTTTCGAGGCAACCGTTTCGAGGCAACTAGATCAATGGAACATAAGGACTCACTAAGACGTCCTATACTCGACGACCACGTTTCGAGGGGCAAGGCAACAGTGTGATCACCAGAGCAATGGTAGGATACCTTAGAAGCTACCCTTATGCCATGTTCATGGACATAAGGACTTACTAAGACGTCCTATACTCGATGACCACCTTTCGAGGGGCAAGGCAACAGTGAGGCGTACCCTAAGAATGGTGTGTGAATTGTGTGTCATTTTCAGTTTATTATTTGTCTTGTCATGCATTGGTGATCTACGTTTTGATTTTTATTTTTGGGCATTCATTCTTTCATGTGATTGTTAACAGTTAAAAGGTGCGGGAATTTAAAGTGCGGAAAAGATAAATGTCCTACGCTATTACAAAGGCGCGGGTCTACATCGCCAAATTAATCCAAGACCCGATTTAAAATAAAGTGCAGAAAGTAAATGCCTAATTAACTATTACAGGGCTTTAGGGCAAATACATTACATTCATAAAAAAGAAATAAAATAAACGCGCGAAAAGAAAATATAATCGAATGCGAGGGTGTTGGACCCTTTAAAGGAATTAAATTGAAATTGAAAATTGATTTAATTATTAAATAAAGCAAGAATTTATTTTTTGATGTTTTTGGATTTATGGAATTAAAGAAAATTAAGTTGGAATTAAAAGTCAAATAATTCTAGTTCTAATTGTTTTTTTTTAATTTATTAAAGAAGATTGTCTAAGTTAAGCCTAATTTAAACCTAATTGATTAATTACAAGTATTTACAAAATTAATTAAGGGTTAATAATAATTATAATAAGTAAATAAAAATATTTAATTAAAAAAGATAAAAATGTGCTAAAGACCTATTTTTTTAAATATTTTTTTAGTTATTGAGAAAAAAAAAACATTAAAGTTAACAACTTAAAATTAAAACTAAATTAATTATGGAATTTATTTACAAAATAAAATATTAGTGAATTAAATAACAAACATATTTTATTTTTGACTTTTTGACCTTTTTTTGTATTTTTTGTATTATGGAAATTAATTTAATAAAAAGAAATAATTAAGCATTAAAAAGAAATAAAAGAAATCAGATAGAAAATAAAAATCAAAATAATGCAAACCATAGGGGGTGGTAGACCCAATTTTGGAGGTGATTTGAGGAATTAAGCCCATTTGAATGAGGGCCCTTCTGACCTTTCAAACTTGTATGTGGAGCGTTGACCAGTGCATATGATGGAACTCACATGATAGCCCTTGGATTGACCTTTCCAGGCGTGTGGCAGGCAGAGGCGTTGGGCTTCATGGTGGTCATTAGGATGGGAGCTGCATGGGATAGGGTTAAACAAAATGATAGAAACGATTTGAGGGGACCTGGGATTCGAACCCAGGTCCCAGTGTTTACCAGCTAATGCTTTAACCAATTGAACCATTTGCGCGCTTTGTACATAGGATAAAAAACAAATAATATAAAACAAAATTGACATTAGTGTTATGAAATAAAAAAAGGGCGCTGGATTTCAAACCATCCACTCACGCCATGCCACGCAATCGTCTTCTCCGAATGTACCTGTAAAAAAGGGATAGCGGGGGTTTTGAACCCCCCCAAAATGCAGGCTTAGGAATAATAGCAAATAGCTCACGTTCACTCATAAATTGAGCGCGATGGGTGATTTGGAATCACTGGGATGTCACGAATGCAATGATAGTGGTCTCGTGGTCCAATTGTTTCAAAGGAAAGAAACCCCAATTCGTAGTTCCTGCAACCCTATAAAATTCCCATGGCATATTTCGCTACAGACCTTGAAAACTCAATTAAATCATGCTATCAGCTTCAAAACATTCACATTAGTCCAAATCCATGATTAAAAATGAAAAATGTTGTATGAATAATGAAATACGAATACCAAAATTTTCAAAGAAGGTCAGACTTGGTTATATCGATTCTGGGCGTATGGAGTGTTGAATTTGATTGGAGTCGCTTCCTTAGGATGTCAGCAACGTGTTTGGATAAGAATGAGGGTCTGAAACAAGCTCTAGAAGTGTTTTCAGTTTTGCAATTTTGTGTGAAAAATGCAAAGTTTGCTTCTCAGTTTTGGTGCAGCTCTGGTCGTGTTGTTGTGTCTGATCACTTGCATATGTGTTATGTAACATGTTTTGATAGGAATTATGGCCTCATAATGCAAGGCATTCAAACTTGAGATTTTCCATAAACCTCCATTAACAACCTTCCATTTTTGAACCAATTTTTGAATTCTTGCTTGATTAGGCCTTGAAACGAAATTGGGATGTTGCATAATGATGATTCAAAGCTAGTTAAGACCAAATATCCCCCTTAATTAAACTTCTTGATTTTTATTTGATTTTAAAGGATTTAAAATGAATTAAATCCAATAAAATCAAATAAAAATGAAAAAATTAAATTTAAAATTTGAAATAAAATGTGAGACACGTGGGAAGCATGGCCAAGCTGATTCAAGTGAAAAAAGTGGGCCCCTTTTGTCAAAAATGAAGTTTCAAGGATAAATGATTTTGGCCATTTCACAAAAATTTCCCAACTTCTCCAATGCACATCTTGCTCAATTTTTAAGCTTTGATCATGTTCTTGGACATTTTGGAAAGGTCTTGAAGTCCTATAACCAATGTCTTTGGTCCCATGTCATTTTGATTTACCAATCTCAAGTTTTGGTCTTTGACTTAAAGTCCCTTTTTGTTGACTTTTGAAAATGACCTATAATGTTGAAATTGATAACTTTTTGTGAGAGCATTTCTTGGACTTGGAATGTGAAGATGAGTTGTAGGAAATGTCTTCCCCTTCAAGATGAGCATTGGATGGAATTTTTTTGATGAACCATGAAAAAGTTATGCCTTGGTCAAGTTACAGTTGACTTTTCAACTGTCCAAAAATAGAAACTTTTGCATCTTGAGACTTTTTTGAGCCAAACTTTGAGAATCATGATCAAGCATTGATCAAATGATGTTTGTGGCTTCAAAATAAGGTGTTGACCAAAAATTTTGACTTTTGACTGCCAAATGACCATTTTGCCCCTACAGTTGACTGTTGAGCAATTAGGGTTTTTTTACTATGCAACTTGACCTTGTGAGCCTTGAAACTTGACATGTAGGTGCTTGACAATGTGTATGAGCATGGGACTTGATTGAGCCCTTGAAAACCTCAACTTCCTTGCAGGAACCAAAAACCCTAGTTTGACTGGCTTAGGAGGATGGTTGACTGGGTAGCCCTTGAGTAAACTTTGAACCATTTGCTTGTCATAACTTTGAAGATTATGGGAGGGAAAATTTTTGGGTACAACAACTGTTACCATTATACCCCTTCAAGAAAATAAGAATTTGTGTCAGGATCTAGCTTAATATCTCTAAATCTCTCTAAAGATAAATCCCCACCTCACACAACCAATTATCCGAGCCTTCTCCTCACATACAAGCCCAAATGGAAGAATTTAGGACTGATATCTTTGATAAGGTTCATGATCTGTTTGATGAGAGACTCCTAGCATATGATCCTATTTCACATGCTGCTAAGTGAGATACTCTTAGAACATGCATGATGCAGTTTTGCAAAACCTGAAGTCTTTTTCTACCGAGTCTATAGCTTCTTTAAGCCAGAAGAAAAAGAAATTAGAACCTAAATTGGTTTTTGTTACTGCTAACCAAGAGTCTATGGAAACTCAACTTTAGACTGTGGCTGTTTCTCAAGGAGAAATGGATGCTCATATGAAGACATTGGTTGGAAGACATAATGACATGTATTCTGACATCAAGGCCATTTTGGAGCTTAAGAAACCCTAAGCTTTATGACTTAGAATCTTCTGTTATTTTTTTACTTTTTACTTTCTTTAATTTTTTTGTATATAAACCTCTTTCTATTTAGTTTAGTGTTATTTCTCTTCAATCTATTTTATTATTTCCTTTACTTTTTGTTTTTGTTGATGACAATAGGGTGTGTGTGTGTGTGTATGTGTGTGTTAAGATAATAAGTATTTAAGCACCTGAATCTGATAGTTAATTTCTTGCTTAATTTTAGAATATATATATATATATATATATATATATATATATATATATATATATATATATATATATATATATATATATATATATATATATATATATATATATATATATATATATATATATATATATATATATATATATATATATATATATATATATATATATATATATAGTGCTTTAAAGATCAATTTTAATTAACTTGGATAGAACTTAGGGGGACCTTACAAATTTCACCCTTATGACTATTAGACTCAAGAGGAGCTTACAAAACACAGACCTTGAAGTCAACTTGTTAATTAAATCAATAACCATTATTCTTAGATACTCGTGTTTGTCATCATAAAAAAGGGGGAGATTGTTGGAACAAAATTGGTTTGTACCATACCCCTAAGGTTTTGATGATAACAAAGTATTTAAAGAACAATTAGGTATTCAAATATATGTTCAATTGTGCAGGACCATAGACTAAAATTTGTGATATAAACTAAGTTCTGGCACAAAGATTGAATATTAAAGAGAAAATTGAAAATCCTAATTCTGAAGGATCAGGACCTGAACATCATACTATGGAGACTCAAACTTTGAAAGAGGTCTACTTTTAAAAACCAGACTATGAAGAAAGTTAACCTCTGAAGATCCAGAATATGAAGACTCGAATTTTGAAGCTGGTCAACACAAGGATCAAGAAGACTATAAAAGATAACTATCAGACTCAGAAGTAATTTTTCGTTCTTCTGATCACGTGCATAGACAAACAAAGATATGCACAGACATCCAGGATGGAACAAATAATTCCTTTTGAAGTAAAGTAATTTCACATGTCTTTTGTAAGGCATTAACCATATCAAGTAACATTCCAACGTCTATGATAAAAGATTCTGTAAGACTCACTTGTGAAAGAAGTTTTCTTTAAAAACTTTTTTATGTCTCTTTATAGAAGAAGTTGAAGACTCGAAGAAAAATAACAACAAACTATTGACAAACAAAGATTTGTTACTCTATCAAATCAAAAGCACAAGTTTAACTTAGAATTTTGTAACACTTGTATATCTTAGAAATTCTTATGTCTTAAGAGTCTTTCCATGTTGTATTTTGTTTACACCTGTGATTGTATATCAGGTGTAATAGTCAAACAATCTCTCATCTGTAAGTTAGATTGTTAGAAGTATCTTTCTTGAGTGCTTAAGCATCTCAAGTCTCTTACTTGTGTGCTTTATAATTAGAAGTCTCTTACTTGTATGATTGAGCATTGGAAGTCTCTTGCTTTTCTACATGACCCATTATAATCAATAGTGATTATAGTGAAATCCCTTGGAAGTACAAGGGGACTGGATTACTCCTGTTTTACGGGAGGAATCACAATAAATTGCTTGTGTCTCTCTTTCCCTCACTCTTTAACTCTTATATTATTTTTATCCGCTTTAAACAACTTCTTGTGTTTTTCTCACCTTTAGGTTAAAGCCTAGCTCGGTGTTTAGAGCTTGTTTCAGTTTGAGATCATCTCAGTGGTAAAATCTCACAGGTTGTTGGTTAGCCCGGTATAAAACCAATGTTTAGGTTAAAGAGCTCAACCTAGTGTTAAAAGCTCCCAGGTTTTGTTTATAAACTTAAAGACTAATCGCTCTAAGATTCTTGTGGAAAGAGGACTAAGCTTCGATCCATCATTTGGAAGGAAAACTCACCGTTTCACTCCTCAATTTATTGTTTGGTTGGAAGTTAGCCATAAACTTCATTTTCTTTGTATAAAGAGGCTCGTGTGTTATACCTTCTAAAATTTCTGGTGCTTTCTCTTTTGACCAATTCTCTATAATTTCTGGTGCTTTCTCTCGTTCCTTAAATTTTTATATTACCACATTTTAACTTCCACATTTTTATTTTCCGCTGCATAAACTCAATACTTTTCGAAAATGTTTTTAAACTATGATTTTAATCCTAAAAGTTTTTCAAATTCAAGTTTTTATGAATCACAAAGTTCGCCCTCATTCTGTATGTGATGTCACATGTCTAAAATAGACCATAGCATATAAATCTTGCCCAAGAAGGGAAAATGAAGTCAAGCCTAAGAGACTTAGTCTTAAGTCTTGTATGAGCGCTTGATAGAAGTCCCTCCCAAGAGGGTCAATGCCTTGCCTAAGGGACTTAATATCTCACCATTTAGGCTCTATATCACTTCACCCGAGGGACTAATATTCCCAGGCTATCCAACTACTCTTCTGATGGACTTAGAATTTCCTCTGGTATGACCTATACATATAAATCTCCCATAAGAGGCGTGAGTGAAGTCTATCCTAAAATACTTACTCTTAAGTCTTGTTTGAAGGCTTGATAGAAGTCCTGCTCGAGAGGTTCAATGTCTCTCTTGAGGGACTTTTGTTGTTTAAAAACCTATCACATGCAAGTATACTTGTATATTTGAAAGTAACAAGTGATAAAAAGTAAGGATATCTTACCCACATGGAGTGTAAGTAAGTTAGATAGATTTTCTAAGAAATTATCTGTTAGAACATAGTTTGATTCTACAACTCTTAATTAGAGTTTTGATGATAACAAAATACAAAGAATAAATAAATTGTAAGATTTATATATAAGACAAATATGCTTCTTAAAATTATGTTTTGTATATACAGAAGTTCTGATGGAATCAGCATCAGAAGATCAGTAATATGTCAGCATCAGAAGATCAGTAACATGTGCTACACGCTGAAGCTACCAGATCATACGCTGAAGCTTGATGACCAGAATCTGCGCATAAACATATACACTCTGACTCTGATCAAAGATCTTTACCAAGTCATCAACACTCAGAAGCGTCATCATAAGTTAAAGCAAAGAACACTCTGAAGCGTTATCATAAGCAAAGAAGACTCTTATGTGTTACTAAGTATTCAAGACAGATTAAATGCTAACGGCTCTCTGCAGACAAGATCTTCTCAAAAAGGAAAGTGCGTTATTATCATTAAAATGGGTTTATGGACAACTTATCTCTACCTTGTCTATATAAACAAATCTGCTTGAGAAAAGACGCACGCATGCACTCACAAAATTTGCCAAGCCTTCAAAACCACGCTTACTCAAACGCTTTAGCAAATTCAGTTTTATTCCAAGCTTAAATTGTGTAATTATCACAGTTGTGATATATTGTTTTATTAGAAAACGTTAAACACATTCTTGTTCAATTATTTGTAAGAGATTTCCTTGAGATAAACCGGTTTGTGGTTATACTCAAGAAGGATTTAACAATTGTTAAAGTAGCTTTTGTAATCCTTTGAATATAGTGGATTAAGACCTCGTTGGAGAGAGGCGAAATCACCTTGACGGGTGGACTGGAGTAGTTTGAGATCAAACGAACCAGGATAAAAATATTGTGTTGTTTAAGCATTTGTTTTAAGTTTTACAATTCAACCCCCCTTCTTGTCTTTGTCACATCTTCACTATCTTTTGAATTTAAGCATGAGCAAAGATAAAAAGAATATATAAGTGTCACAAGTTCAAGTTTCTCTTAAATAAGACCTAAACAGTGTAAAATGAGTGTTGTGAATATTTCAAGAGATTGTAAGTTGAGTTATGATCCATTAATATTAGTGAAGAAACTATGGGTACATGATGTGAAGTTTCGTTCCAAGAAAGGTCAGAAAATTATATTTGTCTGTATTTCTACAACATTAAAAGCATGTGTTTCAATGCAAGGGAACAAATATCTAAGTCACACTTATAACCTTAAAACATGTCACTTTATATTATGAAAAATCTTTATAGTTGTAGTTACTTATCTATCAGTGAACTAATCAAGTAATATCTCTATCCTACTCTTTTCAACTACTTCTATTATGAAATCCACTTGTAGTTGGATCTCTCACAACAACAAGATTTTACCCGTTTCTAAGTTTGTCAATCAAAGAATCAGATTTATAAAAGTTTAACACATAATAAAATAAGGAACTATCAACATATCACTTAACATAAAAGAAACATAATAATAACTTCTCATTGCTCAACAAACAAAAGGTTTAGCTCATGATGAGCTGAGCACAAACTACAAAACTGGTTCTTAAAGGAAACATTCTTAAATAGATAATGAAAAAGAAGTGAAAACCTAAACTCCCACATATGCCCTTGGAATTCAATTGGCTCCATCATTTCACGTTTGAGTTGTGTCCAGCTTTTTGCTTTAATTTAAACTCCCAGATGCTTTCCCCTACTGTCTTGCCTCAACTCATCAGAATTAACCTAAACGCATTCAACAAACACATTAAAACTACAAAAGAGAACACCTATTGTGCTCCATGCAAGTTACTATAAAATCAGATAAAGTGCAATGACACAACTACAAAATGATAAATAAACTAGCTAAAAACAAATATTAGGCTATATAACAACTCACAAAAAGTGGGTTCTCACTCCCTCAAACTTGAATCATTACATGTCCTCAAGTGATGCAAAAAATAATGACATAAAAACTTAACTTCCCAACAACAACCTTTTCTAATAACTCTAACTCATAATCAATTTAGACATATTCTCGGTGGACTGTTTCCAAAAATTGGCACAACTCAACCCTATTTCCAATCACAAGTGTGAGTGTGTATGTTTTGCATTACTGATGTTACTTGTCATGCCAGTACCCTTCAATCAAGATATCTAGCCTAAATCCAAATTTGGTTGTCTTATCCCATGGTCCAAAATCTTATCTATCAGTTTCAAAAGAAGGGTATGACTGTTTCACTTTAAAAATTTTGTTCACAAAATATTTGGATCACACATGCATTTATTGAAAAGTTTTGCTAGATGTTCAACTTTTTCACCTGATGGAATGTCACACGTAATGAGTCAAACTTGTTACTAAATGGTGATGACATTTGATGTTCCTCCAGTTTCAGTCACATGAACTTGTTCCTCTATTTGCGGGCATAAGAGCTAAAAAAAACTTTTCCCTCCAGTTTCGGGTACAAGAACTTATTTGAAGTGCACTTTGTGGAACTATGTGCTTGCAGGTAATAAAACCAGCATCTGAAGTTTTGATGATGAGAATGTGGAAATGTCTAGAAGGAAATATTTGAATCATTTATTCATTTGGGACATTATGTTAATCGATTAAAAAATTCAAAATTAAGCCCCAAGACATTTAGACAACACCTTAATAATGTGCAACGACTCTATATCATAACCTTCCTTTTTTGGCATCTTAACAGTCAAATTTAGAGTATCTAATCAGTTATGCAATCGATTAAAATATCAATTTGGCCCATGGATCGTTTGCTTTTTTGGTGATTTCAAATACTATATAAAGGGAGGTCTCCCTCACTTGAAATTATGCCAGTTTCCAATGCTTTAATATTTGATCAAAATTTATCTCTCTACTTTCTCTCCTTTTCTCACTAGAAAATTATTTCTTCACTCGTGGTTGTTATAAAATAGTTTGATTCTACAACCCTTGTAAGAGTTTTGATGATAACAAACACAAAGAACAATTATGCTCCCTAAAATTATATTCTGTTTTGTAGAGAAGTTTAGATGGAAGAAGACTAGAAGATGCGCTAAAACTTTGTTTCAACTCTGATTATAAACATCTCTGAAAGAAGTTCTAACGCTATAATCAGGACTCCGTGTTTTTGATGTACAAAGTTCTGAAGCAAGCAGCAACGGTTAATTCCATCTTCTGAAGCAAGCATGTTCTGAAGCGTTACAAATCAAATATTTCCATTTCAAGAGTAACGGCTGGAAGGGAACAAGGATCTTTATTTTTGGAAAGCACTTTAATTGTAATTGATCAAATTTACAAATACTCCTTCATGCTTCGCCTATTTAAACAAAGCTTTGAGGATAAATCATTTACGATTTTCACACGAACAATAATGCTGCTATCATTTTCATCCTCAAACGTTCAACATTCAAACTGTGTAAAACATCACTTGTCTTGTGATACTTTTTTATTAGAAACACTATTGTACACTTTTATTCATACATTGTTTATAGAAATTCCTTGAGAAAAATCAGGTTATGGTTTATACTCAAGAAGACTTTGACAGTTGTCAAAGTAGATTTCTGATCAAGATTGATTAGTGGATTAAGACCTCGCTTAAGAGAGGCAAAATCACCTTGGCGGGTGGACTGGAGTAGTTTGAGTTCAAATGAACCAGGATAACCAACTTGTTCTTTACTTTAAGTTTTAAAAATCCTGATTCAAACCCCCTTTTCTTGTGTTTTTCCATTCTTCAATTGGCATCAGAGCACCTGGTTCTGAGTTCAAACACTTAACCGTGTCAGTAAAAGATCCAAGCTAAGAAAAACACTATGGTGGGGCCAATTCACAACATCAACAATGACTACCATGATGGGAAAGACATAATCATCGGCAAACCTCCAATCTTTGATGGAGAGAACTTTGATTACTGGAAAGACAAAATTGAAATTTTCTTTCTGGCTCATGACGCTGATCTCTGGGATATGGTGATTGATGGGTACATACATCCTGTTGATGAAAACGGTCAGAAGATTGACATAAAAGAATGTCAGATCATCAAAAGTGAGACTTCATAAATCATCACAAGGCCATAACTATTCTCTTGAGTTCCATCTCATACTCAGAGTATGAGAAGATCACAAACAGAGAGACAAAAAGCACATGTTTTATTCCTTGAGAATGACGCTTGAAGGCAATATGCAAGTCAAAGAAACCAAAGCCCTTGCGCTCATTCAGAAGTATGAAGCCTTCAAAATGGAAGAAGATGAAACCATTGAAACAATGTTCTCGAGATTTCAAATTCTGGTTGTTGGGCTAAAAGTTCTGGATAAAGGGTACTCAACTGCTGATCATGTAAAGAAGATCATCAAATGTTTACCAAAGAAATGGTGACCCATGGTCACTGCTCTTAAACTGGAAAATGATCTGAACAAAATATCTCTAGAAGAACTTGACAGCTCTCTCAGAAGTTATGAGATAGAGTTCGAATATGATGATCCCCAGAATCAAGGTAAGCCTTTAGCCCTTAAATCTTACAAAAAATATGAATCTAAAGTCTTGCAGGAAATAGAAGAAAACTTTGATGGATCCTAATCAGAAGAAGACGAATTATCTCTTCTCTCCAGAAGAGTTAATCAGCTGTGAAAGCACAAGTAAAGGAAGTTCAGAAATTCCAGAAGAACAGGGAATCAGTCTAAATCATCGTCTGGATACAGAAAGTCTGAACCATATTCTGAATATAGAAAGTCAAGAAATAGAGACATTGTCTGCTAAAAATGCAATGAACAAGGGAACTACAAAAGCGACTATCCAAAGCTTTAGAAGGAGAAACCTAAAAAGAAGTTCTTTAAGGAGAAGAAGAAAATTCTCATGGAATCATGGGATGAATCAGACTCTTCTGAAGTGGACACAAAATTAGAAGATGAAAGAGCCAACATTTCCCTTATGGCCAACATATCAGAAGATACTGAATCATCTAGATCAGAATCAGACTTAGAGGTAGAAGAGGTATTTTCTAAATTTTCTAGATCTCAATTAGAAGAGAGTCTGTCTGAAATTCTAGAAAGGTATCAGAAACTTCAATTCGTAAATAAGAACCTGAAAAAGGATCTAGTTTCTCACTCTGAAAAAGCTAAGAATCTAAGATTGGAAAACTTTGAGCTGAAAGAAAAAATTTCAAAACATGAAAATGAATTACAAAATACTCAGAAGGAAACTATCTCAGAAGTTCTTAGTAACCCTGATAAGATCATAAAGGAATATGATCATATCTTTCAGAAATTCCTCACTAAAAACATAGATAGAAGCAATATGGCTTCAATGATCTATGTAGTTAGCAGAAATGGCAGAAAAGGTATAGGATACAAAGGTAAAGTATCCCAACCTAAGTTAAGGATTTGGTTATTAAACGCACTCCTCTGAATTCTCACTTTACCTATGGGCACAGGCATGACTTAAAGTATACTAGTAATGATTTCTCTGCTAAACCAAAATTCAAACAGAATTTTGGTAACTCTAACAAACAAGGACCCAAAAAGATATGGGTACCTAAGGTTAAAATTGTCTATGTTGCAGATATCTTTGAAAACAAGACTGAAACACCAATCCTGGTACCTGGACTATAGATGCTCCCGACACATGACGAGAAGAAATCATATGTTCCAAAGCCTAGAGCTTAAATCTGGAGGCTATGTAGGTTTCAGAGGCAATATGAAAGGGAAGATCATTGGCTCTGGAACAATTGGTAACAGTAATATTCCCTCAATAACTAATGTTATGTTAGTAGATGGATTAATGCATAACTTGTTATCCATAAGTCAATTAAGTGATAACCATTATGATATAATCTTCAATCAAAAGTCTTGTAAAGCAGTTAGTCAGAAAGACGGATCTATCCTCTTTAATGGAAAGAGAAAGAACAACATTTACAAAATAAAACTTTCTGAACTAAAAACTCATAATGTAAAATTCCTATTGTCTATTAACGATGAGCAATGGGTCTGGCACAGAAGATTGGGGCATGTTAGTATGAGAAGAATATCCCAGATTAATAAACTCAATCTGGTTAGAGGACTTCCTAACCTGAAGTTCAGCTCAGATGCTCTGTGTGAAGCATGTCAAAAAGGCAAGTTTTCAAAACCCTCTTTTAAAGCAAAAAATGTTGTTTATACCTCTAGACCATTAGATCTTCCGCATATAGATCTATTTGGACTAGTGAAAACTGCATCCATTAGTGGCAAGAAGTATGGATTAGTGATTGTAGATGACTATAGCAGATGGACATGGGTAAAGTTATTAAGACACAAGGACGAGTCACACTCTATGTTCTTTGCCTTTTGTAACCAAGTCCAAAACAAAAAAAAAATCTTAGAATTGTTAAAGTCAGAAGTGATCATTGTGGAGAATTTGAAAACAAAAAATTTGAACTATTTTTTAATGAGAATGGCATCTCTCATGATTTCTCTTATCCTAGAACTCCTTAACAAAATGGGGTTGTAGAACGAAAGAACAGTACTTTACAAGAATGGCCAAAACCATGATCAATGAGACTAACATTTCTAATAACTTCTGGGCAGAAGCAATTAACACAACGTGTTACATTCAAAATAGAATCTCCATCAGACCTATTCTTGATAAGACTCCATATGAACTATGGAACAACAGAAAACCCAACATCTCGTATTTCCATCCATTTGGATATATTTGTTTTTCTCTTAATACTAAAGAACATCTGAACAATTTTGACTCTAAATCACAAAAGTGTATTATGTTAGGATACTCTGAGCGCTCAAGAGGCTATAGAGTATAAAACACAGAAACATGGATCGTAGAAGAGAAAATCAGTGTTAGATTTGATGATAAGCTTGGCTCTCAAAAGTTAAAGCAAGATAAATCTTTTACAGACATAGAAGTCCAATTCACAGGTATTGAAGACATTCCATCATAAGTTTCTCACAAAGAATCACAAAAAACACCTGAAGAAGATGTCACAAATATTATAGCAACATCTGAAGAACATCTCTAGAAAAGACAATCTAGAAGCAACTTAGCTCATCCTAAAGACAAAATTATGGGAAAGAAAGAAGACCCAATCAGAACAAGATCCACATTCAGAAACTCTGAAGAATCTCTCATGGGATTAGTGTCTCTGATTGAGCCAATTTATATTTATGAAGCTCTCCTGGACAATGATTGGATACTTGTAATGTAGGAGGAATTAAATCATGTCACCAGAAATGATGTGTGGGATCTGGTTCCGAAACCAAAAGGGTTCAACATTATTGGAACCAAATGGGTATTCAGAAAAAAGCTGAATGAACAAGGAAAAGTCATCAGAAACAAAGCACGGCTGGTGGCACAAGGTTATAGTCAACAATAAGGGATAAACTATACAAAAATCTTTGCTTCAGTCACCAAGTTAGAATCTATCTGACTTTTAATTTCTTTTGCTATAAACAATGGCATCACTCTCTATCAGATGGATGTCAAAAGTGAATTCTTAAATGGATATATTGATGAAGAACTTTATGTGCACCAACCCCCTGGTTTTTAAAATTCAAAACATCCAAAATATGTATTTAAACTAAACAAATCACTATATGGTCTGAAACAAGCTCCTAGAGCTTGGTATGAAAGACTAAGTCATTTTCTGTTAGAAAATGATTTTCCAGAGGGAAGGTGGACACAACTTTATTCTGTAAGCCATTTAAAAATGACATTATTGTTTGCCAAATTTATGTAGATGATATTATTTTTGGATCTACTAAAGCATCTCTAGGAAGAGAATTTTCTAAGTCTATGCAAGCAGAGTTTGAAATGAGCTTGATGGGAGAACTCAAGTTCTTTCTGGGCATTCAGATCAATCAAACTCCAGAAGGAACATACATACACCAAAGCAAATACGTCAAAGATCTTCTGAAGAAATTCGAATTATCAAAATGTAAGCCAGCCAAAAATCCAATGCATCCTACATGCATTCTGGAAAAGGAAGAGGTAAGTAAAAAGGTAGAACAAAAGATCTACAGAGGTATGATTGGTTCTCTCTTATATCTTACCTCTTCAAGACCTAATATTCTGTATAGTGTGTGTCTATGTTCCAGATTCCAATCAGATCCTAGAGAATCTCATTTAACAGTTGTTAAGCGGATTTACAAGTATCTGAAAGGTACTACTAATATTGGTATGTTTTATAGAAAACTAATGAATACAAATTAGTAGGGTACTGTGATGCTGACTTCGTTGGAGACAAAGTAGAAAGAAAAAACACTTCTAGAAGATGCCAGTTTCTGGGAGAAAATCTGATCTCGTGGTCCAGCAAGAGGCAATCCATAATTGCATTATCAACCGCTGAAGCTGAATATATTGCAGCAGTTGGACGCAGCACACAGATGCTCTAGATGAAAAGTCAGCTTGAAGACTTCAATATATTTGAGAGTAACATTCTTATACTCCGTGATAATACTTCTTCCATCTGTTTATCTAGAAATACTATTTTACATTCGAGGGTTAAGCATATAGAAATAAAACATCACTTTATTAGGGACTATATTCAGAAATAAATTCTTTCCTTAAAATTTATTGACACAGACCATCAATGGGATGATGTCTTCACTAAACCCCTTTCTGAAGATAGGTTTAATTTCATTCTGAAACATCTCAGCATGAAATTATGTCAAGAATAAGAGTTTTATTTATGTAATCCTTAACCCTCAGAATTTTATGTCTTTTTTATGAACATCTGATCAATAATTCTTCAGAAGTTAGAAGGAAAGTTGTATCAGTATCTATCTAAGAAGATATGAACAGTTCCCAAACGGTTCATTTCAAAGTTAGAAGCATTCAGTTCACAACATCAACATCTATCATCCTCTCACAAGGTTTCTTCTAAGGCTGAACACACATTCAAATTCTGAAGGGACTAAAGCGTTGATTGGATGCATTGAGACTCGTGTGTATCGGTAACGGTTCTATATCTCCATGCCATCTCCCTATTTTCAAGAACCATTAATGCTATGTAATCATTTATTTTCACTCTTTTCTTTTTAATTAATTTTTCTGTTTGCTTATAAATACACCGTTCACTTTCACTTTCACTTTTTCACTCTCACTTCTTCTCTCTACTATTTTCTCTCTACTATTTGTGTGCAATTTTATTTCAAAGACCTTTAAAAAGTTTGTGTGAACAATGGTTTCTCAAAGTGCTCCAAGCTCTCAATGTGTTTCTGGCTCATCTTCTTCAATAGCAGAAAGGTATGAAGAACCTTCAAGAAAAATTCTGACTCCAATTGATTTGCTAGAAGTTCTTTATGAACTCATTGTGAACTCATGAAGGAAAACGGCTACGACCTTACTCCTGATGTTGAAATTCAAGGGTGGACCAAGTATTTTAATCGTCTACTGGGTCCAGTTTTTCCAAGATTAGTTAAAGAAATATGGATTCATGCTACTGCTTTAAACCATCAAGTTACTTCGTTTGTGATGGGAAAGAAAATTGTAATTTCTAAAGACCTTACCGCACACTTGATAGGTCATGGCGGTGGAGGCATTCGTTGCAGTGACATTGCAGAAAACTTCTCTGACCTAACAACAATCTCAAAAGAGATTTTTACTTCTGGCCAACCAACAAAATTAAAGATCTGAAGGACTACTTCATAATTTGGTCAAAAATCATCTTGGGCTGCATCAACCACATAAAGCCCATAAGTTCTCTTGATTATATCAACATTGACCATCAATTTCTTCTGTACTTCATTGCAACCAAGGCAAAGGTAAAACTTTCTCATCTTCTGTTTAATCATCTGAAGACAAGCGTCAAAGAGACTAGAGAAGAAGAAAGGACTAAGAGGGACTAAATATATTTGGGTAGGCTCATATAAAATATTTTGCCAGAAAAAAAACTGGTAGAATATCTGACTGAAGCACAATAGGCCAGCACTCTAGAAGCATGTGTTGGAAAACCTCTGAATGCGAAAAATCTGAAGAAAATGAATATCATTGATACCATCAAAAAGGATCCAACTATTACAACAAAGGAATTCATCACAACCAAGAGAGTTCCTCTGAAGGATTTTCCTCTTTTTTCTCAAACAGATGCTTCTCCAAAAATTATTGTCAGATATCTGGAATCTTGCAAAATGGATGGGACTATTCCAGAAGTGAACATTGGTGATCTACGACAACAGGCTCCAGAGGTTGTTCTCAAAAAATCAAGGAAAAGGAAAGGTGCAAGAGAAGGATCTTCTCAGAAGGTACCCAAGGCTGCTAAGAAGAAAGGTAATTCTTCTTTTATTTCTGTTGTAGAATCAGTGCTTTTGTCAACATCTGAAACCCCCTTCTCTCCAAAACCCACAGAAGACCCTTCACCACAAACCTTTGATTATTTTGATATAGAGTTTGACCATTCACTCACTCTAGAAAACATTCTGGATGAACCACATTTTACTACCTTACATCTTGACCAAAATCAGCTAGAACTTGCTCAAGTTCTTTCTGATATTGATCAATTTGATGCGGTGTTCCAAGACTCCCAATCATAAAATCCAAACTCTCAAGCCCCCCTCTCTGAAAATCCAAAATTTCAAGCTCCCCAACCAGAAAATCCAAATCTTGACTCTGATGCCACTTCACTCATTCTTGGAATAACAGAACCTCTCATTGTCCGACAACCACTCATAATTCACGACATTCCAGAAATTCCATCTCCTTACCATTCCACTCCACCAAACACACCTTATTCACCCACTATCATTTCTGATTCTCCCTCTCCTATCAACCCTCCAGAAGATCACCTTTGTATAATAATAGACTAGAAATGCTGGACAACCTTGCATCTAGCTCTCACAAAATTGCCATCCCAAAACCAAAACCAAATATCACCAAGGCAAATGTTGGTAAAAACTTACTGATTTTTAAAACAGAGATACTTGAATGGGTTAACTCTTTGAAGCTAGCCTGCTTAGAGAATCTGAATCATGCTGCTTCTGATTCACACTGGAACCAGTTCATAAAATGGTCCAAATATGAATCCCAGAAACTCAAGGAGTTAAGTTATGAAATGTCCCAACAGAACTTCTGTGATCAGCTGAATCTTTTCAAGGATCAAGTTTTGCGCCACTGGGAAAAGAAACCTCTTCTTCTGCTAGAAAATTCCCCATGGGAAGATCACCAGCCTTCAGAAGTTGATGAACCATGCCTTAATACTCTTCCTCTGGTTATTGTTCAAGACAAAGGCAAAGAAATTGAGCAAGCTACTGAGTCAAAATTTTCCGCATCCTGCTCTGAAAAGGTGGCACCTTCTGCAGATATACCTTCTTTATCTATGGTTCTGTAAACTCTGGAGTAATTGAAGAAAGAAAATGCAGTGATCAATGAGATATTATATAAGTAAGATGACACATGCAAGGAAATCCAAGGGATGCTGGGAAAAAAAGAAGAGTCAAACACTCAGATTAAGAACTTGTTGGAAGCCCTGTTCACACGACTTCCTCCACCTCAATCTTAGTTTTTGAAAAAAAATTCTTTACCGTGTCCATTTTTTTGTGTTGTTTCCTTCTGGATGTGTTATTATAATCCTTTTTAATACAACTCTACTTTTATTTCTTAAATGTGTTTATATTTCTTTTTTATTCTTGAAAAAAGGGGATAGAACGTAAGATATTTCTAATAACAGTATCGAGACACAGTCTCAAACATTTTGAATATCATAACTTCTCGTTTCTTTTTCTGAAAGTAAAACAGGAACAAAACTCTCGTGAAGCAGAAGTAGATGTATCCAAAACTCTAATCAGAATAAACTTCAGAGAAGTATTTCATCTCTATCTGAGTATTCAACTCAGGTGGAAACCTTCAAATGCTTTATGTTCTTTCTGTTTCTATTGAAATATCCTAGTTTTTGTCATCATCAAAAAGGGGGAGATTGTTAGGACATAGTTTGATTCTACAACCCATTTAAGAGTTTTGATGATAACAAACGCAAAGAACAATTATGCTCCCTAAAATTATATTCTGTTTTGTAGAGAAGTTCTGATGGAAGAAGTTCAGGAGATGCGCTAAAATGCTATTTCAACTCTGATTATAAACATCTCTAAAAGATCTGAAGCAAGCAGCAATGATTACTTCCATCTTCTGAAGCAAGCATGTTTTGAAGCGTTACAAATTAAATATTTCCATTCAAGAGTAACAGATGGAAGGGAACAAGGATCTTTATTTTTGGAAAGCACCTTAATTGTCATTGATTAACTTTCCAAATGCTCCTTCATGCTTCGCCTATTTAAACAAAGCTTTAAGGATAAATCGTTTACGATTTTCACACGAACAATAATGCTTCTATCATTTTCATCCTCAAACGCTCAACATGAAAATTGTGTAAAACATCACTTGTCTTGTGATACTGTTTTATTAGAAACACTATTGTACATTTTTATTCATACACTGTTTAGAGAAATTCGTTGAGAAAAATCAGGTTGTGGTTTATACTCAAGAAGACTTTGACGGTTGTCAAAGTAGATTTGTAATCAAGATTGATTAGTGGATTAAGACCTCACTTGAGAGAGGCAAAATTACCATTGCGGATGGACTAGAGTAGTTTGAGTTCAAACAAACCAGGATAAACAATTTGTTCTTTACTTTAAATTTTAAAAATCCCGATTCAAACCCCCTTTCTTATGTTTTTCCATTCTTCAGTGGTTGCCTTAGTTCTTTGAAGTTAAATTATATTTGTGAGGAGAATAATTTTGTAAGTGGTCACTTCGGTCGCTTATATTCTTAAGAGTAAGATACCTTTAAGAGATCGAGTTTTGGTTCTTGAGATAAACCATAAATCACTATTATAGGTTTATTAACCTTTTCCAGAATAAGTTTTGGTTTGGTTAAAGAGATCAGCCATAAATCTCTAACCGTCTAAATAGAATAAGTTTGGGTAAAAGTCGTCTATAGGTTGGGGATAAATCAGTTCAAATTCCTAGGATCAGATTGTATTAAATTTCGTTGGCATAACTTTTAAAATATCACAAGTTTATAGTGAAAAATCTCAAGAAGACCTGTTGGGGAGAGGACTAGGCCAACATTCAGCCAAATCTGTATAACTCTCTGGTGCAATATTTTTATCCTTACTCTCTTTATTTTTCCGCAGTTTTTTCATTACTTTACTTCCGCCACGCTTACTCAAATTTTTTTTTACTAACTCTATCTTAATCAAGAAAGGTAAAATTAAGGAAAAAAACTCATTTTGGTCTCTTAACTATACCCTTGGATTCACATTGGTCCCTTAAGTTTTATTCGTGTCATTTTGGTCCCTTAAATTTCAAAAAAAATCATTTTAGTACTTTTTGTCTAATTAGCGACGAAAAAACTTTAAAATTGGTCGCTAATTTGACTAAAAGGACTAAAACGAATTTTTTTGAAAGTTAAGGGACCAAAATGACACGAAAAAAAAGTTAAGGGACCAATGTGAACCCAAGGGTATAGTTAAGGGACCAAAATGAGTATTTTTCTTAGAATCAATCACATTTTAAATACCACAATTCACCCCCGCTTATGCTTGAGGTCACTTGTTCAACAAGTGGCATCAGAGTCAAACTCTTATTAAAGACTAATTGTCTCAGAAGGAATTATGACTTCAAACTATTCGCTAAACAAACATCAATCCTTTAATGGAAAAGGGTATGTGTTATGGAAATATAAAATGAAATTCTTCATAGACGGAATGGATCATGGTATTTGGAATGTTGTGAAAGAAGGATCATTTGTTCCTACACACATTATTGATGGTGTTTTATTAAACAAACCTGAAAAGGATTGGTCCAAAGAGCATAAAGAGAATGTGCAACGTGGTTTGAAAGCTAAGAATATCATCACCACCACACCCAGTCTTGATGAATTCTTGTGTGTTTCTTAGTGCGAAAGTACAAAAGAAATGTGGGACATTCTCCAAATTACCAATGAAGGCACCTTTGAGGTAAAGAGGGCAAGGTTGGGTTCATTAACCCATAAGTATGAACTTTTCAAAATGAAACCTAAAGAGAACACAAATCAAATGCAAACACGATTCACTCATGTTGTGATTCATATGAGAACTCTGGGGAAAATATTCTCAAATGAAGAATTAGTTATAAAAATTCTTAGATGCCTAAATCGCAACCGGAAAATCAAAGTGAATGTGATTTATGAATCAAAGAATTTGGCGACTATGGACACACATAATCTATTTGGTAAACTGCAATGTGAGATAGAGCTAAATAGACTTGCTACTGATGAAGAAGATAACAAAAGGAATAGGAAAATTATTGCGCTTAAAGCTACTAACGTCAAAGATATGGAATCAGAAGATGAAGGTTGTCAAAGTGAGATTAATCAATTCGTGAAGTTCATGTTTAAAAAATTCAAGGTGTTCCTATGGCATGAAAAACAAACTTCAAGACTCCAGAAATAAAGTGAAGAAAGTTCATCCATTTCTACATGTCATCAATGCCGAAAGAAAGGGCATATAAGACCAAAGTTCCCTCAAAACCCGAGAAGAAACCAAAATCAAAGAAAACTCAAAATATACAAAAACAGAGCATACATATCCTGGGACAACGATGATATGAAATCCTCATATAAAGAAGAAGTAAACCTCTGTCTCACGACAAATTATCAAGAAGATGAGGTAACCTCTCACTTTTCCTATCAAGATTTATTTCGCCTTTGTAAGAAGCTATCAAAAGAAATGAGTAAATTATAATAAATTATCTCTACCTCCAAATACAATATCTCTTACAATGAATTGAAAAACAAAAACATGTTGGAAGAAATAGAAAGTCTTAAAGAGAGACAATATGATCTAATTCAAAACTCTTCCTCGTCTCAAAATACTTTAGACGAACCTATAAAGGGTGAGCAATATGACAGTTTGAAAAATAAAATTGTTGTCTTCCAAAGCACTTGATAAATTCACTAATGGGACATATAACTTGAATTTTTTTAGGAAACCAAAGAACGTCTTACAATAAATATGGTCTTGGTTATGAACCTAATAAAAATAGTAAAAGCTTTAGAAATATTTGTAATGACTAACCAACTTATAAATGAAAAACCCTAAAATTTAATTACTATAATAAAGACCACCATATTTTCGTGTTTTGCGTTTATCAAAAAGAGTCGTGAGAGGAAAGAAGGATATCCACCTTCATACTTTTATAAATAACATTGCAATAGAAGGATGTCCGCTAATATTATGTATTCCACTAACATCAAAGGACCCAAAAAGATATGAGTATCAAAGGTAGAAAACTCAAGTTGTGATGCAGATGTTGATACTAATAGTTGCTCCTCAAATGATACAACTTAAGAAACAAATATGATCTACCGTGCCACTCCTACAAAGGAAAAAATATATCCACATAATAACAAGAAGAAAAAATCATTGGATCTTTGAGTTTTATTAAGATCCCTAAATCTTACCTTTTATTTGTCTTGAAAAATTATAGCGGTATCACACAAGTTACTTAATATTAAGTAAGTTGTGTAACAAAGGTAATAAGGTACATTTAATTCATCTATATGCATGGTCAATAAAAATATTAAAAATATTTTTAAAAAACCTCTTTTCAAAGGTACCATGAATATGGAAGAACTAATACATATTATCTTTGGTGAACTAACCCTTAGTAGATAGAAGTATAAGTTTTTATTTTTGCAGGTATCCCTTAAAAAGTATCACTGAAAGATGACAATAAAGGGAAAGAAAAATATCAAAAACAAAAGGAAGGCCAAACTTAATAAAGTAAACTAAAGAAAGTCTATCTTAAGAATGAAGGATCGTTGATGACCACTTCATTTAGAATGTTTATTGGGAAAACTTCTAAGAGAATTGCATCTCAACACTCCCCTAGAAAGGTATGTAACCATAGGAATTTTGTTTCGAAAATTGAGCCAAAGGAAATTGATGAATCTATCATCAAAGAACATTGGTCTCTTTCTATGCAAGAAAGGTTAAATCAATTGGAGAGAAACAACTGTTGGGACCTCGTTCCCAAATCTAGTTGAGTTATTGGAACCTTAATATTTCATAACAAGCTAAATAGAAGTATTTTCTTTAAACAAGACTCGTTATGAAAGGTCACGATAAAGGCATAAATCCAAAAAATACTTATGCTCATGTAACTCAACTAGAATCCATAAGAATTATTCTATCCTTTTCACACGTTTAAAAATCTTCCAAATGAATGTAAAAACTGAAGTTTGAATTGTTACATCCATAAGGAAGTGCATGCTGATCATTCTCATGGTTTTATACAACTCTTCTTACTCATGTTTTTAAAATAAAAATGGGTTTCTACGATCCAAGACAAGTTCATAGAGATTGGTTTAATAGTCTGAGAATTTTTCTGCTGGAAAACAAGTTTCAAAGAAGGATGATGCAACTCTTCTTTAAAAATGAGCTTACTTTTCTTTTTCAAATTTGATACTACTAACAAAACCCTATATGATAATGTCTATGATATGATGTAGATTATCTTATGGGAAGTGAGTGTAAACCCTAATACATTTAATCAAGACGTTGACTGAGACTTGGAAGAGAATTGATCAAAATGATGTTACTAAACATGTGAGGTTAAGGTGATAAACGTGTCATATGGCTGAACCAACTCTCCTATCAAATGATTCAAAGAGAAGTAAAATCGATTATGACCCGTCTTCTCCTTGAAATGGGAAGCTTATCATGTTACCTTGAGATTTTGATAATCTTTTGAAGCAAATGGGTGTTAAATATAACATGCCTAGAGTCCAATATTAATCTAAGGCCCAAGGAGGATAAAAAGAAGTTGTCCAAAATATTTAAGGACTATATGAGAAATAAGGAAGTAGACAATAAAAATCCCTCTTGGTTTAGAAAGCTTCAAAGTATTTTTTTAAGTTATGTTCAAGAAAGGAAAATCAAAGTGGAATAAATTTTCCAAAGCACTCATATCAGTTGATTTCATAACTAAATATTACCTTACATGGGGAGAAATGATATTTTTAGATCCTATACATTACTTTGAACTACTATTGTCCATCTCTATAAGGTAACTTGTTCCTTTTACATAGGATCTATGTTCTTTGATTTTGTTACTCATTTTTGATAATGACAAAAGGGGAGAAGTATATTCTCAGGGGGAGGGTATATTCTCTATATAACCCAGGGGGAGTTTAATAACTCCAAATATATTGTTTCTTTCTACCACCTCCCTTGAGAGATACATTATCATCATAAAAAGAGGAGTATGTTGATCCATGTGCTTACAGGTAATAAAGACCAGCATATGAAGTTTTGATGTTGACAATGCATGAGGATTTGTGTTTTTGTATAAGAGGACTCAAGATCAAAATTACTATATAATCAGATACTATCTAGCAAGAGTATTGAAGCCTCATTGGGGAATAGTGTGATAGCTCGCCAAAGTCATGTAAGTCAGTCAGTCTGAGTAAACTGAGTATTATAAAGATAAGTTAGTAAATCAAGAAGTACTAAGACAACTCAACACACACACACATAATAAAACATTCTTCAAATATTTTTTTATCAAGAGAATTTTTTTAGAAATATCTTGAAGTTATGCCAGGTAACTTAGGAGCTGTGAAAATGGCTCAAAGGAAATATTTGAATCATTTAATTGATTGTGACTTTGTGTTAATTGATTAAATAAATTCAAACTTAATCCCCAAGACATTTAGAAAACTCCTTAATAATGTGCAACGACTCTACATCCAAACCTTCCTTTTTGGGCATCTTAACGGTCATATTTAGAGTATCTAATGAGTTAAACAATCGATTAAAAAATAAATTCGGCCCATGGATCGTTTTATTTTTTGGTGATTCCAACTACTATATAAAGGGAGGTATCCCTCAATTGAAATTGTGCCACTTTCAAACATTTTCATATTTGCGTGGAATTTATTCTCTACTTTCTCTCATTCTCTCACTAGAAACTTGTTTCTTCACTTGTTGTTGCCTTAGTGCTTTGGAGTGAAATTTTATTTGTGAGGAGAATAATTTTATAAGTGGTATTTCTGGTCGTTTATATTCTTAAGGGTGTGATAAGTTTAAGAGATCGAGTTTTGGTTCTTGAGATAAACCATAAATCTCTATTATTGCTTTACTAAGCTTTGACTGAATAGGTTATATTTTGGTTAAATAGATCATCCATAAATCTCTAATAGTCTTGATAAAATAACTTAGGTTAAAATTTGTCTATAGGTTGGGGATAAACCTATTCAAAATCTTAAAATTAGATTGTATTAAGGTTTTTAGGCATGACCTTTAAAAGGTCACAAAACTATAGTAAAAAATCTCAAGAAAACCTCTTGGAGACAGGACTAGGCCACATTTGGCCAAACATAGATACCTCTCTGGTGCAAACTTTCTATCCATACTCTCTTTATTTTTCCGCAATTTATTTTTATTACTTTACTTCCACCACGCTTACTCAAGAAAAATTTAGTAACACGATCTTAATCGAGAAAGGTAAAATTAATCATGTTTTTTAATACCATAATTCACCCCCTCTTGTGCTTGAGGTCACTTGTTTAAGACACTCTGACTTACTTAATTTACACACTTTGGTGTGTTTATTTGTATATGCAGTGTGTCATTTGTGATAAGTCTTAAGCAGCAGCGTTAACCTCCGCTAACTGAATCCTACAATGAATTCCTATTCAATATTTTCAAATAATTCAAATTCATCAAAATGCTATCTACTTTCCTGACTACTAGAGGTGTGACAAGTGTGATACCTTAAATTTGTCCTACCCCTTTATAAGGATCATATGGCTTATGCATCTTTCATTCTTCATGTATATACTTCTCATTATGTCATCTAACATCGCATGCATCATTAATCAGTAAATGGTCATGGGGTCCAAATATTTCTTTCTGAAAGCTACACAAAAAAGGATTGTTCTGTCGGGCACTATAACAAGGCAAAACTTTGGTTTTTCAAAGTTTAAATGTGTTCTACATGTTTCACAAGCTATCAAATCAATAACCAATCGAGCCATCATCATGTCAAGTTCTCATGTATGTCAACATACTCTGAATTACGGAGGAATCAGGTGTTTCAGTGAATTTGAGACTGTGCAAACTAGAAACAACGTTTTTACTGGTTTGAGCTTAAAATTCGACACTTGCAATTGGGATGCTTTTTTGAAATGGTTCCTCATGCATTAGAAACATTTCGATATTTTCTTCATTTAATCTGTTCAGACCTGAAGCCAATTTTATGAAGAAAGTCTCCAAAGAAATTGATTTCCCTAAAACGGTAATTAAATTTAGTGACTGATTATCTGTTTCTCGGGTGTTTGGAAAATCGTAACTTTCATCCGATTCAGTGTTTTCAATTGATTCTTCGGGCATTGAGACCGTCTTTATTTTTTATCATTTCTCGTGTTCGGATCATAAGCTAATTTTGTGAAGAAGATCTTCGAGAATTTTAATTCTTTGAAGACAATGTACTGAATTTAATTGTTGGTCCGCCGTTTCGCGGGTAATCAAAAATCCATAACTTCTGATTGGAATACTGTTTTGAAGTGGTTCTTGAGGCTTTAAAACCATCTTAATATCATCTTTTGTTCTTATGTTCGTCTCGAAAGCTGATTTGGTAAGGAAGATCTCCGAATGTATGGATACTTTAAGAAGAAACAGTGAAAATACGGTGAAAATACGGTGAAAACGGTGTGCTAAACCATTATTTTTCAGACGTTCAAAATTCATAACTTCTGCCCAGTTTGACATTTTTGAGTGATTCTTTGGGAGAAAAATCTGTATTGATGTCATCTTCATTCCGTATGTTCGGGTAGAGAACTGATTCTTTGAGGAAGATCCTTGAAAATGCGAATTACTAGAGAAAATATTATGCTGAATCGGATTTTTATTTCACCATTTCTCGATATTGTAAAAATCACAACTTCTTCAATTTTTATTATATCGAGGGAGATTCTTTTGGCATAATTTTACAAATGACGTTGGCTACAAGTTTTCTTCAGAGCTAAAGTTCAGATTCACCTCCGAAGACTTTGATTCAAGGCTTGCATCTCAAATTGAACGATAGAAAATTCTACATTACTGAAAAATACAGTGTCATGGCCAAAGTTTCTCGCCATTAGAAAATTCATAACTTGCCCGTTTTTTATCATATCAAGACGATTCTTTCGGCACAACATCATAAATTTCATCATCTACGATTGTGATGTTGGTATCGCATTGAGATTTCACATAGATTATTATCGAGTTCATGAATCGTCCGTGCGAATATGTTTGCTGACACTGAACATCCAACTATTGAGAAATTGATTGGGGTTTCTCTTGACCCAAACCAAGACCCAATTGTCAAGACTATATATCAATTTTGCCTCACTATTTTCACAATATTCCAATCATTTGCTAAATTCCACTCTCAAAGTTCACATAACTCTCTCTACTCTTCTCTCAACTCAAGAGCAAAAAATTCAAAATCTCTAAGATTCTCCCTCTCTCCCACGCATCTCTCTCTCCCTCTCCGGCCAGCACCTTCCACCACTGCCACATACTCCCTCCGACCTCCGTGTGTTAACGTCTCTATCTCCTCCCTCTATCACGGAGAATTTCCATTGCTAGCTCCCTCCGTCTTCGCGTTCTCTGATCCGGAATCCTCCTCTTCTCCTCTTCGATTTCGATCCGATAATTTTTCATCCTCTTGATTTGAGTGCTTTTACATAATTGATTTTGTGCATAAGTGCTTTTTCTTGAATGATTTGATTTCATGAATTAATCCTTGAGTTGAAGTTTACTTTAATCCTTGAAGTCAATTGTTAATTGTGAATGGATGATGATAATGTTGAATAAATCCGGAATTAGTTGAATTGAGGAATTAAGCACTTATTGGATAATAGATTTTAGGAGAAATGCTTATTTGAGAATTGTGAGTTTCTTTAATTATTGAATTATGTGATGTTGTTGAACAAATATGGAATTGATTAATTTATTGAGACTTTTGATGTCAAATTCGGTTTATATTGAATGAAGAATTATGATGAGAATTAAGCTCGATTTTATGAGATAATGCAAGTTTACATTGTTTGGTTGATAAATTCAATTTTTTCGACGATTAAAATGTTTGGATTCGATAAATTTTCATTAACTTTTGAATGTCAATTTTTGTGTGGAATTGAGGCATTTGATGTGATTTGATCGTTTGTAACTCACTTACCATTTTTAGACGGTAATACATGAACCAAAAAGTGAATTTTCGCGTCCATTTATAATGGTTGAAATCAATTTCGAGTAATTTCTGTTCAAATGTAGATTGATGTCCGGAATTGTAAATAAGTTGAAAATCTTGTTTTAAATACCGTTTGAGGTTCACTTGAGTTACTTGCGTGTTGTATGGATGGATTTTGTTGAATTTAACTGTTTCCATCATTTTTTGGGGTTAATTTCATAACATGTTGCAAGGCTATCCGGTATCTATAAATAATGCGAAATGCGCAATTTAATTCTTACTAAATACTCATGGAAGCTTTTCTTGGTAATTGATGAGTACCGGTACCGTTTAGGTTGATTTCAGAACTTATTTCTTGTGCATTGTTAGAGTAGAATAATGATGTCTCAAATTTAGTTTCATGTGCATATGCCACTTTAATTTTCATTTAACTCTTTCTTGTACATAATTAACCAATTTTCATGAGCATTGTTATTGAATTTTTTTGTTTCCGATACAAGTTTCTGTTTAAATTCATACATGTATATAGTGATATCCCGTTTCCAATTCCACATCTACATGTCATTATAATTGTCATTTGATGTTCATTTGTACATATATGAACATGCCATGACCATTAATGATGACTTTTCTAGCTTCTGATGCGTTTTACTGGTTAATTCCAAGTTTGCATATGTTGCTGCCCGATTTTTGTATGTTGCAATCGAGATGCATTTAATTGTTGTCACGCATTGTCGCACTTGTATTGGTATATCTTAGCCATATGCATTGGATTTTGATGATTTTAAACCAACATTTCGCGCGTTTCATGTTATGATGCACATGCTGCCTCGTATTTGATTTGTGCTTCCGTTACTTGTTTGATTTTGCATTATGCATGATAATATGCCATTTTGAGTTGTGATGTCGATTTTTGAGTTACATTTGATATTCCTTTTAATTTTCTAACTCTTCTTATGACATTGTGCAAGTTTTAGAAGGTGATTCATCCCGACGCATTTGTCTAGTTTTTACTATTTGCTTGTGTAGCATTGCTTGGTGCATGACATTATCTTGGAGCGTGCATAGCTTGCAATTTATTTTTTATTGTAATATTGGATATTGTATCTAATTTGGTTTTTTTACTGATGCTAGATCGCTCAAAGTATTCCGGGTTTCTTGACTTGTACCTGCTATATATCAGACTCTTATCCGTTTGGTATATGTCTGGTTTACTTTTCTGCATTTGTTGACTGATTTCTGATGCCATGAGAAGTAGGAATAGATATGCATGATTACTTACTTATTTCCGATGCCATGAGACTTAGGACTAGAGATGCATGTTCTGGGAGTCCTTGCGTTAGACGGGCAATGCTATTTTAAAAGACATGTAGCAAGCAATTCCTACTTGTGCTTGTTTGTTTACCATTACGTGTGTTTACATTTGTGCCAAAGACCTCGATGAAAGCATCCCATTCCCATTCCCCTTTGATAAGTCCTCAGAGAAGGAAAGTGGGGGAGGGTTCACAATCGACCCCCATAATTTCTAGTATGTGTCATTTGTAGCTCGCATCGTGCGTCGATGTTATGAATCGTGTTATTATTGTATCGAGTCGGACAAGTGGAGAAGGGTTGAAATCAATCCCCATTCTTTGTCATTAGCTCGTGTGTTGTACATGTTGATGCTCCGATGTGATCTCGTTATTGACTTCTACCTCCTACCCCGGTAGCACTATATCTTGGTCAGGTGTTCAGTCGCCTATGACGATTCACTTTAGTTCTTCTCTTTCCTAGATGGCATGATATTTTGGTTAAGGGTCGATATCACTTATTCTTCTTGCCTTGGTAGCACGATCCCATGGTTAAGAACCACCTATTCCCCCATTCTTGCTTGCGTCGATGATTCAATATCTTGGTTTAGCCTCCCTTTATCCTACCTAGATTACCCGATATCATGGTTAGGTGTCCCTTCTCCCTTGTCCTAGCTCGATTACTCGATATTATGGTTAGGCGTGCTCCCTCTCCCTAACTTTCCTTGGTGACAAAGTACCTCGGTTAGGCATTTGCTACTTGAGTGAGTGGATACTGCTCAAGCTTTGTGTGTTTACTTTCCATTGCATGTTTGCATGCTCCCGTAGGATTTCTCGATTCAATTCTTAGGAAGCAAATTTATATAGACCTTAGGTTGCAAACTATGCATGCTAACATAGGTACATTTCCCATTTATCCTCAACTGTAAGATCAAATTTGCATGATAACCTTAGGTTTACTTTAATAGTCTCCCTTAGACCTCTTTCTTTCTCTTTTGCATTTGCATTAAAACTAAAACCTCTTTTTTTCTTTCAACTTCAAACCAATCTAATAATACAAAAACCCTTTTTCATGGTAAAAAACACCAACCAACTCAAAATTCATTTTGCCCCTTGGCTTTTCTTTTAAAACCCTTTTTCAAGGTAAAAAACATACAACAAATCAAAACATGTGAGCCGAACTACGGAGCCCTGACTTCCCAATGCACGAGGGAGTGCGTAGGCACTAGGTTGCGGGGCCTCGGTGAGCAAAACTCTTTAAATATTCCTTCTTTTCCCCGTGTTTTCTTTTGCATGCATTCCTTCTTAGCAATAAGCTTTATACATAGATTTTTACACACCCTTAGATTAGAGCAAACAAAACTAGACCCTCTGGAGTACCACAGTCGTGTGGAGTTCTAATACCTTCCATTCACGTAACCGACTTCCTTACCCTTTCTTTTGGTTGCAAGACCATCTTATCCATTTCTTTGGGGTTCTCTTGATATCTTTCCTTCCTTCGGGATAAATAGAGTTCAGTGAAGACTGTGTTTTTTTAGTGGCGCGAGAACAAGGATTATCAGAAACACAAGGAGGTGCATTGATCAACCATCAAGACCTCGTTTCCAACATTGTCACAATCCAATCAGATTCATTCCAAATCTTTAGAATTATCTGTTATTTTAGGGATTGCAGTCAATTATTTTCCTCTATTTTATCTTTTTTATATATTTTTTAGCAACTAAAATATCACCAAAACTAACTAAAAAACATCAAACATGTTTTCATTTATTTAAAGGAAATTGAGATAAGAACATAACAAAAAAATCATAAAACAAAACAAAGACGATGATTATGATAATGAGTGATTGGGTTTGGAAGACAAATGTGACGATAGTTGCCGCCATACCCCAAAACTTAAAGTAAGGACAAGGTCCTTACTGTCAGTTGATGATTAGGGGCACGCCATGCACTACTATAAACAATACATTTCATGACAAATCTTTCACCCCAGCCAGAAAAAAACAAGGAATTATGCATAGGCGCACCATGTTTTATTTTTTCTATCTTAATAAAAATGACACATTCCCTTGATTTTTATGAAAACCGAGGGGAAACACAAATCGAGACACATTTTGAATCCCAACTTTTGTAGTTTATGTTTTTATTTGTTTATAAGTGTAAACTAAATAAACTAACCCTTCCATTTTTGGATATAACCGAGGGCTCAAATAATAAAATTTCACTATAAAAGCACTCGTCAAACATATTTAAATCTAATCCTTACTTATATTAAACCGCCCTAAACTCACATGCATCATTCCTTGGGATGGATTGCAAGAAAGAAAAAAATGTTTAATGTTCTTCCATCGATAACAACACACTTTTTCTTCCCTTGCAATGTATCTCACATAATGGTGTTGATGTTGTTGTTTTATTTTTGGAATAAATTTCCTATAATGTATTGCAAGTGCAGAAAAAACATCTTCCAATGTTCCGAACAAATAACTTATTAGAGTTGGATGCATCCAAACCATTGAGCTTAAAAAGAATGCGCAAAAGGGTATGCAACAAAATTTGGATTACATACTTCTCTCTCTTCAAATAAACAAACTGCTAAAAAATGGTGAATTTGAATGCAAAGTTCTGACATTAAAGCATCATTCTTTTAGAATTTGGAACTTAAACACAGAAGTGAGCTTAACCTTTGAAAATATTTGTTGTAAACAATTTATGTTAATATTCTGCGTAAACAATGTAATATTAAAAAAAAAAAGAATTACTCGCCTCAATTTTAATCTAAAACTGAGTTTATAGTTGAAAGGGAATGATAATTTACCTCAGTTTTATAGTTAAATCGACAGGTATAATAATCATATTTTACTATAAAAAACTCGTTAAACCAATTTTACCCTAATCCTTAATAATATGAAGCCGCCTCAAAGAGAGGAAATATTTACCACCGCTTCAACATATCTCTGAGTTGGATTGCAAGTGCAAAAAATAAAAATTCCCACTGGCCATGGAAACAGATCTATAGCATCTTTCATGGGACCTCTACCATCTAAATCTTGATATCATCGAAGAATTGTTGTATACATTTTATTTTTGTTTATGTGAAAACAATGTAATTAAAAAAATAGAATGCGCATTCACCTCGGTGTTTTGTCATGACCGAGGTGATAGTTAAGCGTTTTTTCTATACTATATATATTGGCCTTGACAAATCTTTGTTGTCCATTTAGTGATTATCAATGCTTAAGACGCTGGTGTTAGTGATCCGCGCGAAACCTAAGGGACATCTATTATAAAAGCATGCTGAATTTATAAAACCTAACCTAAATGCCACATATGAAGCACTTGTAACCTTAGAATGCTTGGAAAAGTTCTTTATGATGGATTGCAAGAGTGAGGAAAAATTGGATTAAAGGTTTGTTTTATTAAATATTTATTTGAATTGAAAATGATTTGATTTTTTATATTAATCATCTTCCCTTTTTTTTTCATCAGAAACAATTGCATGAAAGATCAAACACAAGATCATCCCCAAGATTCAATAATTCGAAGATTTAATTTCTAAATCTTCAAGATATTTTATTTTTATCTAGATCCATATGGAATTTGACTTTTATTTTGAACCCTAGGGAATTTGACTTTTATTTTAATTTTAATATTATGTGTAAATGATAGCTTCATTTTACACCATATTTTCCTACTTGATTTGCTTTACATTTTGTTCATTTTGTCATTTATTCTGTAGTATTATGTCGGTTCTACTTGTTTATTACAGGTATTTTCAAAAGATAAGAATTTGGGCGAGAAACCGACAAAGAAGGAAAAAGAATGAAGAAAAGATAAAAATGCTGGTTTCTGGTGCATGGCGTTCACCATGGCCTCATGGATTTCACCATGTACCCCATATTTCACATCAGCAACTCACTTGACCATGGCGTTCGCCGTGGCTGCACAGTTCAGAAAAAAATAGGAAACAACATGAAGCAGTCCACACCAACTTCTCTACTTTTTCTCCATGATTGTACCACTAGTTGTAACACTTTCCAGGGGAAGTTAGCACTATATAACAATAGCTTTCACGAATTTTTGGGCATCCAAGTTCTTACGTTCAAGCAGTTTAGTCTTAAGCAGAAAAATTACCTTTTAAAGTGATAGAGCTTTGATCAATACATTTTGATGCACATTCTTCTACTATTGTACTTAGACATTTCTTTAGTTTGTTTTATTATTTATACTGTTTTATTGTGTTTTTATATTTTAGTTTATTCTTGACATTATTTAATTTTCGTATTTTATTTTTAGCATTAACTGTTATTTGATACCTCTTCAATGTGCAGACCATAACTCGAGCTACGAAAATCAGATTGATGCATTATGAGATGTGTTGGAAAGCTAAGAGAAATACCTATAAGTTTTATGTTGAAGACAAAAGCTGATTCGGAGTGCAGAAGTCTAAAATAATTAGTTTAATTTCCAGACTTTATAAATATTTAGTTTTGGGCCGGGTTTTTTATGTTTTTCGACCCGGGTTGACTTAGAACCCTAATTTCATGATTTTCCTACACCTCGTAGCCGAGAGTACTGTTCATTCACTCTTGAAATTATTGTTCACACAATATTGCTAAAGCTTTTGTTAGGGAGAACTAATCGCTCTTGGTTGATCTGATGTATCCAGGTTCTAATACTTTGATATTAATATTACTTTGCAATATAATTTATATTCCCTTCAATTCTATCATGTGCTTATCGTTTTCTTAATCTTATTTATCATAGAGGAGACTTGTTTGGTTCGATTTATTTATGTTCCTTAAACTTTATTACGTGTTATGGTATGCTTAATCTGTTAATTCACCTTATTCTTAACTGAGTGCTTAATTCGACAAACTGGAAACATAATTCTTATAATATTGTTTGCACTTGTTGATTGATATTATGATCGAATGGAATAGGAATAGGATCCACTTAGGATAGGGAAGTTATAACAATCGATGATAGGTAGGAATAAAATCAGCATACTAGCTTATTTCATAATCACTTGATTTAATCACGTTTTCCTGAATTGAAACTAAAACTCAACCCACATAATCATTTTTTGTTGGTTAATTTATACAAGAATCCTTGTGATACGACTCGATTCATTATCGTTAAACTATAGATTTTAAAATTACTCATTTTGATCCTTGCGCGACAGCAAATCAAGCTCTCACATTGGGGGACTATCACACCCTAGTCTTAGGACTTAATTGTAAGCTTGGATCACTTGTAATCATGCTAGAATTAGAAGTTTTACAATTTTTTCCGTTCGTTGTGCTCAAAATATTTTCCCACAGTTGAAGTATTACTTTCCTCTTAATTTCAGCTTTGTTTCACCGGTTATTTTATTTTGTCGTTATTATAATTGTTATTGTGCTTTTGGTTATTTAATATGCTTGTGTTGTTGTTGTCTTGTACTGTTATAATACTTCCAATAACCTATCCTCATTTTTTAATTATGTGTATGTCCATGTTTAATAACTACAATTGCATGCTTGGTTCAAAAACTATGTCCGATTAAATTGTTTGGAGTCTAGTATGTGAGGATCGTCGTTTCGACGAGACTCAATAATGATTTGGCGTAATATCTTTTCATGAATGTCTCTTTTTCTGGTTTGGTTTTTAAGTTAATTTTTTAAAGGTTTATCACAACGACGAGAACACCGAGGTTTTAAACCAGTGAAAGCATTAGTATGAGGTTCATACTAGATAGTAAAAATTAGACATCAATTATAAACACATGAAAAACGCTTTGGAATTGATTAAGACTTGTTAGTTTTGAAAAACTTTTTTACAAACTTAAAATTGAGCGAGAGCAAAACATTTGTGGTTTTGTAATATAACAAAGTTTAATAAAAATGAGAGTGTGCGACTAATGTTTTTAAACTAATATATTCTTCAAAAAAATGTAGATTTCCAACTATAATATGCACCAATGATTTATTGAGTTCCTTAGGTACATAAGGAATTACATACCGATTTTACCTTCATCAATTATTTTCATTAATTCTAAATTCTTTGCTTTTTGTTTGATTTTGCATAAAATCTCTATTTCATTAGCCTTAGATTTACAATGCACCAATTGAAAATGATAGGATTGATAATTGGTCCTTGTGGGTTTGATATCTAATTAAAACTACAATCAGTATTTCCATACACTTACGGATAGACCCCGTCAGTAAACAATGTAATATTCTGCGTAAACAATGTAATAATTTTTTTTATAAAAAATATCACACCCGTCGGTTTTTTGAATAAACTGAGATAAAAGAAATACTAGTTTTGAAAATAATAAAAGTGCAGCTGCTGAGATTTAAACCCATGAGCATATAAGTATACCCCTCATGTTTTAATAACTGAGGTGTTAAGTAGAAACATTTCATGTCAACCTTCTTTACCTCGCTACTTTATCTGAGGTAAAACGCATTTCGCGTCTGAGGTCAAAAGCGTTATTTGTTGTAACAATGACTTATCTACTAACAAAGTTTGAGAAGATACAAGCTAGACACGAAGCCTCCTTCTTTTCCTTACAGTCGACTCCCCCTTTTTTTCTTCCTTGCTTCCATCTTCTGCTCAGGTTCGTATAATACTTTTGTCTTTAGATCCTTAGTGTTGGTGTAAGCCCTAAAGGCCAATACTTTTTGTACTTGTATTGAATTATTTATTAATAATAAAAGACATTTCTTTATTATGTTTGTTTTTCCAAATAATAAAGTCCCTATAATAGCTAGTCCTTTTAATGAAATATTAAGTGTGACTTAATCATGAGATTCCACTAAACATAAGGACATTATTTTTAAAGTACCTGTAGTCGAGATTTATTGTGAAGTGGGATAAAATTAAAGCATTGAGACTATTATGTAGATAGACTAATGATTACATCCTATGGATCATGGATAATGAGTTATCAAGTCTTAATATAGGTATGAATATTAAGAGTAATATTTGTACTAGATTAACCTACTATGAGAATACTACATAGAATATTATGCAAAGTGTCATAAGTTATTCTTATGGTGATAGTGGTGTATACCACCCTTCGACCTAAAATCCATATGGACTCTAGATATAGAGTCGGGTGCTTTATTGCTGATCAAACATTGTTCGCAACTGGATGACCATAAAGACAGTTGATGGGTACTTCACAAAGCATGCTAAGGGATATGAGTAACCTATATGGAATTTTCCCATCCCGCGTAATAGGATAAATGTTTAAGGGTTCAATATTGAAATGAAAAAGGATGATACGACCTATGCCTTATGTTCAATATAGACATAATGGAAAAAGAATAATTGTACACACAAGTATTATCACAAAAAGGTTTTGTCAGATCACATGATATTTTCGTAACTTGGGTAGCAGTGATGTATTGTTAGATACCGCTCACTGTTTATTATGTTAAATGTGTGATTTAATATAATTTCCAACGTCGCAAGAACCTACAGGGTCACACATAAGGACAAATTAAGGTACGATGCACTTAATGTAAGAACAAGATTGGTTATGTATCTAGCCTTGATTTTTGATGATAACTTTACATGGTATATTAGAGAAAGGTTATGTACTCTAATGATTTATGCCTAGTGTGTAGATTTTTCTAAAACAGGTTTTGACTCTGGTAGAAGGAGTGTGACGTAATCAGGTTCTGAACTCAGCACTGTGGAAGAATACCTTTGGTGTGCTACAAAGTTAAGTCAAGATTCTGGAATGCTTCTTCTGCAATGGTTCCAAGGAACGTTAGTACAAGAGCTTCTGATCGTGACTTTACAAGGAAGCTTTGGAGGCCTTTTAAAGCATTACTTATGTTATCCCAAGTTCTGAAGATGCTAAAGACAAAGTTTCGCTAAACAAGTTCAGAAGATCTGAAGACATTACTTCTGAAGACTAAGTGCTGAAGACTCTGAAGACAAGGTTATACTAAACAAGTTCTGAAGACTCCAAAGACTTAGGCTAAGAAGATTCAAGTTATGATCCTTCTACAGCATGCTTCATCAACATACATTAGAAGCCTCTGAAGAAATATAAGATAAAAATCAAGACTGGCCTGCGTGAGATGAAGAGTATAAAAGTACAAAGTACAGTGTGACCACTACTTTGCTATGGTGGCGTAAGGGAAATCCTTTTGTACTAGTTGAAGACTTTTCCTACCATGACCATTGGGGACAAAACAATTGGTTTTATGTTTCATATTCTACACTTCAATGGATCTCTTTTTCAGCTATAAAAGGAGGACTTGGAAAAATTGGAACTTAACACTTATTGTTCTACAAAACTACGCTAAGCGCTGCACAACTATTTTGAGATAATATTTGTATAGTTTCGTATTTTAGCAAAGATCTTTTGTTCATATCTTGCTATCAACACTTTTGTATTGTTGTACTTAAACATTGTGTAATCTTCTTGTTAGAAGTATCTTTGTATACACATCTTTGTATACACATCTTTGTAATAAAAAATTATTGATAAGTTCCTTGAGAGACTAGATGTATTCAGGATTTTCAAGAAGACTTTGGATGCGGTCATCGTGGATTGGAAATAAGGATCAATGGACTTGTTGGGGGTTGTTAACAAGGTTGATCAGACTTATTGCGGTTGTCTGTAATCGGTTAATTATAGTGGATTAAGTCCTTGTGGATAAGGGAAATCACCTTGCGGGATAGACTAGAGTAACTTAGTTAACAATGGACCAGGATAAAAATAATTGTGTTCAATTTTTTATTCACTTGTTAGCTATTGTGTTTGAGTTGCAAAAAGTTTATATTTGGTGCAGCCCAATTCAAACCCCTTTTGTTGTGCTTCTCGCATCTTAAATTGGTATCAGAGCTCTGTTTCTAGTATTTATTATTATCAAACACTTAACTGTGTCAGATAAAGATCTAGACGAGTTTTAGAAACACTATGGTTGATCCTACACCACCACCACCTGCTCCAATTTCAAATTATAAAGATAACTACAGTGCTAAACCTCTCATTTTTTATGGTGAAAAGTTTGAATATTGGAAAGACAGAATAGAAAGTTTCTTTCTAGGTCATGATGTTGATATTTGGGATATGGTAGTTAAAGGCTACGATCCTCCCACATATGTTGCTGGAAAGAAGCTTGAAATGAGAGCTAGGAGTGGTCTACAAAAAGGATTGTAAGAATCATCATAAAACAAGAGCCTTCTTGCTGAGTTCTATTTCTTATACTTAGTATGAGAAGATCACAAATAGAGACTCAACTAAGTCTATATTTGACTCTCTCAGAATGACTCATGAAGGAAAGGATCGAGTCAAGGAGACCAAGGCTTTGGCCTTGATTCATAAGTATGAAGCCTTCAAGATGGAGGACGATGAAATAGTTGAGACTATGTTCTCAAGCTTTCAAACCTTATTTGCAGGATTGAAAGTTATGAGCAAATGATATTCAATGTCAGATCACGTGAAGAAGATTATCAGAAGCTTTCCATCCAAATGAAGGCCTGTGTTAACTGCACTCAAGCTTGCAAAGGATCTGAACAACACTTCTCTAGAAGAATTGATGATTCCTTTGAGAAGTCACGAGATTGAGCTAGAATAGGATGAACCTCAAAAGAGAGGAAAATATATTGCTCTCAAACCTGTCAGAAGATATGAGAAGTCCAAAGCTCTTCAAGCTGAAGAGATTGAGGATTCAGAAGAAGATTCTAATGAAGATGAAGATGAGTTGTCACTGCTGTCTAGAAGGGTTAACCGTCTCTGTAAGAGATATTAAGGCACCAGGCTCATAAGTACTTGAAGGACTATTGGTCGCTTCAAGTCTACTTCTAGTCAAAGTAAGTCTAGTGGCAAAGAAGTCACTTGTTATGAATGCAATGAGCCAGGACACTAATAGTACGATTATCCTAAACTTCAGAAGGACAAGCACTAGAAGAAAGCTCTCAAGAGTAAGAAGAAAGGACTAATGGCAACTTGCGATGATTCTGATTCTTCAGAAGACGACTTATAAGAAGAACATGATAATGTGGAGTAGATGGCTAAGGTTAAAACTTCTGATGCAAAAATCCCTCAAAAAGAGGAAGTTGACTCTGATTCAGACACGTAAGTCGTATTTTCTAAAGAGGTATTTTCTGACCTTACTCATTCTAAATTAACTTATTCTACTTGAAATTTTGGAAAAACATGAGTTACTCAAGATTGAATTCAAGGAACTTAAAAAGTTCCATGAATCCATATCTTTTGAAACAATAGGCTTAAGGAAGACCCTTCATTATCAATGAATATTTTTTTCTTAAAGTTGATAACTCTTCCCTCAAAGGAACAAGAACTCTTTTGGAAGCTTCTGAGAGTACTGATGATGTCATTAAGAAATATGACAAGTTCTTTTAGAGGTTCCTAGCCAGAAGCATAGGGAGCAGCACAATGGCTTCTATGATTTATGGTGTGAGAAGAAATGGGACCAATGGTGTTAGTTATAACTCCTATGACTAATCTAATTCTGATAACGAAGACAAACCCAATAGTCTTTATTCCTAGTTTGTTTCTGATGGGTGTGTGCCTAAAGATGATGGAAAAGAAAAAGAGAAATATGCTTTTGAACCTAAGGCAAAACCTTTTCGCTTTAATTCCTGTAAATATGATTATTCTGCTGATAAACCCAAAGTTGTTAATAAATCTGGGAGAACTATCAAGAGAGGACCCAAGAAGTTGTGGGTACCTAACAAACAAATAATATATGTTGTAGATATCCTTAGCAGCACAGTTGAAACACCATACATGGTACCTTGACTCTGGCTTCTCACAACACATGATGGGAAGAAGACATATGTTCTAATGCATGGAACTTAATCCTAGAGGCATCGTGGGTTTCAGAGGTGATAAGAAGGGAAATATCATAGACTCTAGAATATTTGGTACTGGTTCTCTTCCCTCTATAACTAATGTTTTACTTGTTGACGGATTAATGTACAATTTATTGTCCATAAGTCAATTAAGTGACAATGGTTATGATATTATCTTTAATCAAGAAACATATAAAGTTGTTAGTCAGAAGGATGACTCTATCCCTTTCAATGGTAAAAGGAAAAACAAAATCTATAAGATTAAACCTTCCGATCTTAAAGAGCAAAATGTAAAATGTCTTATGTCTATTAATGAAGAGCAATTGACATGGCATAGACGATTATGCCATGTTAGTATGATAAGAATATCTCAGCTAAACAAGCTTAATTTAGTCAGAGGCCTTCCTAATCTAAAGTTCTCTTCAGAATATCTTTGTGAAGCATGTCATAAGGGCACGTTTTCAAAAAATTCTTTTAAAGAAAATAATGTTGTTTCTATTTCCAGGCCCTTGGAGTTTCTACACATTGATTTGTTTGGACCAATGAAAATGTGTTAATCAATGGAAAGAAGTATGGATTGGTCATTGTTGATGACTATAGCAGATGGACATTAGTGAAGTTTCTTAGACACAGGGATGAGTCATATTCTGTGTTCACCACCTTCTGTAACCAAGTTCAAAATGAGATGATTATAAGAATTCAAGGTTAGAAGTGATCATGGTGGAGAATTTGAGAACAAACACTTTGAAAAGCTGATTGATGAGAATGGAATTTCTCATGATTTCTCCTGCCCTAGAACTCCACAACAAAATGGAGTTGTAGAGAGGAATAATAAGACTTTGCAAGAAATGTCCATAACCATGATCAATGAAACCAACATGGCAAAGCGTTTTTGGGCAAAAGCTGTAAACACAACATGTTACATTCATTACAAAGTCTCTGTAATACCTTGATGACACCAAATCGTAACATATATTTTAATCAATTTAGGCATGTTTTCTTATTGTTTTATTTCCATTTATAGTATTATGTTTTAATTTTTACTTTGTTTCATGAAATTTACTAATCAGGAGCTATGTGCGAAGAAACGAAACAAAACAGACGAAAAACGAAGATTCGCAGAAAGTTTACACAGATGGCTACTCGCATGGCGTCCTAGGGCTTCCATGGGTGGTCCACACACTCACTAGTGGGATGGCCATGTCATGACAACTTTGTGAGCAACTCGGTTTCCACCCTTTGAAAGCCCAAACGGTTTGAAATGACCCATGCTTAGTCTCAAACTTACATCAAGTTTCTCCTAAGTTTTCTCCAGGACATGGAACCGCTTCTTCAAGGATTTTTCGGGTTTTAGGCTCCTATAAATACCCCTTCACTAGATCATTTCAATCCATCCAAGCTTATGCATACTTAAGCCATATACTATCATTTTTTAAATCAATAATATCTTCACATTGGAGGATTGTTGCACCGTTGATTGAGTCAGTATCAAGTTTGGAGCACTCATGTACAAGTTTTATTTCAAGCACTTTATTTCAGTAGTTTACATTCTGTCAAGATTTACTTCTAATTATTGTAGTTGTATCAGATTCAAGACTCTTTTTGGAGAGGGTTTTTAATCCATCCTGCATTTATTTTACTTGTGTTGCCTTTACTTTCCTGCCTTATTCATTTGCTTTAATTCTCTTCATATATTTACCTGTTATTATGTTTACCTTTTCACTTAAAACCATTTATATTTTTTTTTCCCTAAACATGTCCAGCTAATTTATTAAGTGCTGAGATATGAGGATTATCAATAAGAAATGCTCTACATGTTGTCTCTTTAGGATCACCTTTGTGGGTTGTTTTGATTTAAACATAATTTTTCTGAACTTATTTTGAATCTGCTTACACGAAGGTGAAGCAGTGAAAACTCCAGGTAAGATTGAAAGTCGTTCGACACAAAAGTCTAAAATTGGTTTGTTTTTGGTTAACAAATATTGCGAAAGAACTTTGTTAGTTAATTAGGAAGATTTGATATTTCTAGAAGGAGGATTTAAAACTATTTGCGGACGCCTTTGTTGGTTTAGGATCTGGCTTCCTGAGCGAAAGCCATGAAACCTTTTAAGTCAAAAATTTTGATCAAAATTACTTTTCAACTTAGTTAAAAGTTTAACTTCTTAAAAATAGGTTTACTACTTTAACGCGATAAGCACCTTCCATAAGTGACAATGGCAGGCATAAATTAGACAATAAACTCAATTCTAAATACGCGACAACAATAATTCTAGTTAAATTGATTATTTTCAAAGTAGGAAATATTGCCCCATAAGTAATCTTAGTAGAAACAATCAGAGTATTACTGATTGATGTAAATTACATTTCAGCATTGTTGTTCATCTATTTTTATCAAAAGTTTATTTATTTCATTCCTTTTCCACTACTATTCTTAATCGCCTTAGATAAACACTATAATGACTAGAATCAATAGATTTGACTATTGGTATCTATGGATCAATATCTTTTTAAAACTACAGGATATGTTGTACACTTGCAGTGAGATTTTACACTCACATAAATAGCCGAACAAGTTTTTGGCGCTGTTGTCGGGGACCAATTTCGTCAAAATATTGTAACCTCGTTATTACATTGTATATACTAAGGCACTCTTTTTGGTAGATGCAAAGAACTTGCAGTATCGGAACCTTGGTAGAGCCAATAGAATAACCAAAAATATACACAAGAGAAAGACTTAGAAATTTGCTCCAACGAATTCGTCGAGCGATGGCTGAAGAACAAGATCTTAAGCCTCTTAAGGATTTCACTTTACTCTCTAATGAAGAACCTCATTCAAGTATTTGATGTCCTGCAATAGCATCTCTAAATTTTGAATTGAAACCCACTTTGTTGCAAATAGTGCAACAAAACCAATTCGTCAGTCTCAAAGCAGAGAAGCCCAACTAACACTTGAAAGTGTTTATCAAACTAGGTGACACATTTAAAAGCAATGGTGCTCCTCTTGAGACTAAATTTACATTTATTCCCTTTCTCCCTGAGGGATAAAGAAAGATCATGGCTAGATTCTCTCCCAGCAAATTCTATCACCACTTGGAATGACCTCAAGAAAGTTTTCCTTGCTAGATACTTTCCACCAAGTAAAACTGTTGTCTTAAGAAACCAAACAACTAGATTTAATCAACAAGATGGTGAATCTCTTTTTCGAAAATTGGGAGATACACAAATATATTCAGAGCATGTCCACACCATAGATTGGAACAATTATTGATCATTCATACCTTCTATAATGGTCTTCTCTATAACACAAGAATGACCATCGACATTGCCGCCGGTGGCGCCTTGATGAACAAACCATACCTCGAAGCTTGTGCTCTCATTAAAGACATGGCCCAATATAAATATTAAGGGGGAAATGAAAGGGTACCTACAGAGAAGAAAGAAAAAAAAGGGGGGTATATACGACGTTAGTAGCCTAGACCGCATGAAGACCAAAATGGATGCTTTAGCACAAAAAGTCAAAAACTTAGTTGTCAACCCTACAACCACCATAGCTGCAATCCATCCCGGATGTGAAATATGTGGAACCCAAGAGCACATAACTACCGAATGTAACCTTATAGCTGAGACAAATCCTGACCAGATAAATTATGCCCAAGGAAATTCATATTCAAAAACTTATAACCCTGGATGGAGGAATCACCCAAATTTCTATTACAAAAACAATAATACCATCCAGAACCCCTCACCTCAGAGATCTCAAGGTTTCCAAACACAAAAACCTTCACATCCAATGCAAATGCTCCCTCAGAAATCAAACCTAGAGAAAATGATGGAAAATTTCATCTCAACTCTAACTCAGTAGAAAAAAGAACTCATGAATCAAAAAATTCACATAAATGAGTTGATTACGTAATTAGGTAACAAAGTTGATTCTATGATCACGCACAACAAAATGCTAGAAACCCAAATCTCTCAAGTAGCACAAGAACAAGCTGCCCTGGCTACACAAGGAGGATCATTCCATGGACAACCCAAACCTAACCCAAAATTACATGTTAACGCTATTTCGCTGCAAAGCGGAACTGCATATGTTGGACCCGTGAACCCTAGGTTGAATGACAATCTAACAAAGAATCCCGAACCACCAAAAGAAAACATTGTGACTACACCTGAGAAGCAATTAGAAGGAGAGGATAAGGAAAAAGAAACTGAGAAAGATATCCAACCTTACATACCACCCCCTCCTTATAAACCACCAATTCCATTCCCTTAAAGGCTTAAACAGACCAAACTAGACAACCAATAGAAGATGTTTATAAAGCTTATCAAAAAAATTCACGTTGAAATACCTTTCACCGAAGTTATCACCCAGATACCATCATATGCCAAATTCTTAAAAGACATATTGACAAACAAGTGTAAGCTTGATGACCATAAACCTTTGGAATTCAATTTTATTTATGTTACCAAGAATAAAATAGCCAAGAATGAAAATGACCTCAGAAGTTTTTCTATACCGTGTGTCTTAGGAACACATGTTATTGATAGAGCACTACTAGATCTTGGCGCAAGCATAAGCTTGATGCCTTTAGCTGTTTGCAATAGAATAAACTTGGGAGAACCTCAACCTACAAAAATGTCCCTTCATTTAGTTGATCGATCAGTTAAGTATCCCATATGTATACTAGTAGAGGTTCTAGTTAGGATTGGTCAACATTTTATCCCAACAGATTTCATAGTAATGGACATCATGGAAGACGAAGAAATCCATATCCTTCTAGGTAGACCTTTCTTGTCAACTGCTGAAGCAATAATAGATGTCAAAAAGGGGAAGATGACTTTCGAAGTTGGTAACGAAAGGTTGAATTTATCCTATCCAAATTTCTACAAGCTCCTGATGTATATGACTCATGTTGTGCAATCAATATTATTGATGAGTGTGTAAGAGAGTTTGAAACACCATCCAAAACCATAAAACTCCTCTCAACCAAGATAATGAAAGATGATGGAATAAAAGTATACTATCCATATATGGATGATAGTCTTCATGGATGTTTATCACTCACCCCTGACCATATGACTGGTCCTAAAAAGAAAACAGTAGAACTCAAATAATTACATAAGAATATAAGATATGAATTCCTTGATAAAGAACTAAATCGTCCTGTTATAGTAAATGCTAATTTAAACAAAGACGAAACCAAACAACTCTTAGATGTCTTATGTAAATACCATGCAGTTCTAGGATATAATATCTCTTACTTAAAAGGGATAAGTCTATCTGTGTGCATGCACTGAACTATGCTAGAGGAAGACTTCAAACCCTCTAGGGAACACCAGAGGAGGATAAACCTTATAATGAGCGACGTGGTAAAAAAGGAAGTGTTGAAACTACTGGAAGTTGAGATGATATACCAAACCTATGATAGTAATTTTGGCAGCCCAATTCACGTCATGCCAAAGAAAAGGGGAGTCATGATAATGCCAAACGAAAAAGGAGAATTAGTACAACAACGTGTAATAAACGGATGGTGCGTGTGTATTGATTATAGGAAGCTAAACAAAGTAACTAGGAAGGATCATTTTCCCCTTCCGTTCATTAATCAAATGTTAGAACATTTAGCCAGACATTCCTATTTCTTCTATTTAGATAGATATTCTAGATTTTTCCAAATCCCTACTCACCTTGATGATAATGAGAAAACAACCTTCACATGCACTTATGGAACTTTTGTCTATCGACGAATGTCATTTGGACTATGCAACGCTCCTGCAACTTTTCAATGATGTATGATGGCCATATTCGCAAATTTTCTTGACAAGATAATGGAAGTTTTCATGTATGATTCTCGGTATGTGCATCCAGTTTTAAGGACTGCCTCGCTAACCTCAAAAAGATCCTGGAAAGATGTGTACAAGTTAATCTTGTGCTAAACTGGGGAAAATTCCATTTCATGGTTACTGAAGGTATAGTCCTAGGATACATAGTTTCTGAAAGGGGAATTGAACTTGATAAAGCAAAGATCGAGATTATAGAAAATATACAACCTCCCAAAACAGTTAGGGAATCCGAAGTTTTCTCAGACACGCCGATTTTTACTGACATTTTATCAAGGATTTCTCTAAAATTACAAAACCCCTAACATGTCTCTTAATGAAAGGCGCTGAATTTATTTTTGATGATAAATGTCCGGAAGAATTTAATATTTTGAAACAAACATTAATCTCAACACCCATCAAGCAACCACCCAATTGGAAAATACCATTCGAGATTAGGTGATGATTTAAGACAGAGAACTTAAAATAAAATGCATGTAATATACGATGCAAGTAGAACCCTGGATTCAGCTCAACTAAGTTATGCCACTACATAAAAAGAACTCTTAGTCGTAGTGTTTGTAATAGACAAATTTTATTCCTATTTAGTTTGAGCCAATATCATTGTGTACACTGACCATACTTCCATACGATACTTATTGAGTAAAAAGGATGCTAAGCCCAAACTACTTTGTTGGATTCTCCTACTACATGAATTCAACCTAGAAATAAAAGATAAAAAGGGAACTGAGAATATAGTAGTTGAACATCTTTCCAGGCTATAATATTTAAAACTAGATCATATTCCCATTAATGATAACTTCACCTTTGATAGATTGGTAGCATTAATCTAGGAGTGGGTAGACCCAGATGACAATAAACCGGAACCTAAAAAAGAAATTGTCTCGATGGTAACCAGCGTGCCTTGGTACACTGATCTTGTTAACTATCTGGAAGCCAATACTCTGCCCCCTGATTTGACCTATCAGGAAAAGAAAAAGTTCTTCAATGATATAAAACATTTTTACTGGAATGAACCACTACTTTTCAAAAGATTCGCATATAGCATATTTCTCTGCTGCGTCCTTAAAGAGGATTTTGAAAGCTTCGTAACTCATTGCTACTCTACACCTTATGGTGGGCATGCTAGCACATCAAAAACCTGCACAAAAATCCTTCAAGCATGCCTTTATTGGCCCACTTTATGGTGCAATGTGCATACCTACATACTCAAATGCAACAGATGCGAGCGCACTGGTAACATTTCTAGACGCGGTGAGATGCCCTTAAGAAACATTTAAGAAGTCAAGATTTTAGATGTCTGGGAAATAAACTTCATGGGACCATTTCCATCCTCCATGGGAAATAAATATATACTAGTTGCAGTCGACTACATGTCTAAATTGATCGAGACTATCGCCTCACCTTCTAACGATGCATGAGTTGTTATTAGAATGTTTAAAAATTATATATTTCCAAGGTTCAAATTTCCTCGCCTCATCATAAGCGATGGCAGATCCCATTTCATCTCTAGAATATTCGATAATCTATTAGAAAAATATGGGGTAAAACATAGGGTAGCAACACCTTATCATCCACAGACCAGCGGACAGGTTGAAGTCTCAAATAGGGAAATAAAATGGATCTTATAAAAATCTGTCACCATCACTAGAAAAGATTGGTCTTCTAAACTCCAAGATGCACTATAGGCTTACATAACTTCCTATAAGAATTACAAAGGGACAAATCCTTTTAATTTGGACTACGAAAAATATTACCACCTACCTTTCGAGCTAGAACATAAAGCCTATTGGGCTATAAAAACCTTAAACATGGATTACTTAAAGGCATGTGATAAACCACTATTGGATATCCTCGAATTAGAAGAAATTAGATGTGACACTTACGAGAATGCCATAACTTACAAAGAACGGAAAAAAGCATGGCATAATAAGACAATTGCGATAAGGGAATTCAATTTAGGGACACAATACTTCTATTCAACTCCAGATTATGACTCTTCCTAGGAAAACTACGTTCCAGGTGGATTGGACCATTCGAAGTCACAAGAGTCCTAAAATCTAGTGTAGTTGAAATACAAATTCCTACTACGAGTTTTTTTTTATTGTGAATGGGAAAAGATTAAAACCTTATAGAAAATGTGATGCTAACGTAACCCATGATCGCCTCACTTTCATCGAAGCACCCCCTGTTACTAGTTTTTCCTGATTTCAACATTCATTGAGCTATCGACATTAAACAAAGCAATGTGTGGGAGGAAAACAACAAATTTATTTTCATTTTATCCATTACAGTTATTTATTTTTTATTCTAACTTGTGTTTGTTTTCATTTCAGGGGCACAACATTCTACTTATCCAGATTTTATCCACTAACCATATTTCAGGATGCAGCCAACTAACGAGATGCATATCATGTTCAAAAATTAGGCCCAACGAAAGTGCTATGATGTCTTGGCTGATCGAACCATGTTACATACCCGATACCCGGACTTTCATTCATTGTTCCTTTTAGCCATTATTAACAGTGTCCATTTTATGTTTAGCCAGATGGGTTGGGACAGGTCTTCAATCGCAAAACACACAACCTATAAAAAACTCACATTGGAATTCTTAATCTCGTTTAGTTTCCAGCCCCACACCAAACAAGGACAAGAAAGAGGTGTAGCCACATTTAGACTCTTTGGCGAGGACTATTGTCTCACCTATAGAGGGTTACCTAGATACCTTGGTTTCCAACATCGCCCTCAAGCTTACTCCAAAGTACCGGCTGATATGTAAGGTAAATTAAACTTTTTATGGGGAGGAATCACAAAATAACTTCACCCTGATAATGAGGCTATGAATAACACTCTCACCCATAATCCTGAAATTCGGTACTTTCATATGGTGACAACCCAAACATTTTTCGGGAAAGCACGAAACCAAAATGGTGTAAGCAACAAAGAGTTGTTCTTCATCTTGAGTGTTTTCCAGAACCTCCCAATTAACTCTAAAACATTGCTTCTGAGAAACATCAATAAGATTGCCACCCATACCAGAGAATACATTTATGTGGGAGGACTAGTTACTCATATAGCTCTAGCTCTAGGCCTACGTGACCGTATGGCTAAACTGACCCCTACTTTTGGTTACGAATTGCTTGACATTAAGCATTTCTTGAACTACATCTTAATAAGGAGTGAAGTACCTGACAAGTATAAAATTCTTATCAATTATGAAGAAGTCCATCATTTCACCCTACCAAACCATGAGCTTACTAGTGTCTATGACAAGAATAACTGGCGGTACCAATTAGAAAATCCTCATGAAAACTCAATGCCACCTGAGACTCTTTCCGGACTTGACATAGAATATATTCCTTACCTGGCTACGCCCCCATCATCCTCTTCTTCAAAACCTTCTAACACACATTATGTAAACTATGAGCTTTACAGTTTAAGAAGAGAAATCATGGCTCTTTTATGTGATTAACAAGATCAAACAGACAGACTAACATAGAAAATGGACTACCTCTTCTAGGAGATTCATTCGTTAAGAAGAACTCAAGGTCGGAATGGCCCCCATTTATGATCACACACCAGGTTCTACCATTTATTTTTCACCTTAGATTAAAACATTGAGGATAATATTTGATTTAAGTGTGGGAGATAAATTTTATATGCTTTCTAGTTAGATTTTCATGTTTTCTAGTTAGATTTCCTACTTTTTAGTTAGATTAATTTATTTTTAGTATTTTCTATTCATTATATGCTATGTAATTTGGTTTATTAAATTCCTTGATTTTCTTGAGCCATACTTGAATTTTTTGCGACAAATAAACAATGCTCGTTTTAAATTATGGGCTATTATACAAGTTTAAGACATGTTATAAAGACTCAGGAAAAATCCTGAAATATCAGTATTGTTCTAACACTGCAAGTATCTCGAATATGAAAATCGATTTGCATAATTATTAAACCATGACCTTGAATTCTCATACTTGATTAGTCTTTTAGTAGTTTATTTTAGCAGTCAGCACCATCCTAAGCATATTATACGCAGGGAAACCGATAAATATAAGTGAATAATCCTAATGTTGAATAATAAAGAATAAAATAAGGAAATCATCTTTTACGTTAAATGACCCTCAACCAGTTACTTAATCTAAAAATATGTAGAACTTGCAGAAAGAAACTAGGTTTTTAGTTGGTTCTAGTGTATGTGGTACTGAACTTGGTAGGGCAGATTACGGTCCAATCCCCCACAACTTAAATCGGGTAAATAAAAGGGGTATACCCCTTAAAAGGTACCAGGACCCCATGTTGAAAAAGGATTAGAGTTCCTACTGGTCGCCCTGCTATAACTATGTATGGATAACATGCTTAATGTGATTGCGTCTGAACGCAAAAACACAGAAGGTGTTGTTAGAATACTCATATTTTTTGTGATTTAGTACCCATTGATATAACTTTGTCTGAAGAAAAAGTTTTTTTGAAAAGCCTATAGTAGCTGTTGAATATCATTGTTTACTTACATTTTGCTTGAGAAAAATCAATGGTTCAAGTGTGGGAGACTTTAATGACACCAAATAGTAACATATATTCGACTCAATTTAGTCCTATTTTCTTATTATTTTGTTTCCTATGTACGAAGAAACAAAACAAAATAGACGAAAAACAAAGATTTAGAGCAAGTTTGCACACATGGCTATCCCCATGGAGCTCGTCCTAGGGCTGCTATGGGTGGTCCACTAACTCACTAGTGTTATGACTAAGTCATTCCCACTTTATGAGTATGGCGGTCTCCACCCTTTGAAAGCTCAAACGGTTGGAAATGACCCATTCTTAGTCTCCAAGTCACTTCAAGTTTCTCCTACATTTTCTCCATGATGTGGAACCACTTCTTCAAGGATTTTTAGGGTTTCAGACTCCTATAAACACCCCTTCACTTCACCATTTCAATCCATCCAAGCTTATGCATACTTAAGCCATATACTGTCAAATTGTAAAGCAATAATCGCTGCACATCGGAGGATTATTGCACCGTGGGTTGAGTCTATATCATGTTTGGAGCACTCCTGTACAAGTTTTATTTTAAGCACTTTATTTCTGTCGTTTACATTCCGTCAAGATTTACTTCCAGTTATTGCAGTTGTATCAGATTCAAGACTCCGTTTGGAGCAAGTTTTTAATTCATCCAACATTTATTTTACTTATCGTGCCTTATTTATTTGCTTTAATTCTCTTCATCTATTTACAAGTTATTATGTTTACCTTTGCACTTAAGACCGTTTATGTTTTGTTTTCCCTAAACATGTCCGACTAATTTATTAAGTGTTGAGATGTAAGGATCGTCAATAGGCAATTCTCTACATGTTGTCTCTTTAGGATCACCTTTGTGGGTTTTTTTATTTAAACGCAATTTTTCTGAACTTATTTTGAATCTGCTTACAAAAAGTGAAGCAGTGAAAACATCGGGTAAGATCGAAAGTCGTTTGACACAAAAGACTAAAATTGTTTTTTTTTTGTTAAAAAATACTGCGAAAGCACTTTGTTAGTTAATTAGGAAGAAATGATATTTCCATAAGGAGGTTTTAAAACTATTTTCATAAGCATTTGTAGGTTTAGGATCTGGTTGCCTGAGCGAAAGTCAGGAACCCTTTTAAGTCAAACTTTCCAATCAAAATTACTTGTGTACTTTGTTAAGAGTTTAATTTCTTAAAAATAGGTTTCCTACTTTAACGCTAAGCACATTTCATAAGTGACAATGGCAGGCATAAATTAGAGAGTAATCTCGGTTATGAATATGCGACAACGAAAGTTCCCGTTAAATTGATTCTTTTCAAAGTAGGAAATATTTCCCCGTAAGTAATCTTAGTAGAGACAATAAGAGTATTGTTAATTGATGTGAATTACATTTCAACATTGTTGTTCATATATTTTTATCAAAATTTTATTTAGTTCATTCCTTTTCGACTACTATTCTTAATCGCCTTAGATAAACACTGTAAGAACTAGAATTAATAGATTTGACTATGAGTCTTTGTGGATCAATTTTTTTTTAAAACTACACGATAGGCTGTACACTTGCACTTAGATTTTATACTCACATAAATAACTGATCAGACCTATTTTAGGTATGACTCCCTATGAATTGTGGAAGAACAAGAAGCCCAATATTTCTTATTTTCATCCTTTTGGATGCTCTTGTTTTATCTTGAACACTAAAAAGAATCTTAGCAAGTTTGATTCTAAACCTCAAAGTTGTATCATGTTAGGATATTTTGTATGCTCAAAAGGCTACAAAGTATACATTAATGTGAAGGAACTGGGCAAAACTCATAGGATAAAAATCAATGAAGTCTCCACCAAAAATTTATTTATCTCACGAAGGAGAAAGGGAAATATCGAAGAGAACTTGAGAAAAGGTGAAATCACGATCAAAAGACCGAGAGATCGAGTAAGGGAGTATGTTACGCTAGAGGAAGGTATTAGCCTTAACGTGGGTCCTTGGATAGGAAGTACCTTTGTATTTCACAAATTCAGGAACCTTGAATTTTAGGGGAATCTTCACCCCAGGCACTAAGCCCAAATCAGCCATGTTGAAGCCCCATGCAGCTTGACTTTCAAACATGCGCATCTGCTCTTCAAGTATATGCAACTTCTTATCAGACTCTATTGGTTCATCAGCATGAGACATCTAGTCTTCCTAGTTATCTTCTTACACTAGTCTAACAGGAATGCAAATAGGCCTTGGTGGTATAACAGGTTGTTATTCAATAATCTAGCGAACATGAGTAGGTAGAGGAGGATTCCATACAACTTGAATCACAGGAATACCTTGGTTATCAGCAGGCTGTCCATTCTGAAGATTCGGACCAAAGTTTGTACCCAGATTCACATTCCGAGCACCTCCCAGATTCTCAACCACATTATGAGCACCTAGAGTACCATTCAGATTGCTGACGACAACCCCTTGTGGATTCACAATCAAAGTTTCACCACCATTGCTCATAGTTTCAACAGGCCTCACAATCATGGCTCTCATTTCTTCCTATTTACGAGCCATGTTCTGAATGATCTCCATCAATTGGTCAACTCGAGTATCCATCCTGGTACCCATAGCCACAACATCTGCTTGAATTTGTTCCATTTGTCTTTTGGAAGTTCTCTGCATATTATAACGATTAGAGTTTATGCTAGCAATCTCTGAAAAGAAACCCATATCAAAGATTAGAAAACCTGTCGGAACCACCTGTCATGATATGATATGCATGAATGAATGGTTATGCATGAAATGTTTTATCATTTTCAGGAATATCATACAGTCCTTCATCAAGCATCAATAAGCAATAGGATAAACATTAAGACAAAGAAAACCAAAGACAAGGCGTCTGAATAGAAACTGCTCATATCATAAAATCGAACAATCATCCATACAGCAAGGACTTAATACAAATAAAGCCAATCATGAAAAAGACCCCATCCAACAAGACTTGCGCCCATCTTGCCAAACAAACTTGAAAATAAAAGTGAAGTAGAAACTTCTCCCTAAACTCAACCACTTGGATAATCATCCTTTGAAAACAGGTCTCCAATTACAAAACCCCTCTTCTTCACCAAAGCCAACAAACAATGGTAATTGAGTTCCCAATCCTCAGAACCTGCACTTCCCATCTCAGCTTCCTCTGCTGGGACCTTGTCTTTATTTCCTACCTAGGCTTTTATTATTGTCAACTCTTTCACAACTTGAGTCAAACAAAGATATTTCTCTCATAACTTTTTCTTCAAAGTCTTAACCTCTTCGTAGTGCTTAGCTTCCAACTTATCTTTAGCCGACTGAAGCTTCTCTATCTCCTGAAGTTAGCCCATGATTCTTCAGCTTGTCGACTAGTTGCGCCCGAACCCTCGACCTTGAGCCTCTTCGACTGCTCAAGCAAACCATATCTTTCTAGAAACTGGTCTTTCAACCTAACCTCCTTCATAAGTTTATTTTTGTCTTGCAAGGAAAAAGAGAGATTCATGTTCATCTCTTCCTGCTTATCCTGGAGTTGAGATTTTCGGCCTTTAAATTCTTAAGACACGCCATAGGCACGAATTCTGATCCTCTTGGCATAGGCTGCACAGAAGACAATTCGACACGAGATAAAGAATCAATCACCCCACCATCAGTTAATGGATCGAAATTAGGCTGATAATATAGAAACTTCCCGTTTTTGCAAGGTAGAAGTATCTCTTTCACACGACCCCGAATCTAGCTCGTATAAGTATCACGGGCCACACCTCCATTCTGGCTAAAAGAAAATTTCCCTTTATGACAAACGTGATCCCAAGCCACCTTCATCCTCTCAAGAAAAGCTTCATTCTCTCCCTTACCGAAATAAATGGTTTCCAAAACTTCCCGATCAATGGGTCGATCCATCATTAGGAATCCTAATTGACAGCGTTCCAAGTTAGGATTATAGTTAATGCAACCCTTCCTTCCCATGAGAGGAATATTAGGGAATTCTCTACACCCTATAATGACATCTTTCACACCCAACACACTTTTCCAAACAATGTCATACGAAGTAAGTCCCATGAAAAGATGAGACCACAAAGATGACTTAGCAACATGAACAAAAGGTCCTTTTTGAAAGCATGTGTGACATCAACCACTTATAAAGCACAATCACACAACACATGACTTTCCATTTCTTTCCATGCCGGGAATGGATGGTGTAATAAATGTCGGCTAGTAGAGTTGTTATTGGATTACCATTCATGAAGATGTATAATGCAGACACATGCGCCAACCTCTCGGAAAACAGAAAGAGGACTAATCCATATATCATAGCTTCCAAAAGCGCATTGAATGTGGTCCAATTCCTATCTTTTGAAAAAACCATGGCCTTTGACACCAAATAATTCAATGGGAAACCACTCGTGCCACTTTTATTAATCCAATTATTTTCAACTTCACCAAAGGTCAAATAAAGAGCCTTATCGATTGCCATGTAATCCAGAGTCTTCTAAGTTTGAACAAAAGGAATATCATTAGTCAACTTGACATCCATAATATGTGCATATTCCTCAAGAGTCGGTGCCAATTGATATTCCTGTAAGGTAAAACAACACAAACGCGGATCATATAACTGAAGAAGCATTCTCACAACCCACACTTCAAAATCATCATTCACCAATGACAATAGGTTTCCATATTGTCTTCTAAAAACTTCTGCATTCGGCCCTCTCACAAGAGGTCCCATATCTCGCAATCGACCACCAAAGCACGGAAACTGATAAGCAATAGTTTTTCTGAGAGGCTCTATGCTTGCCTCCATGTTGTTATCCATCCTTAATGCTAATGACAACTTTTAGAATAATCTTGTAAATGAAATGCACATGTAGGTTATATATATATATATATATATATATATATATATATATATATATATATATATATATATATATATATATATATATATATATATATATATATATATATATATATATATATATATATATATATATATATATATATATATATATATATATATTGTGTTTCTTTTGTAAAATAAATATGCCATGATGAAAGTGTAACAAAAAAGGGATCAAAGATTCCATTATGTTTATTAACTGTTGTGCCTTTTCTGAACATGCTGGGTGCAATAGGATTAAAAGTCTAGAACATGAACCCAAATGAACCTCTTGTTCAACGGATCATAAACTCAGAAAGTAAATCTGAGAACAAATAGAACAAAACGGTCGCCCATAGAACATAGTCATCATAGGAACAAATTGTCACCAACTGCATCTGTGATAATCAAATCCCTCCCCACTCACGGGTGAAAACTAGATCAGGGTAAGGTCGAGTAACCCAAAATCGAGGGTACTCCTGAAAAACTATCGACATATCACCTACGTGAAAATGATAGCCCCTCATTTGTACCTCATCTGAGCGTGAACGACATGATGACAATAGTGAAACCTAAGTCAACTAGCCATTCATGTTCCACTTTATTCGTAGGGTTCCTACGGTTGGCACTTGGCCTGTGTATTGGGCCTTTTACCTCTTTTAACCTCCACCCAATCATGAAAATAGAGCCAGCACAGCAATATCACCAATATATGGAAAGCGATAAAATGCAATGCAAACATATGCTCAGATAAACATGTAAAAAATGAACAAGCTATAAAGCATAAAAATAAACACCCAATGAAAAGAAAGCAAAAGCTAGGGTCGACTCCAGGATGGACCAGCAATAGGTCTACTCTCCCCAGTGAAGTCTCTAGCTGAAGTAACTGGACAAAACTCATCGAATAAAAATCAATGAGGTCACCACTGAACATCTATTTATCTCACGAAGGAGAAATAAAAATATCGAAGAAAACCTGAGAAGAGGTGAAATCACGATCAAACAACCGAGAGATCGAGTAAGGGAGTCTGTTACGCGAGAGGAAGGTATTAGCACCTCACACGTCCGTAGTACTCTATGGTATCCACTCTTTTTGTTCTAATCAAAGGGTGTGTTGAATCTATGCTTAAGAGCTAAAAGAAAATGAAAGAGGGAATGCATGAAAAAGAGAAAATAATGTATGGAAAATAATATTATGCTCGTTTGGGCCCTACCCCAATGCCTACTATTGTACCCCCAAATTTTCCCTCTCATTTATCAAATATTTTCTCACAAAGATCTCTCTTGGTTCAAGACTGCACTAGGGTTGATCAAGTCAAGACACCTCCTTAAGCATTGATAACAAAAATTAGGGTTTGAGATTGCACAAGGATAATTGAACTTTCAATGCCTCATATGACTTTCATGGATCATTATGGACCCCCAAGATTACTCATGTCAAGTTTCAAGCCCTGGATCACACTTTTTCTCAGTCAATAGAGCAGTTGACCTAAAATTAGCTGTATTGGGTAAAAAGTCAACTTTGGCCAATTTACAGTCAAACTTCATAATTTTTTATCCACATCAATATTACAAACTCATACGTATCATTTGATCATGTTTTGGCCACAGTTCCTCAAGAATTTTGATCAGATCATCCAAAGGGAAAAATGGTAAAAATTAGGGTTTTGATTGAGGAAAGGCAATTTCTGATTTTTTTTGACCTAGCAAGTGGTCAATTGATTTGAAGCATGATTTAAAGAGTTAAATTGCATCATTTTAACCTAATGGCATGACCCAAAACATTGCTCAAGATCAATGGGATTGATAGTGAATTTTCAGTCAACTGATCAAAAGTCAATTGTACACTGAAAAGTCAAACTTTGACTTTTTGGTCAAAATCCAATGTCAAAGATCACAATTCATCAAAACATGTTAAAATATGAAAATTATTCATCAAGAAATCAAAAAGTCAAGATTTCATTTTGAAAAGTCAAAGTTTCCTAACTTAGAAAATTTTTTAAGTGTTTAAAACTTCATGTTTTTTCACAACTTTGAGCCAATTTTTCACCATGATGCAAGATGATTCAAAAGAAACTTTCAACATGAAAGTTGTAGATCTCCATGATATCTACAACATTTCTTTACACAACTTCTTCTAAAAATTCTTGGATCTCAAGTTATTAATTCATAAAGTCATGGTCTTGAAATTGAACACTTAGTGAAATTTTGCCCTAGTTTTAGTCAGGATTTTGACCTAACTTCATGGCACTTTTTCATATAGTTCTAAGGGGAATTTTAGAAAGTGATTCAAAGAGGTGTTGTAGAGAACATTACAAGCTTTTCAAAATATCAGAGAACTCCTTGAGATCATTTCTGAGCAAGGAGAATCAAAGAGATGAAGTTAGGGTTTTCAAACTTAAATTACAAGCAATTTCATGATGAACAAAAATTCAAATCCAAGCCTAGGCTGCATAATATTTGCTTTTCAGGCCTCAAACTTGTTCGTCACTCCATAATTAAATGTTTACACAACTGTTAGAGCTTTAATCCAAGCACTTGAGCCTTTATCCAAGTTACATTTCCATTTATGGAACAAAGTTGTCATTTCCATTTTGATAAAGCACTACTTTTGCAATTGTCAACTTCTTGAGCTTTGCACTTGTTCTTTATGCACACACAACCCCTATAAACCAAAAGAAATGTGTCTAAAGCCTCTTTGAACTCAGAATATGCTTGTACAACACTTTGAGATTTGTCTTCTCAGTTTTCTTCAAAAGCAAGTTATAGAGCCAAAAGGCTAGAACTCAGAAACCTTAAGTACATTTAATCTCTAACCTTTTTCATACATATACACAAGTATATTTCAACATAACACATGAATGCTAAGACCCCAAAACACTCCCAAGCACTCTGCAACTCAGAATCTGCCATAACTTGACAGTTTGGAACCTCACATAGCCATCTTCAAATCCACTCGTGTGTGTTGAGTTTTAACCATCCAAACACTTAGTATACATCATATAAAAGTGATCCAGGCCCCTGTTTCCTGACTGTAACTCCTCCATCACTATCCATCATTTCCAAATTTGAAGCTTGCAACTTGACTTGAGTAGGGAGTTTCAGCCATCCTCAAAGCAAAGTAGGAGTTCGAACACATGCAAGGAGGTCCAGGCAAGCTACATAAATCATCAGGCCATCATAAAGGTTGCTCAAACTCCATACGCGACTCCAGCTGCAAGAGGTAAGTTTTCAAACTTCTATCTCTTCATACAAGCATCATTTGATTCTGATTTGTGAAGATAAAATATAGAGACCATTGCCACGAAGCTATACATATCCATAGTTTGCATTTATATGGCCTGAGCTTAGAGAATTTTAGAGTTGAAGTTTCTGAAATTTTTAGGTTTTAAATTAGGGCCAGAAAAATTCTCATTCATCTTTGACTGTTAGCTTAAGTTATTTACATGGTTGGATTCGTGGGAAGAAATTCCACAACTTTCATGTTTGAACTTTTCATTTTTGTTGAGAGATGAAGAAGTTACAGGTGCTCTGGCTGGTTGAAGGTTGAAGACGAAGTACAGGCCTTGGAAGCATGTCACGTTATGTATTTATCATTTCATTTTAATAAACAGATGTATACCCACCCCAGTGGTAGAAGCGCGCGCCTGTGACTATAGGGACCTGGGTTCGAGCCCCAGTGGTACCCTTTTGTTCTTTTTTCATATTTTTTCACTCCTTTTTGTACAGCTGCAGCGCCTGGGCCTTTTGATTGGGCTTTTCATTGTTTTTTATATTTCTAACCCCCCTGACTATGTTTACACCCCTGGCCCAATTTCTTTTATTATTTTATTATTTTATTTTATTTACCATTAATATTTTTATTATTATTATTTGTATTATTAGTATTTTTATAATTTTTATTAATCATAAAAAATACAAAAAAAAATTTATCTAATCATTTACACTTATTTATTTTCTTATGAAACAAGAATATTAAAAAACATTTTCTTTTAACAAATTAATTCTCTTTTTAATAATTAAATATTTAGACTTAGGTTTAATAATTATTTTATTTTCTTAATTAAAATTAACTTAGATTTTAGTTTTCTTTTAATTATCTATTTTTCATTTTATTATTATTATTTAATTTAAAACCCCTTTTTCTTCATAAAAATATTTTTTTATTTAATTACTTTTCTCAATTAATTTAAGTGAATTTTATTTTTATTTTAACTAATCCTTTTTCTTAATTAGGTTTAGGTTAAACCCTTTATATGAAAACCAAACCAAAAAATCATCTCTCTTTTTTTATATTCTTGTATTTATATATATATATATATATATATATATATATATATATATATATATATATATATATATATATATATATATATATATATATATATATATATATATATATATATATATATATATATATATATATATATATATATTCAATTATTTGCACATATTCAATGTGGTTGTAATAGATAATTAGGTTTAATTTCCTTGTAAATCCCCATTTGTGATTTGTATACACCCTCCCCTAAATGATGTAATAGCGTAGTAATTTTAAATTCCGCAATTTATCGCTTTATATATAAATGCTAGTAAGTAGGGTTTTGTATGGAAAGACTAAAACCAACAAAGTAGCAAACCCTAATCAAGACAAAAACAAAGCATGAAAGTCAATACACTCGCACACAAGCACCCCTAGGGTAAATCCACTTGGTTGCCTTACAAAAATGACCATATTACGCATGTGAGGTATCTTAGCAAAAGGCAAGCAAAATACAAGATCATAGTCCCTCGATGACTCTATCAAAAGTTGCCTTTTAAAATGATCTTAGTCCCTAAAGAAAAGTGCTAAGATACCTTGCGACGTTGCTAATCATGGTTATACGATGACCCACGCCGGTCCCTTTTACATCCAAAGATAGGGTTACTTACCAAATCAATGGTAAAAGATAACAATGTCAAAGGAAAAAGGAAATGAACATGAAAGACTTTTGAGTAGGTAGAATGTTACTAGTTACTTGCTCCATTTCAAAATAAAAACATCCTTGCTATTTTCAAAACAAACATCAACACTTCCAAAACATCTTTCAAAACTTGAAAACATTTTCAAAAGATCAACACCTTTGTATACATTCTTACGAACGAGAATCATTACAAAGTTTTCCTAAACAATGGCATCTTTACATAATACTTTCAAAAAACCATAAAGCACGTCTTCAAACAAAATGCAAGTGATCTAGCAAGTAACTAAGAGACCATGGAAAACTATGGATGAAAAGGGTGCTAATACCTTCCCTTTTCATAATCTACCCCCCGAACTCAAGAAAACATCTCAAAGGTCTTTCCTGTGATTTTTCACCTTTCCTTTTGGATAAAAGAAAAGTCGATGGTGACTCTTGCTAACCGCAACTTTTGCGATCGAACACAAAACACCCAAGTCAGTTCACCCACCATATCACACCTATGTATCCATTTTAAGGAATCATAGCAGCCGTAGTTCGGCTCACATGTTTCTGTTTGTTTTACGTTTTTTAATTAAATAATGTTAGGTTCAAATCAATCCACCGCAACTCGACCTTTGGAGACTCACGACCTGTAGCGGAAGGGAACTAACATGTTCTTAGAAAAGAAATGCCAATTGGAAAAAAGAAAAGGTTGGTTTGTCTTTTTTACCCTAACAAAAGGATTTGAAAGTTTTAGATGTTTTACGATTTGCAAAGAAAAAACGGTTTTTGTTTTAAATGTAAAGGATGCAAAAGAAATAAAACATCTATGGGAGACTATCCTAAATCTATCCCTATGTTATCATACAACAATTGATACTAAGGTTGAGTTTTGAAAGGGAATCTCTATCCTATGTTGACATACATGGATAACAATCCTAATGTCTTCCTCGAATCAACACCAAAGGATGAATCAAGGATCCTTAAGGGGGCATAGCAAAGGTTCACCACCTAAAACTATGTCTAACTCAAGTCACCGCCAACAGATGAATCAAGAACTCCTAAGGGAACATGTCAAAGGTATATTGTCTCAAAACATGCACACGAAGATGAAACCTAGTAAGCAAGTTAATAAGTTCAAGAGAGCCATGATTAGAGCACGCTAATCCAAGTCAAATTCCTAACCAAGACATTGAGGATCAAGGTAGGAAAATAAATCAACAATTAAAAGGCTCAAGAGAGCACACCTAGAGAGATCCTATCTAGGCTAGCATGCCAAAGAAAGTATAACAAAACTATCCTATAGAGAACACGCAATAAGAGATAAGTCGTGATCTCAATTTCTAAATTGAGTGACTCATCGATGAACAAGAAATAAACGAAAGCGATAAAATCCTATAGGGAGCATGCACTGAGAGCGAATTTGTGATCTCATTTCCTAAATTGAGGGACTCATCGATCAACAACCAAGGAAAGCGATAAAATCCTATAGGAAGCATGCACTGAGAGCGAAATCGTGATCTCAATTCCTAAATTGAGTGACTCATCGATCAACAACCAAGGAAACAAACATCGACACAGCACATATAGCAAATAAAGTGCAGAATGCCTGCTACGGGTCTTTAAACAGCGAGTTTGCCACCATGGGGGCTCCCAGAACTACCTAGAAAGTTGTAAAGAGTGAAAGAAACAAAAAGGAGGCATTGCAATACCAAACGGATAACAATCCATAGCAAGTGAGAAAAAAATAAGAAACCGGAGAACTTCGAGCAAGCTAGCATCATCAAACAAAGCAAGTCAGAAATCAGATGTCCAACATAAGCCTCGAAGCAAACAGTGTGAAAATACATCACAAAAATGATGTGCAGCGGACATCATCGCAAAAGTCATCTTGAATAAAAATAAAATTCAGACAAAAACACAACAAATATGTGTATTCCTCAAGTCAAGAGGGTCAAAGCATAAACTTGTCTGAATCGCATATGTATCTCGCGAGTAAAGTGAAATATGGATTAAAATAGGATATCAAATTCATGTTCCCCAAATAAAGTGGAATGTGACTCAACATCGACATGAGAATTCCCTTAGGTAAATCCTTGAAAAATCATTCACAAAAGGAGTTAGAATTAACAAGGCAATGTGTGCAAACATGCACTAAAACAAAGCAAAAATCAACATTTCTGTCTGGGTAACCGGTTACCATAACTAGGTTATCGGTTACCAAAATTGGGTAACCGGTTACAAAAAGTTGAAAATTATTGGAAAATTGACTACTGACTTAGGATAACCGGTTACCATATTTAGATAACCGGTTACCAAAACTTTGAAGGTTTTGGCCATTCGCTTCTGACTTGGGGTAATCGGTTACTATATTTGGGAAAGCGGTTACCATGTAACAATTTTAAAAAATTTGTGAAGGAATGGATGGTAACCGGTTACCATATTTGGGTAACCCGTTACCCAGACAGAAAACAGTTTTAACAGATTTTTGAGATTTAGCTCATGGCTTAGGCAATTATTTCAACTCATGCAATGGTTCAATCATAGTTCAAGCATTTGATCAAACACACAATCTCCACAATTTTAACACATGATTCTTGCACAAATCAAGATCCAAATTAACTCATGCATAATCAACCGAGAATCAACGATTAAGCTGAAAACTACTTCAATAATTTTCTATCTCAAATAAGCACTTTCATGAAAAATCAATTAATTGATTAAGCACTTACTTATTCATCCAATTTCGGATTTGCACATCATAATTCAATATCAATTTACATTTCCACCATTGAAATCAATTCCCCAATTCAAATTAGATCAAAGTTCAATTTATCGATTCACTAAAAGTGCTTATTTAAGAATCATTTATTTAAAAAAATGCTTAGATCAAGAAAAGCTCGCCGTAGAAGTGAAGAGGAAGCTTAGGTTTGGAGATTTCAATAATCATATTCGATATCGGAGAAGTCTTGATCAACTTTGACTTTTGGATCTTGAAGATGTTGTTGGAAAAGTTGCTGGTGTTCTTGATAAAAAATGTGAAAATCTTGAGTTTGATCTTGGAGGAATTAGAGATAAAGTTTTTTAGTGTTTTTTTTAATCATGAGAGTCTTCTCCTTCAAGAATATGATTTCAAAATTATATACATGGGCCAATTGGGCTTTGGATGAGAAATTGAGTTGGGCCTTCACTCGACAATGTAAACTCGACACATACCAACACAAAAAATGAATATAATCAAATTTGTGACATATTTCCGAAAGAACGGGCTAAATCGAATAAACAGAGAGGAAGTTCTGAACTTTTGAAACTTCAATGACGTTGTGTCAGGCAAAAATAATTCCTATGCAGTATTTCTATTGCATCACACGCGGAACGAACCAAAAACGAGAACCTTCAGGTCACCGCTTGCTTTTAGCATCTGAAGATACATTGTAGTAGACTAAATTTGTGAACCAACGCCACTGGACTCACCTTAATACGATAAAAATCGAGTGAGATATGAGCTTTACCATGTCAAATATTAATACGATAAAAATCGAGTGAGATATGAACTTTACCGTGTCAAATATTAATACGATAAAAATCGAGTGAGATATGAACTTTACCGTGTCAAACATTAATACAAATGAATTCCGGTTTAGCACAAAAATATCATCAGAAACTCAAAACTCACGGGTCCTTCCTTCGTGAACCAGCTTTTATCCTTCAAACACGACATCAATATGACATCGAGATGGAATTTTGGCAATCAGAATTGCGCGTATACGACATGCCATCAGAGACTTATGAACTTTTGATGCACACGAAATAACAGTTCAACCCACTTTTCCTTTGTATTTTTTTCACTATATAACTTCCAAAAGAATGGCGTATTCGGAGACATTCCTTCAAGATTTAGCTTTTGGTCCAAACACGAAAGTTTAAGAGAACATCGAGATAGTTTCAAATTCTCAAGAATTAATCCAAAACACCGTTCCAAATGGGAGATATGAATTTCCAAACTCAAATCAGCTGAAAAACTATTTCCTATTCGTAGTACTTAAAGTTCACCGAAAACACCCAAAATCTTCGGCAACTCAAAATGCATTGAACAAATACGAGAGATTTGTTGTGTTGACAAAAAATACCTTGATCCCGTGAGCATGGATTCAATGATATGCATGTATGTGCATGTTAACAAAATATAAGCCAATTAGAGATAGAAAATAAGGAGGGAAAATTTTGGGGTACAACACAATGAAACACTTATTATTGAAGAATAAATCAATGTTAGAGTTAATGATAAGCTTGACCTTGAAAATTCAAAGCTAGTTGGAAAAATTGCAGATCTAGAGATTACCTTTTTAGGCACTGAAGGTAATGAAGCTCCTATAGAAGAACAAGAAGTCAAAGACTCAGAAGATGCTAAACCATAAGCTATTGAAGTACATACACCTCCGAGGAAGCACATACATAGATAATCACATTCTGAGGAATTGATTATGGGTGACAAGACTGAACCTGTTAGAACCATGTCATCTTTCAAACCTTCTGAAGCAATGCTTTTGGCTTTGGAGTCTCTGATAGAGCCTACATATTTTGATGAAGAACTACTGGACAAAGATTGGATTCTAGCCATGCAGGAATAACTCAATCAATTCTCATCAAATGATGTTTGGGATCTGGTTCCTAGACCCAAAGAAAACCACATAATTGGAACTAAGTGGGTCTTCAGAAACAAGCTCAATGAGAAGGGAGATATGGTAAGAAACAAGGCTTAACTGGTTGCATAAGGATATAGTCAGTAAGAAGGGATTGACTATACAAAAACCTTTGCACTAGTTGCCAGGATGGTTTGGGAAAATCTTAATGGGAGAAATCAAGTTATTTTGGGGATTCAGATGAATCAAGTATCATAAGATACTTTCATTCACCCGAGAAAATATACCAAAGAACTTATGAAGAAGTTCAACTTATTTGAATGCAAGATAACAAAACTCATATGCCTCCTACCTACATTCTGAAGAAGGATGAGGCAAGTGTTAAGGTTGATCAGAAGTTGTACAGAGGTATACTAGTGTCTCTATTGTATTTAAATTCTTCTAGACCTGATATTCTATTCAGTGTATGCTTGTGTGCTCACTTCCAATCAGATCCTAGAGAATATCACTTGACTACTATCAAAAGGATTTTTAGGTATCTGAAAGATACCACTAACTTTGGTTTGTGTTATAAAAAATCAAATGAATACAAATTTAGTAGGTTATTGTGATTCTAATTACGCTGGTGATATACTTGAGATGAAAAGTACTTCTGGGAGCTGTTAGTTTTTGGGCCCGAACTTAATCTCACGGTCTAGCAAGAGGCAATCTACAATAGCGCTCTCAACTTCAAAAGTAGAATACATATCTTCTTCTGGATGCAGTACACAGATCATCTGGATGAAGATTCAGCTAGAAGACGATCAAATATTTGAGGGAAACATTCTTATCTTCTGTGAAAATACTTCAACTATTTGTTTGTCTAAAAATCCCGTGTATACATTCTAGGGCTAAGAATATTGAGATCAAACATCATTTTATTAGAGACTTTATCCAGAAGGGAGTTCTTTCTTTAAAATTCATTAATACAGACCTTCAATGGCCTGATATATTTACAAAACTCATTACTGAAGATATACTTGTTTTCATTCTAAAGCACATGAACATGGTTATGTGTCCAGAATGAAAATGGTGTGAGCTTAGAATGTAGCTTTCTAGAATCGGAAAATGAGCTTCTAAAGCCTAATTTTTTTTAGGCTTCTGGGATGTGAGGCTTCTGATAAGTGAAGTTCTTGTATATTAGAAGTATCCATGGTCAGAATATTCTCTTCAGAATGTCTTTGTCCATTGGACACTGAAGATTTTACTTCATTAAATGAAGTGTTAGTAAAATGAAAGATTGGAAATTCAAAATAAGATATATGTATTTTCTGAACCACGCCTAGGTAATATATATTGGGATTAGGTAATATATCTTACACTTTACCCCATGTCATATATTTTTTTCACTACTCAAAATCATTTATCATCATTGCAAAAAAAATATTATAAACCCACACCACTTCACACACCATCACTACAACATTCCCACACTTTTTCCCCTTAAAGTATTAAAAATCTCATTACCCCAAACTCCAGTTTGTATCCTTTCTCATCCTCTTCTATGGCCAACTACATGTCTAACACTCAACGTATGCTTCTACAACAACAACAACTAGAAAAACAACAAAGCCCCTAATCTGTCCAACACAATGATGCACCTCAAACCATCCTGGATTTTCCAATTGAACATCTGCATGTTCTTGCTGAAATGATTGTAGATTTTGACATTCTTGCTGCACATGGATTCGATTTCCCTGATATGATGAAAACTCAAGGTTGGGAAAACTACTATGACCTTCTAAAAGGACCAATATATCTTAACTTAGTCAAAGATTTTTAGGCTGATGCCTACATTTTGGATGCATATGCAGTATGCTCTAATGTCAAGGATCGCAATATTTGCATTCGCGAAGCTGACATTGCTAGACTTCTTCAACGTGACAATTTTGGTGTTTGTTCTTATAACAATAGGGCTCTTATGTTACTAAGTGCTAAGTCAAACTATTCAGAGACTATTTAAAAGATCACTCCAGTTATCTTAAAAAATGGAAAAGATTCTCATTTCGTAACCAAGCTATTTAATGGATTAAGGGTTTGGTTCATAATTCTCATTGGCAGTATTTTATACAAGAGCTCGACTAATTCTTCCAAGTCTCTGGATATAGACATCAAGTATTTACTATATCACTTAGTAAATGGAGTAAGGATTAAATTTCTTGCAAGTATCTTTGATTATCTTCGTCACTCAATTAGCTTCACTAACGAGATGTCCAAGAATCAAAGGAATTGGATTCCTTATGGAAGATTGATCTCTGCCATCCTGACTGACAGCATATTGTAGAGTCCTCATACCTACAAGCTGAGACAAGAGTCGTGATTGGAAAATCATTCAACGGTGAGTATTTTCAAGATAAGTCTTAAATTGCTGATGTGATTAAAATACTAGAAGAGTTGAATCAGGAACCATGTCTAGAAGAAGTATATCCTTTCCTCCTATGGTTCAACGACCTAAGTTTGTGTTTTTTGCCTTATCGGATGAGGAGAAAATAGAGAAAAAGAAAAGGAAACGCTCTGGGAAGGAACTTCGTAGTAATTCTTCTGGGAACAAGAAGAAATCTAAGAAGGAAAATTCTATGGAATCAGGAGTTCAGCAAACTAAGATGAAGGAGATGTTGGAGGATCTGGAGAAGGACAATCTTCTCATCCATCAATGCTTGGATAAGAAGGATAAATGGATTGTTGCTCAAGAAGCTCCATTCAAGCAACTATCAGATGTGCTAATGCAGTTCATGGCAAAGTATGACAAGAAGGATGCTTAGAGCCTTGGCCCTTTGTCTTAGAACTTAAGAATAGTTTTTATTTTGTTTATAAAACAATTGTATCTTTATCCCTTTTGATTTTAATGAAAACTTTCTTTTTTTCATTAAAATATTTTTGATTTCTGACAAAGGGTGAGAAAAACTATATGATTTTGATAATATCTAATCTAAAAATCTTGAGCCGAAACATGATATATTTCTTTTTCTTTTAACCTTTTGTTTGATGTTTAATTCAGGAACTTTGTGAAAGTTCACGAATTTTCATAGACATGTTAATTGATAATCAAAAGATCATCATCTGTCATCAGAAGACATGGTCAAGATGCATTAAGTATTCTCTAATGAGCTAAGCATCTGAAGACAATGTATTCGGTAGAAGTTGAGAACTTTCTAAAAAGAACCTTGCCCTAATACCATTTTGAGTGAATTAGGCTTGATCTAGGCTCTAATATAATGTATGTTTCAGATGTTGTGAACTTCCTGAAAATATGGTTAAATTAAGCTCGGATACCCCCACACTGTTCAGAAGTTGTAGACATTCTAAAAGTATGGTAATCGTGTTTTGATAACACCTAATGTTCAGAAGTTGTGAACTTTTTGAAGGTATGATGATCAAACTCTGACACTTTAGAAGTTATGAACTTTCTGGAAGCATGAAAAGGTTAATCTGATGATAAGTATTTTTTTTAAGTTGTGAACTATCTGAAAGAATGTCAATGTGTGCTCTGGAAACGTATGCTCTGATACCATGATGCTTTTCAAAAGTTGCAAACTATCTGAATGTTTTTGTAGCCAGAACCTGATAAACCAGACTCAGATACTTCAGAAGTTGTGAACTTTCTGGAAGTATAGTATGTTTGCTTTCGACTAGGCATCATTCAGAGTTTGTGGACCTTCTGAAGATCATGGTTAGAAGACATGGTCAATGACATGGTCTTATACATGGTCATAAGACATGGTCTACGACATGGTCGGAAGACATGATCTATGACATGGTCAGAAGACATGGTCTAAGACATGGTCCAAAGACATGATCTAAGACACGGTATAAGACATGGTCAGAAGAAATGATCTAAGACATGGTCTGAGACATGATCAAAGACATGGTCATTCAAGCAACAGTTCATGTGTTGAATTTTCTAATGACATAAAGCTTTTGTACCTTTTGATGGCATGATCAAGTTTTTAGAAGAACTAGTGAATTAGTTTTTATGTTTGATGCGAGGTATCAAGATAGTTATTAAACAGGTTCTGATACTTCATCGTGTTCTGATAGCAAGCCAGGTTCTGATATGAAGATCATGTGGTTCTAGTTAGACTCTGATGGGACGTCAATGGAGAAGTATTCTTTCTCTATGTTACCTTCTGTATGACAAAATTTATTTTATGAGTCTTGGGCTCCGGAGGAGACTATGAAAAGGCATAAACGAATTTTGGGTATAACAGATTCAGGGGGAACTTGTTAGCTTTTAAGAATTTGTGTTCTATGGTTATTACCCTGTATGAATTTTTCTATCAAAATACATGGTTTTGTCATCATCAAAAAGGGGGAGATTATAAGAACACGTTTGGTACTGTATATGTCCTTGATTTTTATGATAACTTTACATGGTATCTTCTAGAATAATTGTGTACTCTAATGGTTTTTGTCTAGTGTGTAGCTTTTGCTAAAACAAGTTTTGACTCTAGTAGAAGCCGTGTGTCGTCATCAATTTCTGAACTCAACACTCTGGAATAATACCTTTGGTGTGCTACAAAGTTAAGTAAAGGTTTTGGAGTGCTTTTTCTACAATGGTTCCAAGGAATGTTAGTACAAGAGCTTTATAATCATGACATTACAAGGAATCTTTGGAGGCCTTCTAAAGCTTTACTTTTGTTGACAAGGTTCTGTTGATCAAGTTCTGAAGATCTAAAGACATTACTTCTAAAGACAAGGTTTTGTTGTACAAGTTCTGAAGACTCTAAAGACTTAGGCTAAGAATATTCAAGTTATGATCCTTCTAAAACATGCTTCATCAATATACATAAGAAGCCTCTGAAGTAATAGAAGATAAAAATCATGATTGGCTTGCATGAGATGGTGAGTATAAAAGTACAAAGTACACTGTGGCCACTACTTTTCTAGGGTGGTGTGATCGGTGGAAATAGAACTGACTGTTTTGGAATGTTGGTTCATGAAATGTCGCGGTAAGCAAGAGTCGCCACCGTCTTTTATGTTCTCCAACAAGGAAAGGACAAAAGCACAGCAAAATTCCTTTTCGAGATGTTTCTCGGTTCGGGAGGTAGATTATAGAAAGGGAAGGTGTTAGCACCCTTTCCATCCGTGGTTATCCACGGGCTCTTAGGTACTTGCTCACTATGTTTTCAAAAATGTTTTGCTTTTCTTGTGTTTGTGGGTTTTGAAAAAGTTTGTTTGAAAACTTCGATTTAACTCTTATATCTGTCCTCAAGAGTGTATGAAGTGTTTGTTTAAAAACTTTTGTCAGAAAAGTGTAAGTGCGAAAAGTATTTTTGTTTTGAAAGAGCAAGTACCTGAGAACCTCTACCTACTCAAAAGAAATTAAGCTGTGTAAATGTCCTTTAGACAGTGCCATCCCACTATTGAGAAGTAGGTAGCACCGTCGTTGGAGTTTTCGGGTCAATTCGATTATAGGGACATGTGGTCACCAAAGCAATAGTAGGACGCCTTAGCGGTAACCTTAATGTCTTAGATCATTTTTTATCGAGGCAACCATTTCGAGGCAACTTTGATCTTTAGACAGGAGGGCGACCTCTAAAACACCCTATACTCAATGACCACGTCGAGGCAACCAAGTGAGGCGTACCCTAGGAGTGGCATGTGCGAGTGTGTCAGGTTTCATGTTAGGTTATCTTTGTACATGTTATGGTGAGCTACGGGTTGATTTTAATTTCAGACAAGTCTTGTCATGCATAACCTAATTAACATACATCTAGCAATTAATAATTGTGCAGAAAATAAATTGCGGAAAGTAAATCTACGCTATTATAAGGCGTCGGGTATTTACATCGCCAAAAGCAACCCTTGAAAAGTAAATGCGAGAAATTAAAGAAAGCGATAAAAGGTCCTAATTAAAGCTATTACATCCTCGGAGCAATTACATGAATATGATCAAAAATAATATGCGCGAAAGAAATTGAATCGGAGAAGTTCTTAGGGTTTTGACTCTTTTTTGAGAAAGAATGAGTTTTTGTTCATTTATGAATTAAATTAAACCTAAAACTAATTAATTAATTAATTAAAAGAAGAAAAAAAAAGTATTTTTAGTTTTTTATGTTTTAATGAAATAAAAGAAAAGAGATTAAAATTGTCAAAAAAACCCTAATTCTAATTTATTTTTGTTTGTTGCATAAAAAATATTGAAATTAAACTAATTAAAAAAGACTAAATTAATTTGTTAGTATTTATTTACAAAAATAATAAATTAAAGGTGAAATTAATAAATAATAATAATAATAAAAATATTTTAGTTTTTCTGAATTTATTAGGAAAATAATTAATTATGTTAATTAAATAATAATAATAATAATAATAATAATAATAAAATAGTTAAATAAATAAATAGAAAATATAAAGAGAGAAAAGAACCCAGGGGGGTGTTGACCCAATAGAGAGGTAAGTTTGGAAATTCTGTGGCCCATTAACATCAAGCCCTTTTGACTTTCTGGCTTCTCCATGGTGCGTGCTGACTGGGAGTACCATGATCCTTCCATCTGGACCATTAGATTTGAATTTGAAGCCACCTGGAGTGTTGGTAAGTGAGATACATGGTGGAACACTTTGGGAAGTCTGCATGTGAATATGTTAGAAAAAACAACATAAGCGTTTTGGGGGGACCTGGGATTCGAACCCAGGTCCCAATGATTCCAAGCCAAAGTATCCTCCACTACACCATGTGCACGCGTTTGTTATTATAACAATAAGCAAATATAATATATAAAAACAATCAAATATGTTGTAACCAAAAAACGCGCGCACTTATTTTCAAACTGACCAATGATGTATCAACACCTAGTCATCTTCTTCCTTTGTACCTGTAAAAACAAATCAGATAGCGGGGGTTTTTAACCCCCACTAAACAGTGTGACGAAAAATAGCGATTAGGGTTGTGTTTTATATAAATATTTCGCGATGGTCCCTTTGTTTTCGTCTTGTCCTAACGAGTTCAATCATGGGTCTCACAAGGCTTAATTTTTTCTGTATTGCAAAACCCTAATTTGAAAGCTTATGAACCCTAAAATTCATCAATGGCATTCTGTGATTTATGGCGTTATAATTCAATTGAGCTATACCATTAGCTTTGTACAGTCCCTAGCAACACAAATCAAACACAAAATCATGTTAATGATGCATGAATTAAGCTGTACGATTCTCAAAATAAAATGCAAACTGTGACTCTGTTCTTGATGATTCTTTGAGCTTCAATGCTTGGTTTTGATTGCAAAACGTCCCTGAGAACTCATGCAAGGTATTAGAATCCACAAAAGCTTTTGAATCGTGCTAGAATATAGAAATCAGTTTTGCAATTTTCTTGAATTTTTTCAATATGGTTATGGCTTTTTCTGCAGAAATTTCACGTGTGCATGATTAGGGTTAGCTTGTATATTTATAGGAGAATGAGATTAGGTCAGAATCTTGAGCAAAAATCCATGGAATGGTGATTTGAATATTTGATTGGAAATCATATATTTTTGAATCTTCATGATTGGAAAAAGTTGCCAAATTTGGAGATATTGCATCTTTGACTTGGTGCACGAAATTGCCAGCCTTTTTAGGTCATTCTTGCTTCACAAAAAGATTGAAAAACCATATCTTTATATTTTCCTACAATTTAAATTAATTAAATGAATTAATATTGATTAAAAATCCAATTAATTAATAAAAAATAAGAAAATAAATTCAATTAAGCTTGATGGGTCGTGCATAGGCCATGGATAAAGTTTCAAGAAGAAATTTGAGGCCCATTAGCAAAAACAAAGTGTTTTGAGCAAAGTTGACTTTTGCAAATTCACAAAAATTTCCCAACTTCTCCAATGCATATCTTGCTCAATTTTGATCATATGAACATGTTCTTGGACATTTTGAAAAGGTCTTGAAGTCCTATAACCAATGCCTTTGGTCCCATGTCATTTGGATTTACCAATCTCAAGTTATGGTCTTTGACTTAAAGTGCACTTTTGTTGACTTTTGAAATTGACCTATAATGTAGAAATTGATAACTTTTTGTGAGAGCATTTCTTGGACTTGGAATGTGAAGATGAATTGTAGGAAATGTCATCCCCTTCAAAATGAGCATTGGATGGGATTTTTATGATGAACCATGAAAAAGTTATGCCCTGGTCAAGATACAGTTGACTTTTCTACTGTCCAAAAATAGTAACCTTTTGCATCTTGATGATTTTTGAGCCATCCTTGTGGAATCATGATCAAGACTTGATAAAATGATGATTGTGGACTCAAAATAAGATGTTGACCAAAAATTCTGACTTTTGACTGCAAAATGACCATTTTGCCCCTATAGTTGACTATAGGTCAAATGGAGCTTTTGACTGTGCAATTTGGCACTGTGAGTCTTGAAACTTGGCATGTAGGTGCTTGAGCATGCATATAGGTCTATGAGACTTGATTGAGCCATTGAAAATCTAAAATTCCTTGAAAGAACCAAAACCCTAATTTCAGCTGGCTTAGGAGGCATTTGGACTGTGCAATCCTTGAGTAGTCTTGAACCATTTGAAGATCATTCTTGACAAATCTTGAGGAATATGAGAGGGAAAATTTTGGGGTACAACAGGTGGCATAAGGACAGTCCTTTTGTACTAGTTGTCTACCATTCTGTTGGGGACCAAACATCTGGTTTTATGTTTCCTATTCTACCCTTCAATAAATCTCTTTTTCAGTTATAAAAGGAGGACTTGGATTAATTGGAACTTAACACTTATTGTTCTACAAAATTACGATAAAGCGTTGCACAACCCTTTTGAGATAATATTTGTATAGATTTGTATTTTAGCAAGGAGCTTTGGTTCATATCTTGCTATCAACACTTTTGTGTTGTTGTACTTAAACATTGTGTAATCTTCTTGTTAGAAGCATATTTGTATACACATATTTGTAAACAACAGTTGTTGAAAGGTTCCTTTAGAGACTACGTGTAGTCAGGATTCTCAAGAAGACTTTGGCGGAGGCCATCGTGGATTGGAAATAAGGATCAGAGGACTTGTTGGGGTTGTCAACAAGGTTGATCAGACTTATTATTATTCTTTGTACTTGGTTGATTATAGTGAATAACTCCTTGTGGATAAGGCAAAACACCTTGTGGGATGGACTGGAGTAACTTAATTAACAATGAACCAGGATAAAAATAATTGTGTTCATTTATTTTTATTCACTTGTTAGCTATTGTGTTTGAGTTGCAAAAAGTTTATATTTGCTGCAACCCAATTCAAACCCCCTTTTTCTTGTGTTTCTCGCACATTCACTTAAGTGAATTGTAGAACACCATAAGGTACAATGTACTTAAGTAGAATATGAAATGTGGTAAGGTACCACACGCTTAAGTGATACGCGGTACATCAAAAGGTATGGTGCACGTGGGCTTATGTAGGATTTTTAGCTTGCACTCCACACAAGTGGTTCTATATATATAACCCTTGTGCATGAGCATTTTTAACTTGATAAAAATCCAGTCTATGAAACCATTGTCGTATTTTCATTATATCTCTCTCACTCAATGCCTTGATTCATAGCAGCTAACACTGATACTGAAGGCACTCTGTTCGTGTGGTCTAAGTAGAGGCATTGTTCTTCATCAATGCTCGTGATCACTCCGTCGATTTTGCATCAAAGGTTTTAATCGCCACAAGAGTTAACCACTTATATCACTAATCATGCTTATTTGTAAGGATCACTAAAGGGAAATATTTTTGTTTTCCGCTGCATTTGAATCGCGATTTCCCTTCGCTTGGGTTCCTCAGGGACAACTTTTATCATGACAACTGTGGACATATCCTTTTTCTTATAGGGCTTTCCTTGGAAGGTGATTTTGGTTTGGTAGGGGTCATTTTCTTTTGAGTTCACTTAGCTGGAACAAGGGTGTTATTGTTCACATATGTTTCCATTTTTTTAGGAGTGACAATTGGTGTCACTTCAATGCTCTTCTTAGTCTCAAATTCCACATTAGACTCATATTTGTGTGATTCCTTTGCATAATCTTCATTCGCCTCACCTATAGAGTCCCTATTTAGCTTTTCTTACTTATCATCCTCTTTCTCTTCCTCATCTTCCCGCCCTTCATCCTCACTTGATAGTTTCTCTTCAACATTCTCACTTTCTTTATTATGCATCCTTACTGATGCTTTAGCTAGAAACTCAACTTTGTCTTTCGCGGCTTGCTTCATCAATTCATTTAGGGTCCTCTCATCTTCACCAAAATCCTCCTCTTTAGTTGTTTCATTGATGTCCAAATTCTTCTCAGGACTGTCAACAACAAGCACTTCAGTTCTCTTCACTTTCTTGGGCTTTTTATCCTTCCTAGACATCTTCTTAGGTTTTTCAGTGTTATCTTCTTTGGGCACACGAGAACTAGATGTTGCATGTGGCCCAGAGTGCACATCTTCTTCTTCTTCTTACCTTTCTTCTTCTCACTTTTCTCTCCCTCTTCAGCCTTGTTTTTTTTGTCATCTCCCTTGTCAAGTTCTCTCAATATGTGATCTAGAAAATTGGTACTTCCATATCATCATCATATCTCCATTCATTGATTCTCTTCTTCCATTCAAACTCGTCTTTAAAAACTTGTAAAAAACTATTTGGTCCTTCTGCATATGCTATAGTACTCTCCACACACATGGTTAGTTTCAAAGCTAGTTCCTTCACCTGTGAATCCTTATCTCGCCTCTGGTTTTCTTTTTCTTTCTTTTGGATTCATCAAAGTTTGGATAGAAGCTTTGTCAAAAGAATCCTGATGGTGACAGACTTCATCAGTGGTCTTCTGAGGCACACCATGCCTTTTATATATGGATGTAATCAGACAGGGGAAGTAAACCATCCATTTCTTCTTCTTAGAACAAGCTTGGATCTATTTCACAATTATTTTTTTACATTCAATTCACTAAATGAAGTAATGCAATGGAGCAACACCAACCCAGCCTTGTTCACGGTTTCATTATGAGAAGTAGGGCGCATGGAATACTTAACAAACGAATACCACACTTTAGATTCAGGGAGAAAATACATCCTTCTTAATGTCTGTTGTCCACCAGCATGAATCCATTTTGTGTCAGGATTGCACAAAGACTCCAGATATATGTCATAGTCATTACCATCAGAAGTCTCCAATAGGTTTTGGTAAGTGTCATCAGCAATACCTAATCCTAATACCATGTTGATCATCGCTTCAGAGAAGGACACCTTAACTCATCGCATCTTCACTTCAACCTTCTTGCTAGTTGTGTCCACGATATTAGCATATAAATCCTTCACAATTTGAACATTGTAGGATTGTGGCTTCTTGCAGAATCTTGTCCACTTCATTGCTTTAATGAGGTTCCTAATATATCCTGGTAATCCTAAGTTTATATCTTCCATATCAAACACAAAACCCTATTCGGAGTGCACACTCATACCAAAAATATAGTTAGTAAATCATTGATGGGCATCACTGTTGATGAATGTTTCAGCATTCGAATAAATATCTTCGGGAAAGGCCGCCATACGCGTGGCATTCTTATGAGCACATGTCTTGTATCATCCTCTAGTGTATTGTGGATCCATTATTGAAATTAGGGTTAGGTTAATGGGGGAAGTTTTTTGAGGAACAGATGAAAGAAAGGAAAAGATGAGGGAAGTTGATTTGTGGAACGATTTTGGAAAAGAGAGAGGTTAAGAGTTTTGAAAGTGTAAATAATGATGAAGGATTTGGTGAGAATGAATGTTTTAAAGGAGTGAGAGGGGAAAATGAAAAGGTCATTTTTTTTAAACTGTCAAGAGAAAGGGAGAGACAACTGTTTAGGGTTGCTGTGGTAGGCAATTTACTTGTATCAGTTGCCATTATCATGAGGTGTGGAAGACAAGCCATTAAGTGAAATGTTCAAATGCTGACGTCATGCATAAGGCTCCAAGCTTGTCTACATGTGTGGTATTTTCTCTCTAATTGACTCCATTTTCCCTTAACTTCACTTTTCTCTTTTTTAGCACGTTGACAGTTTTCTTTTTCTCTGAATATATGAAGCAACAAGTGCTTCCTTTTTCATGCAAGGTTCCCAGATTGCAGGAATGACATCACTTGAAAATGACTCTTCAAAAATTCCTCAACTTATCAAAATCATATGAAAATATAATAAACTAAAAATATAAAAGTTAAGCTGGGATGCCTCCCTATAGCGCTAGTTTATAGTCTTGTAGCCTGACTTCAACACAATCAAGATGAATCATTTAAACCCAAGGTGGCCCTTGTATTGTGAAAGGGCTTACCAAAGTATGACTTGACTATTTGGCCATTAACCTTAAATTCTTCTCTTGTTCTTTCATTCAACAAGTCTACTGCCCCATAGGGATAAATCTTTACTAATTTAAAGGAACCAGACCACCTAGACTTAAGTTTTCCTGGAAAAAGCATAAGTCTTGAATTGAACAAAAGAAAATTTTGGCCTACCACCTATTCTCTTTTCTGAAACTTAATTTCATGCCACCTTTTTATTTTATCTTTGTACGATTCAAAAATTTCATAAGAGAACAACCTATGTTCTTGTAGCTCATTAAGTTAAAGCATTATAAGTTGGCCAGAAACAATTAAATTAAAGTTCAAATTTCTGCAGCCCAAAATGTTGTGTTCCAACTTAATTGGAAAATGGAATGCCTTTCTGAAATTCTGGCTGCAGATACTCAATGTCACGTTCAATGTTATGACACCGTATCTGACTTACTATATGACAGTAAATACAAAAGCAATAAATAACACAGTCAATTGTTTACCCAGTTCAGTGTGCAACAACACCTACTCTGGAGGCTACCAAGCCAGGGAGGAAATCCACTATAAGAGATGTTAATTCAGGAATAAACCAACCAGTTTATCTCCTTCACTTAAGACCTACCCAATGCAATTCCAATCTAAGTACAACTTAAACCTGAGTTCCTACTCAGTCCCCCTCAATCACAGCAGTGATACATAAACCAATTTGACTTAAAAATTGATGAAGACACTCTTCAAAAAAAAACACACACTTGATTAAGCTTCACAGCTTTTTAATCAAGCAACACAATCACTCGTGCTTCACAGCTTTGAGTGATGCACACAACTAACTTGACTCTGCTTCACAGCTTTAGTCAAGGAACATTCAAACACTCTTGCTTCAAAGCTTTGAGTGCTACACAGCCCATACAATTCAAAACCTATTCCAAGTCACTTATCACAATGATAATTGCTTGGAGTACAATAATCAAATCTATACAGATTACAAATGATCTTCTGATCAATAAAAGGGATCACTTGAAAAACAGCAGCTCTGTTGAATATATAGCAGCTGCAACTTCAGTTAGGGTTTCCACAAAAACCTAGGGTTAATTCTGTTTGACCTAAAGACCAGGTCACAGGACTTTATTAACCAGGTTAGGGTTGAGCTAGGTTACCCCTCAGAAAACGCAGGATTCTGTTCAGGAAAGACTGAGTTATTTCCTGAAAAAACTCAGACTTATCCAACCTGCAAACCTGTTAGTTCAGAACAGGATGTCATAACATCTGTTATGACATCTGAGAAAACCTGTCTACTGATTTAGCAAAATGTGATCATTTTGCAAAATGCTCAGATACACACTTATAAACATCAGTACTTGAATTACAATATTTTTCTGCAAAGGTACCTAATGAGTCAGTACAAACTGAACTAGAATGTTATGACATCAGTCATGACATTCACACATACACTTGGGATTTACCAAAAATGCAAGCCAATACCTAAACACCTACAAACTCCCCCTTTGGCAGATTTTTGGCTAAAGACCCTAAGCAATCAGAGATAGATAGCAGCAGAAATAAGTGACAGCAGAAAAATAGAATGTCAAGTACTAATTAAGTAAGTACCAAAATATTCTCCCCCTCTTTAGCCACAAATGGGCCAAAGATACATGTTCATAAAATTATACAGTTATCCAAAACAAAATAATAAGAGCAGCAGCAGAAAACAACTGAATACACTTCCAAACTCCACCAGATATCAGCACCAACCAGCAACACCACCAAACAGCAACCAACCTTCAAGCACTGTCATCAGATCCAGAGGATTCGGGCTTCTTTCTTTTCTTGTGAGCAATGTCAGCATTCTTCTCTTCGTTTGATGTCTCAACATTCTTAGAGACATCTGGATTTGTTTCAGCATTTGAGCTTTCTTGGTTCAGAGGGACAGAAATGCCAGGAACTGAGTGGTTCTCGTTCAGAATTCTTGAAACAATTTTTGCTATTGCTTGATTAACATAGGCTGTCCCTTCCCTATTTGCAATTTCAGGGGGAACTGAAGAAGAAGGATGAGATGGATTACCAGAGGCAGAAGCTTGGGGCTTTCCTGCATGTCTTGTTCTCAACTCTTTGACCTTGGTGGGGTTAGTTCCCACTTTTCTACGAGAAGAGATCTCCAGAACGTCAGAGTCCAGACAAGAAGAGATTGTCCTAGAATCTTGATCAGAGGAAGAGGTTGAAATAGTCGTATTGGATGATGATGGTGTTTGAGACATTTTGACAGTCTTAGAGGACCAACAGCAACTGAGGAGAAATTTCTGATTGAGAGACTGGGTTTTGATGAGGAGACGAGAGGGGAAGGAAGCAAGGGAGTGTCTATTCAACTTCTTAAAAGAATTGTAGGAAATGAGAAAATACAATTTTAAACCAATCAGAACAGGCATAACTCCTTTGATCCTTGTTTTAAGCAAAATTAATTGCTACAATTCCTCATGTTGGCAAATACCCAGCTTACCCCTTAAGTTTTCAAATTGATTTGCATCCAGAGACTTGGTAAAAATGTCAGCCAGCTGTAGCTCAGTGGCAACATGTTCCAATTTGATTGTCTTCTCTTCTACAAGGTCTCTGATAAAGTGATGTCGTATGTCAATATGTTTGGTCCTGCTATGCTGAATGGGATTCTTGGATATGTTGATTGTACTCAGATTGTCACAGTACAATGTCATAACATCTTGTGTGACATTATACTCAGTGAGCATCTGTTTCATCCATATCATTTGAGAGCAGCTACTACCAGCTGCAATGTATTCAGCTTCAGCAGTGGAAAGAGACACACAATTCTGTTTCTTGCTGAACCAGGAAACCAGATTACTTCCCAAGAAGAAACATCCTCCAGAGGTGCTTTTTCTATCATCAGCACTACCAGCCCAATCAGCATCACAGTAGCCAGTCAGAGCTGGTTCACAGCCATGAGTATACATCAATCCATAGTTGTAGGTACCACTTACATACTTCAAAATTCTCTTCACTTGATTGATATGACTGACTTTAGGATCAGCTTGGTATCTAGCACAAACTCCAACTGCAAAGGCAATATCAGGTCTGCTGGCAGTTAAGTACAACAAGCTTCCTATCATGCTTCTGTACAGACTTTGATCCACCTTAACCCCACTTGAATCTTTGGAAAGCTTTAGATGAGTAGGAGCAGGAGTCCTTTTGTGACTTGCATTCTCCATACCAAACTTCTTTACAATATTCTTATCATACTTGCTTTGAGATAAGAAGATTGAGTCCTCCATCTGTGAGACTTGTAGTCCAAGAAAATAAGTTAGTTCTCCCATGATACTCATTTCAAATTCAGCCTGTATCTGATCAGCAAAGTGTTTAACCATATGTTCTGACATTCCTCCAAACACTATGTCATCAACATATATTTGGGCAACCATCAACTTCCCTCCTTCAGTTTTGACAAAGAGAGTTTTGTCCAAACCTCCTTTTCTGTAGCCTTTGTCTGAGAGAAACTTTGTTAACCTGTCATACCATGCTCTAGGAGCTTGTTTCAGGCCATATAGAGCTTTTCTCAATTTGTAGACATGATCAGGGTGGGTTGGATCCACAAAACCTTTAGGTTGTTCCACATAAGCTTCCTCATTTAAGTACCCATTTAGAAAGGAACTTTTCACATCCATCTGAAATAACTTGAATTTCAGAAGACAAGCAATTGACAACAAGAGTCTGATTGATTCCAGCCTGGCTACAGGTGCAAAGGTTTCATCAAAATCAACCCCTTCAACCTGGGTGTATCCTTGAGCAACAAGTCTTGCCTTATTTCTGGTGACAACTCCTTCAGCATCTGACTTGTTCTTGAATATCCATTTTGTCCCAATGATGTTAGTTCCTTCAGGTCTAGGAACCAGTTCCCAAACTTCATGTTGCTTGAATTGGTTCAGTTCATCTTGCATTGCACCAATCCAATATTCATCAGTTAAGGCTTCCTTGACATTTCTTGGTTCCATTTTGGACACAAAACAAGAGTTTGAGATGATTTCTCTAGATCTTGTGATGACTCCACTATTGGGATCTCCTATGATGAGCTCTTTTGGATGATCCTTCTGAATTCTGATGGAAGGGATCTTGCTAGCTTCCTTTGATTCAGATTCTGTTGTGGTGGAGTTGGGTAGGTCATTCTGTTGGGTTGAAGTCTCAAAGAATGTCTCAACAGTACAAGGAACATCTATTTCTTCATGATAGTCATCAATTATGACATTTATTGATTCCATCATGGTTTTGGTTCTGGAGTTGAATACTCTATAAGCTCTGTTGTTTGAGGAGTATCCTAGAAATATGCCTTCATCACTTTTGGGGTCCAGTTTTCTTCTTTGTTCACGATCAGACAGAATATAGCATTTGCTGCCAAACACATGGAAGTACTTCACAGTTGGTTTTCTTCCTTTCCAGAGTTCATATATGGTGGATGAGGTTCCCTTTCTCAAGGTGACCTTGTTATGAACATAGCAAGCTGTATTCATAGCTTCAGCCCAAAAATACATAGGAAGTCTTTTGGCATGTAACATTGCTCTGGCAGATTCTTGTATGGTCCTGTTTTTTCTTTCCACAACTCCATTTTGCTGAGGTGTTATAGCTGAAGAAAACTCATGACTGATTCCTTCTGAAGAACAGAAGTCATCAAACTTGCTGTTTTCAAATTCCTTGCCATGATCACTTATGATTCTGACAGTACATCCTTCCTTCTCTCTTTGAATTCTCTTGCACAGTTCTCTAAAAACTTCAAATGCATCTGATTTTTCCCTAATGAAATTAATCCAGGTGAATCTGGAAAAATCATCCACAACCACATAGGCATATCTTTTACCACCAAGACTCTCTACTTGCATTGGTCCCATCAGATCCATATGGAGGAGTTCTAGAACCTTAGAGGTGGTCAGATGTCTTGACTTTGGATGTGACATCCTAGTCTGCTTACCAACCTGACATTCACCACAAACTCTTCCTTCATCAATTTGCAGTTTTGGAATCCCTCTGACTGCCTCCAAGGAGATAATCCTCTTCATACCCCTTAGATGAAGATGGCCAAGTTTTTGGTGCCACAGTTTCACCTCTTTTTCTTCTTTTGCAATGGAACACACAGATGAGAAATTAGTGTTCTCAGGCTCCCACAAGTAACAGTTGTCTTTGGATCTGACTCCTTTCATTACTATCTCTTGTTTGTCATTGATTACAAGGCATTCAGATTTTGAGAAATTGACCTTGAATCCTAGATCACACAGTTGACTGATACTAATGAGATTAGCGGTCAGCCCTTTCACCAGCAGTACTTCATTCAGACTTGGAACTCCAGGGCAGTCCAAATCACCAACTCCTTTGATTTCACCTTTAGCCCCATCTCCAAAGGTCACAAAACTGGTGGTGTGAGGCTTAACATTATTGAGGAGGTTCTTGATTCCAGTCATGTGTCTGGAACATCCACTGTCAAAGTACCAGTCTTCCTTTGCAGAGACCCCCAGGGAAGTGTGAGCTATCAGTGCAGTAGCCTTTTTCTTCCATTGAGGAGCATGTGGTACCTTTTTAGACTTAGGTTTGACACCTGAGTTCTGATTAGGGTATCCATGTAATCTGAAGCAGAAGGGCTTTATGTGGCCATATCTCCCACAATGATGACATTTCCATCTTTGGTACCTTTTCTTCATATGTCTCTGTTCCTGATGTCGAGAGTTGTGTTGAGACATCTGTTTTGACATTTGCTTACCAGAACCAGATTTCGTTGCTTCCATAAATCCTAGTCCAGATTTATTTCCCACATTTTGTCCAACCTGAAGGATCTCTTCCAATTTGTCTGTTCCATTTGTCAACATCTTGACAGATTTGGTCATTTGATTTAGTTGTGAGTTCAGCAATTGAACTTCTCCTTCTAGATGACTTATAGTTTCAAGGTTTGCCCTTTTTTCAGCCTCCAGCTTTATGATGAGTTTTGATTGTTTCTCATTCTGCACACAGACTTCAGTACTTCTGATACACAATTCCTTGTAAGTATCAGCCAGTTCTTCAAAAGTCACCTCTTCATCACTGATGTCACTTTCAGAGGTACAAACACCAGTTAAAGCAGTAACTCGTTTGGCAGTCTCTTCTTCAGAATTACTTTCTGAATCATAGTCAGACCAAGTAACTGTCATTCCTTTTTGTTTCTTAAGAAAGGTAGGACATTCAGCTCGAATATGCCCATATCCTTCACAACCATGGCATTGAATTCCTCTGCCTTGAATTCCCTTCTCTTCTGACCTTGGTCTTCTGCTGGAACTGTCAATGTTAGAGGGAATGTTATTAACATTAGACCTTGACTTTGGATCTATTCTTTTGATGAGTTTGTTGAACTGTCTTCCAAGCATGGCTACAGCTTTTGAAATGTTTTCTTCAACATCAGTGTTGGACATAAGTGCTATGCTCTTGTTCTTCTTGACACCATTATCAGTGATTCCCATCTCAAAAGTCTGAAGAGACCCAATAAGTTCATCCACTTTCAACTTGTTGATGTCCTGGGCTTCCTCTATGGCAGTTACCTTCATTGCAAATCTTTTAGGCAAGGATCTGAGAATCTTCCTTACCAGTTTTTCTTCTGACATCTTTTCTCCCAGTGCTCCTGAGGTGTTGGCAATCTCCAAGATGTTCATGTGAAACTCATGAATGGTTTCATCTTCCATCATTTTTAGATTTTCAAACTTGGTGGTCAACATCTGAAGCCTTGACATTTTTACTTTGGAAGTGCCCTCATGAGTAGTTTTGAGAGTGTCCCAAACTTCCTTGGCCAGTTCATATTGATGTACTAGTCTGAAAATGTTTCTATCAATTCCATTGAACAAGGCATTTAAAGCTTTTGATTTCCCAGAGTTAACTCATCTTCTTCTTTACTCCAATCTTCTTCAGGCTTCAGACTGATTGTCCCATCTTTCTCAGTTATGGTGGGATGAATCCATCCTTTGTCAGCAGCTCTCCAAGCCTTTTTGTCCAGAGATTTTAGGAAGGCAATCATACGAGGTTTCCAGTAGTCATAATTAGTTCCATCCAGAATGGGTGGTCTATTTCCAAAAACTCCTTCTTTGTCTATAGTGCCAGAAAGTGATATCCCTAGATCTCACCCAGTAATACAGGCAGGGTGCCTGCTCTGATGCCAATTGAAATTCTGGCTGCAGATACTCAATGTCACGTTCAATGTTATGACACCGTATCTGACTTACTATATGACAGTAAATACAAAAGCAATAAAGAACACAATCAATTGTTTACCCAGTTCAGTGTGCAACAACACCTACTCTGGGGGCTACCAAGCCAGGGAGGAAATCCACTATAAGAGATGTTAATTCAGGAATAAACCAACCAGTTTATCTCCTTCACTTAAGACCTACCCAATGCAATTCCAATCTAAGTACAACTTAAACCTGAGTTCCTACTCACTCCCCCTCAATCACAGCAGTGATACATAAACCAATTTGACTTAAAAATTGATGAAGACACTCTTCAAAAAAAACACACACTTGATTAAGCTTCACAGCTTTTTAATCAAGCAACACAATCACTCGTGCTTCACAGCTTTGAGTGATGCATACAACTAACTTGACTCTGCTTCACAGCTTTAGTCAAGGAACATTCAAACACTCTTGCTTCAAAGCTTTGAGTGCTACACAGCCCTTACAATTAAAAACCTATTCCAAGTCACTTATCACAATGATAATTGCTTGGAGTACAATAATCAAATCTATACAGATTACAAATGATCTTCTGATCAATAAAAGGGATCACTTGAAAAACAGCAGCTCTGTTGAATATATAGCAGCTGCAACTTCAGTTAGGGTTTCCACAAAAACCTAGGGTTAATTCCGTTTGACCTAAAGACCAGGTCACAGGACTTTATTAACCAGGTTAGGGTTGAGCTAGGTTACCCCTCAGAAAACGCAGGATTCTGTTCAGGAAAGACTGAGTTATTTCCTGAAAAAACTCAGACTTATCCAACCTGCAAACATGTTAGTTCAGAACAGGATGTCATAACATCTGTTATGACATCTGAGAAAACCTGTCTACTGATTTAGCAAAATGTGATCATTTTGCAAAATGCTCAGATACACACTTATAAACATCAGTACTTGAATTACAATATTTTTCTGCAAAGGTACCTAATGAGTCAGTACAAACTGAACTAGAATGTTATGACATCAGTCATGACATTCACACATACACTTGAGATTTACCAAAAATGCAAGCCAATACCTAAACACCTACACTTTCCATAGAAAAGTTTATAAGGACACATGCCTATAGGAGTAGGTTATGAAAAGGGAAGGTATAAGCATCCTTTTCATTTGTAGTTAACTACGGGCTCTTAATTTCTAGCTCACTTTGAAATGCTTTATGTTTGTGTAAGTTTGAAAATATTTTTAAAACACCTAAGTTTAGCAAACTTTGCAATGATTCTCGTATCATTGAGAATGTATACAAAGTGTTGGTTTTGAAAATATTTGTTTGAAAAGGAATGTTTGAAAGATGTTTTGAAGGTGACAATGTAAGGCAATTTTGTAATGATTTTTGTATTGTTGAGAATGTATACAAAATTTTTGTTTTAAAATATGTTTTGAAAGTTTTAAGTGTGGAAATGATTTTGTTTGTGAGCAAGCAATTAGGAACAATCTACCTACTAAAAAAGTCTTTCTTCTTTTCCTCCTCCTTTAGATAGTGTTTTTACCATTGATTGGTAGGGAGCCATATCATTGGATGTGAGGAACAAGCGTGGGTCATCGTAAAATCATAGAAGACAACTTGTAAGATGCTTTAGCAATTGCCGTAAGGGACTAAGATTGTTTATCGAAGGTTACATCGAAGGTTCATCGAGTGACTAACATCTTTTAATCGAGGGTCTTTTCTAAAACATCCAACATTCGAGGGACATGACTGTTTTTTATCTGAGGCAATATGTGAGGTTACCCTAGAGGTGCATGTGTGCAAGGTATTTCGTTTTCAAGCATATTGTCTTTGAATTAGGGTTTTCTATGGTTTGATTTTAATCTTGTCATGAAAACCCTAATTACTAGCAATAATAAGGAAAATGATAAATTATGGAATTTAAATGTCCTACGCTATTACATCGCTTTGGGAATGGGGGGTACAAGTTTATAAATGAGGGGAGGAAAGCAATAAAGCCATAATTACCATTACAAATCATTGAATGTGAATTACAATAATAGAATGTAAAAAAATGCAAATATTGGAGAGGAAAAAGAAATCTTCTTTTTAGGGTTTTTGATGAAAAAGGTTTAGAGATTAACCTAGTCGGCTAATTAATTTTATTTACAAAAGAAGTTAATTAATTATTTAATCAAAACATAAATCTAATTTAATTCGTTTATAAAATAATTTTTGTTAATGTTAATTTAGAAAGGTATTTTAAAGTATGAAAGATAAGCAAAACTCAGTTATAAATATTAGCAAAAAAATAAAACAAGTGTTTAAATTAAGATATTTTTAATTTAATTATTTAAAAATATATATATTTTTATGTTTTTGGGTTTAAACAAAGAATAAATAAATAAATGAAATATAGAAGATAAAAAAGAAAATGGGATGGGGTGTCAAAAGGGAAAAAGGGGGTTAAAAAGAAAAATGGGGCCCGGGGCCCAAAAACAGTTTTTGTTTGATGCTAGAAAAAAAAGTATGTTGGGCCTATGTTGAAAAAGCAGAATGGAGGTGAGAAGAAGTAAAAACAAAAACAGAAAAAGACCCAAATTCTATAAGTCCATCATTGTTGGTGATCCCATGTGACTGACTTCTTGAAGTGCACCATAGGCTGGCGTTGGAATGTGTTGGATCTATCTTCACAATGATCTGATGGTGATGAGATGAGGACACATCATACACGCGCGTAGCTTGTAAGCATGGAACCTGAAATAAGAAAATATGAAAAAGCAAAAGGGTACCACTAGGGCTCGTACCCAGGTCCCTATAGTTCAATTCCTTACGCGCGCTCTCTCTCTGCCACTGGGGTGGCTATTTCATCCGTTTATAGAAAAACAACTAATAAATATATTACAAACTCGTTTCTAAATGTAACTTCATCTTCTTCCTCGCGCCCGTATCCCCATTGTTACATTTTTGAATTTCTGAACTCACTCATTTCTCAACCATTTGCAAAAGTATAAACATGAAACTTGTTCCATTTTTCAATACGAATTCAACCATATAAATTTCATGGGCTATAAATTAAAGATGAATGAGAATTTTACTAGTATCAAATAAAAACCTAATTTTTTCCAGAAATTTCATCTTCAAAATTCGCATCACTATGGAAACATAAATGAAATCTAAGGGCATGGTTAGCTTTAGGGCTATGATGTCTACATTTTTTATTCACAAAGAAACCATTAATGATTCTTGTAGAGAGAGTTCAAAGTTGAGAAAACTTATCTTAAAACTGGAAATCATGTATGGAGTTTGAGCAACCCTGCAAGTGTGTTGATGATCTGGATAACTTCACTGGACTCTTAGGAAGCTAATGCAACTCTTACTTTATGCTGAAAGTGCATGATTCGTGCTGGAGAAGTCAATGTGCAGAGTTTTGTTTTTGAGTTTGGAATATGGGGAAGATGATGTTACATTGTGAAACAGGGATGAGGATGAGTTATATTTGATGTGAGGAAGCTTTGAGAATGATTTAGAGGGAAAACGCACGAGTGGATTGTGAGTTTGGAGTTTTTGGCCAGAATTTGCAATAATGGATCTTTTGGTGCAAGTTCTGAGGGTGCTTCAAGTCTTGTAAATTCGTCCTTTAGATTGCAAATACATCTTATATTTATAAGCAAGAGGTTTTACATCTTGAAGTAACCAGAATTTTGAGATAACATGTTATGGTTTGGATGAAAACGAGAAATCAAGTTGAATGGGTTTTCATAGTTCTAAGGTTCAAGTACAAGCATGGTCTGAGTTTGTTAGGTGCAGGGAGGTTGCTTCTTCACTTTACAATAGAGTGTGATCAGAAGAAACAAGTGAGAGGCTCAATGCATTGACTTATGCATAAAGCTTGCTTTACAAGAATGGAAATGGTAACTTTGTGCCAGAAATGGAAAATTGTCTTGGACAATGGCTCAAACACTTGGATAATGGTTCAATTAATTGTGTAAACATTTAATTATGGAGTTATTTGCAAGTTAGAAGGCCTGCAAAGCAAGATTATGAAGCATAGCTATGAGATTAGGTTATGTGTTCTTCATGAAAATGCCTTGTAATTCAAGTTTATCATGTCAACTTATTCTCTTAGATTCTCCTAGCTAAAAAATGATCTCTTCAAGTTCTTGGACATTTTGGAAATCTTTAAACATTTACTACAACCTTCATATTGACCACTTTGGCTAAACAACTTGGAACTAGGTGAAAATTGGTCAGGAAATTAAGTAAAAAATCTGCCTAAACTTGTTGAAAATTTCACTAAGTGTTTTATGAAAAATGCCATGACTTCATGAGCCTATATCTTCAAATCTAAGCATTTTTTGGACATCAACCCTAATAGAAAAAGTTGTAGAATTCAGAAATATCTACAACTTTCATGTTAAAAGTTTTCCTTGAATCATCTTGCATCTTGGTAAAAAATTGTCATGAAGTAGTGAAATTTTCATGAAGTAGTGAACACTTTGAATTTTTCTAAGTATTGAAAACTTTGACTTTTTTGTGGAATTTCTTGGATTTCTTGATTATTGTTGACCAAGTTTGATATTTTTGAATGTCTTGATTAATTTTGATCTTTGAAATTCAATGTTTGATCAAAAAGTCAAAGTTTGACTTTTTGTGTATCAGTTGACTTTTTATCAGTTGATCAATCTTCAACTATCAATCCATTGATCTTGAGGAATGATTTGAGCCATTAAATTAGGTCAACATGTTGTGTTTGAATACTTGATATAATGCTTCAATCCATTGGGTCATGTACTAGGTCAAAAGTCAATGATCAGTCATTCTCAATCACAACTCTAATTTTGACAATTTTGCCCCTTTCATGATTTGAATGCTTTTCTTGAGGAATTGTGATCAACCCTTGATCAATTGATGGATATGGCTTCAAAAAAATTATGTTGGCCAAAAATCATGAAGTTTGACTTTATATTGTCAACAGGTGACTTTTTACCCAATACAGTTGATTTTCAATCATCTGAGCAATTGACTGAGCAAATTTGTGATGCAAGACTTAAAACTTGGTATGAGCATTCTTGGAGACCTATAATGAACCATGAAAGTCATTTTAGGCATCAAATTCCAATTTTCCTTTTGAAAAACAAATCCCTGATTTGGAGGCTCAGTGCTTAGGAGGTGAGCTTGTCTGATCAAACCCTTGAGAACCCTTGAGCATTTGAGATATTTGTTGAGAAATGTTTCGAGAAAAGAGAGGGAAAATTTTTGGGTACAACATACACGTTTCCAAAATATTGAGGGAATTTCCCTAAGAAATCTATGCCCCACACATCAAAACTTCAATTTCAGAGATGTTGGTGATGGGGAATTTCTTTCCTCATGGGGACATTCCCAACTCTTTGACATCTATCACAATTCTTAACCAGATCATGATCATCTCTAAAAAGAGAAGGCCATAAATAACTTGATTGGAGAACTTTGGAAGCATCATGGTTCCTCCAAAATGTCCTTCATGAGGAGTCTTATGGCAAGCTGACAAGATTTACCGTGCCTCTGGTTTGTCTACACATATTTTGAGTTATTGATCAACACATTGCTTGTAAGGAAAAGGTTCAACACAAGATTGTTCTCTTCACATTTGGTCAGGACCATATCTAAGTTGTGAAGGCATCTCTTGAATGATTATCCAAAAACAGCAAAGTCATCCATGAAAACATCCATTGAATTTTCAATGATATATAAAAATATTCCCATCATTGAGCGTTGGAATATGGTTGGAGCATTGCACAATCCAAAAGACATCCTCCTAAAAGCAAATATGTCATAAGGACATGTAAATGTGATATTCTCTTGATCTTCAGGTGTAATATCTATTTGATTATAACCAGAGTACCCATAAAGGAAACAATAGTATTCTTTATTAGCCAATCTATCCAACATATGGTCAATGAATGGTAGGGGAAATGATCTTTTATTGTGGCCTAGTTTAGCTTTCTGTAATCCTGTAGATTCTCCAACCAGTTACAATTCTTGTGGGAATTAACTCATCTTTCTCATTGGTAGTGACTGTCATGTCAACTTTCTTTGGTACATGTTGGATTGGGCTTACCCATAAACTATCATAGATAGGATATATAATTGTAGAATCCAACCATTTGATGGTATCCTTCTTGACCACTTCATTCATGATTGGATTCAACCTTCTTTGGCTCTCAATGATGTTTTTGGAATTTTCTTCCAACAAAATTAAGTGCATACAAACTGTGGGATTGATTCCTTTGATGTCAGATATTTTCCAAGAAATTACCTTTTTATGTTTCTTCAGAATTGTCAATAGTTAATCCTTCTAATCATCAGGAAAATCAGTGGCAACAATTACTGGAAACTTTTTTCCTTCTTCTAGGTAAGCATGCAATAAATGAGTAGGCAACTGGTTGAGTTCTAGTTCAGGAGGAACCTATACTGAAGTTATGTTATTCGTCTTCAAATCTACAAATAAATTCATAACTTACATAGTCTCTTCTTCACCAAGTGGTTTGCACAAAGGTCCACTTATAATTCTACCCTTTTGTTTATCATCTTTATCCAACTTTTCTAACTCTTGCTCTAAGACATTGCTGGTTTTAAGGAGATTCTTGTGGATGATACCTTTCATTCTTGAGATCATTGAACAGTCGGCAACATCTTCATTAGGATACTGCAAAGCATTGAGTACATTGAAGACAACTTGATATCCATTGAATCTCACAATGAGTTCTCCTCTTTCCGCATCAATCAAAGTTCTTCCAATACCAATAAAGGGTCTTCCTAACAGGATGGTTGTCTCCTCATCAACATTGAAATCCATGATAATAAAATCAGAAGGGAACACAAACTTGTCAACTCTTACTAGCACATCTTCAGTCTTTCCTTGAGGATAACATATGCTTTTGTCACCTAGCTGAAGAGTAATGGTTGTTGGCCTAGCAACTCTAATTCACAATTTCTTGAATATAAACAATGGTATGAGTTTGAAACTTTCCCCAAGTTCACATAGTTCCCTACCACAAAAAAAAGTGTCTTCAATTGTGAAACATATAGTGAAACTTCTAGGGTCCTTCAATTTTTGAGGGAGCTTGCCTTGAACTAGTTAGCCACACTCTTGAGTTAGTGCAACAGTAGAAAACTCGCCTACTCTCTTCTTCTTTGTAAGCACATCATTCCTGAACTTTAAATAATTGGCCATTTGTTGGATAACTTTAATCAATGGTATCTTGATGTGAAACTGCTTTAAAATCTCCATGAATTTATCAAATTGTTGTTCTTCTTTGGCTTTTATGATCCTTTGGGGAAAAGGGGGTGGTGGTATTTCTTGCAAAAAAAATTTCACTCTGTCGATTTTTAGCACGACTTATGAATGTTTATTTGGATTGGAGGTCATATAAGTGGTCTTCTCCTTGGAATTTTCTTCATTGTATCCTTTTAAGGAAGGTTCCTCAACAGACTAATCTTTATCTTCTTCTGAACTGTCTTGAGCTGGAAGTTCTTCACTTGGCACCTTGTTTCTTGATATTGACCCTTCACATTCTTTTCCACTCCTTTGCTTAATGAGCTGACAAGTTTAGACATTCTTGACTCCAGATGTAGTGGTTGGAGCTTTAATAGATCTAGGAAGAGTACCCATATTTCTTAAACTAAGTGTAGTGGCAATCTTCCCCACTTGATTTCTAGGTTCTTGATGTTAACTCCTTGAGCTTGAAACTGAGTTTTGGTCGTTTGCATGAAGGATTTCAGTATGTTTTCCAATTAGTTATTCCCTTGATTTTCCACAACATAATTAGGTGCAGAAAAAACAGGTGGAGCTTGTGGTTCTTGAGTTGATTTTGATTATTTCTCCATGAGAATTTGGGGTGATTGCACTAATCAGGGTTATAAGTGTTTCTATAGAGGTTTTTATACTTATTATTGTCAACATAGTTAACTGAAACTGGATTAGTTGGACATTATTAAAATAAGTGATCACCTCGACAATAAACCCAAAGAACCTTTGATATGTCAGTTACTACCTTGATTGGTTCAAACACTATCACGTCAGGAGTTGTCATCATATTCTTCACTATTTGGTGAATCTGAGCCACTGAAGCAGCAAGAGTTATGGTCTCAGCAACTTCATGAACACCAACAGGTTTCTTCTAAGTTGAATTAACAATAGCCCTAGTAACAGACAATTGATATGTGTTCGCAGTAATACTCTGAATCAACGTATATTCATTTTCATAAGATTTAGATAATAGAGCTCCACCATTTGAGGTATATAACTTGTTCCTTCAAGAAGACACCAAACCATTTAGAACGTTTCAAGTTAAATACAGATTGGGATCCCATGATGGGGACATTATCTAAGAAGCTCCTTGAATCTTTCGCAAGCATCAAACAAAGACGCATCATATCCTTGTTTAAATGAGGTTATTTCAAATCTCATTTGGAATTCTTGATAGGAGGATAATACTTGGCTAAATTTGTTTAGCCAAATCATTCCATGATGCTATGGAATTAGGCTCCAAGGAGTTTAGCCAGCTCTTAGCTCTATCCCTTAGAGAGTATGAAAAGATCCTTAAATTGAATGCATCTTTAGTAACACTATGGATCTTAAAGTTACTTGCAACTTCCAGGAATTTTCCCAAGTGCAAGTGAGGGTCCTCGTTTGCAGATCTTGAGTACTGACCAATAGCTTGCAACATTAGGAACATCATTAGCTTGAACTCAAATTGTGCTATAGTGATCTTTGGACGTATGATTCACATATTCATGGCATTGGGATCAAAGATTGCATAGTCTCTGATATTTCTTGCTCTATAATTAGAAATGATAATGATATCTGTATTTTCCATGACAATTTCTTCTTGCACTAACCCTTCTTGATCTTCCATGTCATCCACAAGGAAGGGAGGGGGATTCACTGGTAAATGTCCAATAATCTGAAATCTCCTTAGAATTATGAGTGTTCTTCTAGGTTTAGGACCGCCTCTGTAAGCCGGGTTTAAGAACATGCACATCAACAACTAAGCACATGCCGTGACACCAGATTACAGGAAACGTTAAAGCTTAAATTCTTAACTTAAATTATTAATATATATAGAATCAAAATGTAAACTTAGCACTCCTCAACAACCGCGCCAAAAACTTGTTGCTTGAAAACGTGTCACATGCAAGAATACATGTATATTTGAAAGTAGCAAGTGATAAAAGTAAGGATATTGTACCCACAGGGAGTGTAAGTAACTTAGATTGATTTTGTAAGAAAATAACTATTGAATTTAAGCATGAGCAAGGGTAAAAAGAATATATGAGTGTCACAAGTTTAATTTTTTCTGAAATAACACCTAAATAGTGTAAAATTAGTGTTGTCCATATTTCAATAGAGTTTAAGTTAAACTATGATCCATTAATATTAGTGAAGTAACTATTTTTCCAAGGTGTGAAGTACCATTCCAAGAAAGGTCAGAAAATGATCTTTGTGATAATTTCTACAACATCAAAAGCATGTGTTACAAAGAAAGGGTATAAATCTCTAAGTCACACTTATAACCTTAAAAAACGTCTATTTATATTCTAAAAATCCCTTATAATTTTAGTTCCTTATCTATAAGTGAACATATCAAGTGAATATCTCTATCTTACTCTTTTCAACTACTTCAATCATGAAATCCAATTGTTGTTGGATCTCTCACAATAACAAGGTTTTACATGTTTCTGTTAGAACAAGATTTGGTTCTGCAATATTATCTCTGAGTTTTGATGATAACAAATGAGTATGTTTGTATGATAAATTTTGATACTCTAATGTTTGTTATTTTTTAGTATTTAACAAACAGGTTTTGCTTCTGATGGATGGCGTGGCCAAGACATTAGAAGAGAATTAATTCTGCTTCTACACTACACAAGTTCTGATGAATAGTAGAAAGACACTCCAGAAGACTCTGAAGTGTAGGCTCTGATATAAAGTGTAAAGAGACCAGTCAGAAGATATGAAGACAAAAGTTTCTATTTAAGTCCAGATGCTAAAGACTCATGTTTTTGAAGACAACGTGTTATAACGAAACAAGTCAGAGGATTTGAAGACATAAGTTTCTACTTAAGTCTAGATGCTGAAGAATAGTATTTCTGAAGATAAAGGGTTCTAAAGACCAAGTTCTAAAGACTCTAAAGACAAGTTCTAAAGACTCTAAAGACTTGAAGTTTTAAAGACACATGGTTCTAAGAAAAGGTTCTCACGACCAAGTGCTGAAGACTCTGAAGACGTAGTTCTAAAGACTCTTAAGACTTGAAGTTATGATGACCTTGTGTTATGTTCTAGCTTCTAAACTCATGCTCGCAGAAGCCTCTTAAGACTTGTGTTATGATGACCTTGTGTTAGTCACTTACGGGTAGCTTGTGCATTGTAATAATCAGTTGGATTATTGTATTAAATCTTTGTTTAAGAGAGGCGAAATCACCTTGGCGGGTGGACTAGACAAGCTTGATAGTTTTCAAGTGAACTAGTATAAACATACCTTGTTCTTTACTTCCTCTTCTTAATTATTGTTATTATCAAGAGCGAAGGAAAAGTATTTTAATTAAAGAGGAATAGTATTAAAAGAAATGTTTTGATTTAAAATCAAATTGAACCCCCCCCCCTTTCTTGTGTTTTTCACACATTCAATTGGCATCAAAGCTCCAATTATGAGGAGAAAAAAAGTTTGCATTTTTGTCTACACTTATCAGTGTTTAGTATCGATCCAGTGTGTGCAAAAAACCAATGGCTACACCTACTTTCACTGTTGATAATAGGGATAATTATATAGATCTATATAGTTCAAAAGCTCCTATGTTTGATGGGGTAAAATTTGACTATTGGAAGGATAAAATTGAAAGTTACTTTGTGGCATATGACTTGGATCTATGGGATTTGGTAGTTGATGGCTACACTCACCTAGTAGATGATAAAGGTCCGAAGATTGCAAGAAGTGCAATGATAGATGCTCAGAAGAAAGTTTACAAGAATCATTACAAAGAAAGACCTATCATGCTTAGTTCTATTTCATACAATTAATATGAGAAGATCATGGAATGAGAGATTTCAAAGTCTATCTTTGATTCTCTTCAGATGACGCATGAAGGCAATGCACAAGTAAAGGAAACAAAGGCTATGGCCTTAATTCAAAGGAAGATGTCGAATCAGTGGAAACGATGTTTTCTAGATTTCAGATTCTTGTGGCAGGACTTAAGGTTCTGAACAAAGTTTACTCTACAGCAGTTCATGTTAAGAAGATTATCATAATTATGCCTAAAAAATAGAGACCAATGGTAACTGCTTTGAAACTTTCAAAGGATATGAACAACACCTCTCTTGAGGAGTTGATTAGCTCTTTAAGAAGTCATGAGATTGTGCTTGATCGAGATGAAACCTAGAAAATAGTTAAGTCTGTGGCTCTAAGGTCTAATTCTGGAAAGACAAAGGGTCATCAAGCTAAGGAAGATTCAGAAGAATCTGAAGAAAATTTAGATGATAAAGAGATTGCGTTGATATCTAGAAGAATCAGTAAAATCTGGAAGCATAGACAAAGAAAATTCAGAAGTCAACAAAGGACTTATGGAAGAGGTGAATCTACTTCTTTTCAGATAAATGCTTCTGGAAAAGAAGTTACTTATTATGAGTGAAACGAGCCTGGAAATTACAAAAATGATTTCCCAAAGCTCAAGAAAGACAAAAAGCCTAAGAAGGCTTACAAATCTAAGAAGGGTCTCATGGAAACATGGGATGATTCAGAATTAAAAGATGAAGATTCTGATGAAGAGAATGCAAATGTGGCACTCATGGCCAAAACCAGCACAAATGAAGAAACATTAGAATGTAAAATGACAAAAGATGGTGATTCAGACTCTAAAGATGAAGTTGAGGTGATTGCTTCTCTTTCTCGTTTTTAACTTGAATCTTGTTTTTCTGAAATGGTGAGAAAGTATCATTCTCTTCTAAGTAAATACAAAACTATGAAAAGAAGTTTGTAGTTACTTCTTAAAACTCTACAAATGATGAGCAAAACATTTCTAATTTAAATGAAAAACTATTTGTTTTGGAAAAATCAAATCTAGCTCTCAAAAGTAAAATTTCTAGGTTGGAAGAAGAGATAATCTCTACCACATCTATTACTGATAAAGTAATCAGACATGATAGAGCTTTTCAGCATTTCCTAGCTAAGAGCATAGATAGAAGAAAAATGGCTTCAATGATCTATGGTGTTAGTAGAAATGGAAGTAAAGGATTGGGATACTCAGGACCATCAAAGAAAATTGATGAGACTCTGATTATCATACTAAAACCTCTTTCTAAACATTTTGTGCTTGCTGGCACAAAATTGAAATGTCCATAACAAGAAGGTTTTGATACTACTGTATCACAAACACAGACACGGAAGGAAACTTCTAAACCAAAGTATCATGCACAAATTTCACATGATTATCCTATTGCACAAAAGCCCAAAGGTGTCAGAACCTCTGGAACTGCTAACAAGAAAGGACCCATAAATGGGTGCCTAAGGATAAGATAATCTATGTTGCAGATATCCTTGATGGCGCCACCGAAACACCAGTCATGGTACCTGGACAGTGGATGCTCGCGACACATGATAGGAGAAAGGCATATGTTCCAAGATTTGGAACTTAAGTCTAGAGGCATTGTCAGTTTTGGAGGCAACCAGAAGGGAAATATCATCGGCTCTGGAACTATTGGTAATGGTAAACTCCCTTCTATTAACAATGTTCTTTTAGTCGAGGGTCTGATTCGTAACCTCTTGTCAATTATCCAACTTAATGACAATGGTTATGACATCATTTTTAATCAAATGTCCTGTAAAGTTGTTAGTCAGAAGGATGGCTTAATTTTGTTTTGTCAATTATCCAACTTAATGACAATGGTTATGACATCATTTTTAATCAAATGTCCTGTAAAGTTGTTAGTCAGAAGGATGGCTTAATTTTGTTCAACGGTGTTGTACCCCAAATTTTTCCCCTAAGATTCCTCTATCATCTCATACCATCACAATGCAACCAGATCACAAACTAGGGTTTGGGGTTTTTCTTCTACTGCATCCTGTCTTAGGGTTTGCCTATGAGAATCACCAAGCACCTTGAAGCACCTTGAAATGTGTATATTTGTACATGTATGTTTTTAAATAACCTCAAGATGTGTATATTTTGTCTCTTGGAATATCTTATTGTAGGTAATGGCATAATTGCAATCATCTCACCATCTCCTAGCACAAAGGATCAAAACTAGGGTTTGGATTTTAATCATGAGTTCTTTGTATTTTTGGGCAATACTTGATCCCTTACTTATCTACATGGTCATGACCATATATAATTGGAAGATTAATTATCAAACTTTGGTTTGAAAATGTTCAATTGATGAAAAGGGATAAAATGGTCATTTTGCCATGAGATAATTGAAATCAACTGTTGACCAAGTGGAATTTTGGTCAACCATCAATTTAATATCCCTATTCTCAAATTTCATGGTCAATAGTGGCAAAAATATCAAGAGGAAGTTTGAATTGGAGATAACTTGTCAAGGAAGTTATTTGAAGTTTGGGAATTTTTCTAAGTATCCATAAGGCTGAATTTTGATTGGCCACAACTTTCTCAATTTTTATTGAAAATGTGCAAACTTTATATGCCTAGAAAGAGGATGAAAAATTCTCCAAAATTGTAGGAGAGGACAAAAGTTCAAAAAATGAAAATAAAAAAAGTTATGAGGCTTGGAAGTTTTTGACACTTAGTGAAATTTTTGATAAAAATGCAAACATCTGACTTCTTCATGACCATTTTTGAAGGACATTTGGACTCAAATCAAAAAGTTGGCAACGTGAAAGTTGAAGATTGAAGTTTTCTCTTCATTTTTCATTCAAGAATCAACTCAAATGGTTAAGTGTAGAGAAATATATGGTGATTAGGATTTTGAGGCTTCAAATGTCATTTTGCCCAGCACAAGGCAAGTCACGTGTGCGCTAGGAAAGGCATTTCATCAAACATGGTGTGGGCGCTCATTTATAATAACTTTTCTATATGAAATATTAATTATTTTGAAAAATGTCCAACATCAAAGATCAAGCTCTAAATGTGAGGAATAACTTTTCTTCAGAAAGTTTCTCCAAATTCTTCCTACATTTTGAGATATAATTGAAAGAAGAAGGTATCACGCATGCTGAATTTTTGCCCAACACAAGGCCTCACGCTTGCGCAGGATGCCCAGTCAGGCCTAGAATTTCATCAAGAAGTTTGTGAGAATATGTTCATAGCCAATCATATCATTGATTCAAGCTTCATTTTGAAAATTTTTGAACATGAAAGTTGGAGTATTAAGTATCCTCTCCATTTTTTATTCAAACCTTTTCACGATTCATGCACTATGGAAGGAGATATAAGGAGATAAAGATGTTCTCGTGGAATAGAAAAAAAAATTGAATGGTAATGCATGAAAATTTCATGCCAACCAAGTTCCAGCCTGCCGGATCATCACTCACATTTTCCTTACTCAATTCCCGCTCTTCGTTTGTTATTCAAAACGCATGCTTCTCATCCTAAAACAACATAAAACACAACATGCTCACCTCACTCTCATTTTCTCTCACTTCTAATTTTCCTCACTCTCTCATTCTTCAATCTATAAAAGGCAATGTGATTCAACAATTGAAGGGGTTTTGTAAGAAGAAAATCTGAAGCAAGCTATTACCTCTCTCTCTTTCTCTCTTTCTCACAAAGTCAGCAACACACATTTCTTTCTCCCTCTCGAAGAAAGCTTAACCTCCATTTTTAAAATTTTCTTCTCTTTGAAACTTCTTCCATTCTTGTTCCACCTTTCATATCTCTTTCATTCCCCATAATTGGAGGAAAAGAAGCAAGATCCTCTGGATTTCTCATCATTAGATTCAGACAATAGTGAATTTATTTTTCACTTGAAGAGGTAAAATTTAGTTTCGGATTCCTTGTTTGATAGCTTAAATCAATGCGTGAAATCTTGCATACATGTTATTAGTTGGCCAGACAATAGGTCTGATGTATTTAATTGGTTTGATTCGAGCTCCATCGATGTTTTGAAGTTTTCTGCAAATCATGCTCAAGTTCGTTTTCAGTGACTTTGAGCTCCAACTTCTCTTTGATCCTACCTTGTTTTTGAAATCTAAAAGATGCATGATGTTCTTAGAAGTTTGGTGATCATGTTTTCTTTTTGAATCATCTCAAATGGTTGAGTAATAAGAGAGAAATTGAAGCGGGAAGGTGCATTGTTGAAAACTGTCTTGCGCGTGTTTTGATTATGGCTGCTTGGTCGGGATGATTACGTGTCCCTGCCTGATTGAACATGGATACATTTTTCTTTTACAGCGCATTTTCTAAACAACAGGTGTAATAGCCTTTGAATTTTTTTTTATTTTCTTCTCATATTTTCTTTTAATATTTTCTTCACTTCAAAAATTATGATGAAAATATTTTAAACTCCTTTTTCAATATATTTTCATATTTTCATATTTTTATTTTTATTTCTTTTTTTATCATTTCACTTGATTAAATAAATTCATGTGAATAATTAGGGTTTTATTATTCCTTTAAATCTTGAATTTTATTTTCCTATTTTTACTAAATCAAAAAATCCATAAAAAATATTTTTGGGCTCCACTCTCAGTTTATTACTTGAAAATATTTTTTGTCTTATTTTATAAAACTTTTGGATTACATGTTAAAATCATTTAGACATATAATCTTTTATTTGTATTATTTTTTGTTGAATTGTGTAAATAAGTTCCATTTCTTTTTTTCTTTTGAGATAAAATTCAAGAAAAATATGCTTTCTGATCCTTAGAATTTTCTTAACATTTGGGTTATTTTACATCAAATTTATTTGAACTGTAGATCTAATTGGTTGTTTTTTTAATGTAATTTCCTTTTTTAGGGTTTTTGCTTGAACATTCACAATAATTTATTAAAAGTTCTAACTTCCCATGCCTATAAAATCAGAGATGAAGTTGTTTAGAGTGCTTGAACATGTTGAGGCCATAAAAAACATTTTTCTGGAATTTTACAATGTGATTTCAAATTTTTCACAAATTATTTCCCAAAACTATCTAGTTTAAGCCTTTTGCTTGCTAGTTTCCAAGTTTACATTTCTAGAGCAAATTTCCATCTCAATCCAGGAACTCCAAATTTTATTTCTGAATTTTGTAAGACTTTAGGAAGTTAGAGTTTTATTTCATAATTTTTCAAGTCATTTTCATATTTTAAAACTATTTTTGACTTAGTTGTGCATCTAGGGTTTTACCTTTGACTAATATTTGTAAATTGAAAACTTTTGTACACAATTCTTGTTTAATTCTTGAAATAGTATGTGGTATTGTTTTAAGGATTATTTGAAGACAAATTCTTCAACATCATTGGATCTTGGATGTTGATAGGTTGATAAACCAAATCTATTAAAATGGACGAATGATGTTGATGATATTTGAAATTCTAATCCCTTCCCTCTTCATCTTATCCCACTTTTTTATTGTACAACATGTTATGGGATAATGATCTCTATATCATTTATCTAAACATGAAGTACATATATTGTTATTTACCGACCTCAAAATAGGTGTGACTTCTACATAAGTCCACTTACGATTGCTTAACACAGCGCTAAATTTTATCCCGATTTGAGAAAATGATCATTTGTGGCCCAAACTTATGTTTGCAAGCCCAAGTATGTTAATGTGAACCCTTTGATCCAATAACCTTAATATTCATTGTTAGGAGGCTTTGGTTCTACCAATATTCCAATGGATCTTCATCAATTTTGGTCAACACGGATCACTTAAACATCATTGGACATTAAATGTTGCCTTGAGGATTCTTAAATGGATGATATACTTGACAAAAAGTAAATGCAACTTACTGTTGAGAGGCTTTGGTTCTACCAATCCTCTAATGATTTCCAAATGCAAGTTTCAAGATAGTCATCCAACTAACCATTAACTTCTAACAATTGACTTTATTTTATGCTTTTATTTTATACTCTTTACTTTATGTACCATTTAATTTAGCATTTACATTTCATGCTTGTGATACAGTGGCAGAACCGACTGTTTAATACTGGTTTTGCGTTTATGTTTGCAAATGTCGCGGTAAGCAAGAGTCGCCACCGACTTTTCTTTTATCCAACAAAGGAAAGGGTGAAAAGAACAGAAAAAAGACCTTTTAGAGAGTTTTCTAAGTAATGGGGTAGATTATAGAAAGGGAAAGTGTTAGCACCCTTTCCATCCGTAGATATCTACGGGCTCTTAGATGCTAGCTCATGTTTTGAAAATTGCTTGTGCTTTTTGCTTTTCAAAAGTATTTGAAAATACCTTAGTGCGGCGATTGGCTTTATGATAACTTTTGTATCAGTCCTCAAGAGTGTGGACAAAGCGAATGTTTTTGAAAGTGTTTTTGAAATGTGTAAGTGTAGAAAATTTGTTTTATTTGAGAAAGCATCTAAAAACTATCTACTTGTACTCGAAAAAGTTCATTCTTTTCCTCATATCCTTTAAACAGTGTTATCCTACTATTTGTGAGTAGGTAGCCCTATCGTTGGATGTTTGAGGGACATTTGAAGGGACATTACGGTCACGACGGTAACTTGGCAAGGGAATTTAGTAACTGTACTAAAGTTGTAAGATCACTTTTAACCGAGGTAACATCGAGAGGGTCATCGAGGGACTTGTGATCTTTCAAACTAGAGGAAAATCACTAAAACTTCTCATGTTTCGAGAATTGTGACCGTTTTCCGAAGGCAACCGAAGTGGGATACCCTAGAGGTGCGTATGTGAAATTGTGTTCAATTCAATTATTTATCTTGTGCATTTAGGTTTGATAACGTTTTTTTTTTCAGTCTTGCCATGCAATCCTAATTACTAGCAGTTTATATGTACAGAAAAATGTAAAGTGCGAAGATAAAACCCTACGCTATTACATGGCTTCAGGGAGGGGGTTTATAATGTACAAAGATTGTGGGAAGAAAAAATAAAGAAAGCGGTAAAAATCCTAATTAGTTTATTACATCCAGTATACAGCTACAATAATGAATAGAAATTGCAAAAATAAATAATGCGCACGGAAGTTGAAAATACGTCTAACAACCTAGTAAGAAAATCGTTTTGCTTATTTTTTTTAAGAAAGTAAATAACCTAAAAATATATATAGAAAATAAAATTAATCAAGAAAAATAGTCTAAATTCTTTTTTAGTTTTTTTTTATTTAAAGAAAATAATTAAACATAAATTAAGTCCTAAGTTCTAATTTATTTTTAATTAAAGAAAAATAGTTAAAATAGTTATTAATTAATTAACAAAATTAATTTAATTAAAAACTAAAACTATATTTTTTGTGATTTTATTATTATATTATAATAATTAAATAAATGAAGAAAACAAATTAAAATAAAAATATATATAAAGCAAAGTGACAAAAACAATGCGCAATGGGCTAGGATAATTATAAATTGGGGGGTGCTGAAATTGAGTTTTGCTAGGCCCAAGTGAATGTTAAGCCCAGGCCATGTTGGATCAGGTGAGATGTGGCCTTGAGGGCGCATGGTGGATCTCAAATTGAAGCCTTTAGATCTAGACCCTTTATGATTTGAAGGCTAGATCTGGTGGTGTTTGGTACACTTCTGGCCATGTAGTGCATCGAATCTGCATGAAACAAGTTAGAAATATAAAAATGTAGCTTGCTGAGGAGTTTGTGATGTTTCAGGGCTTGGTAATGATTGCAAAAGCTTCAGGGAGCCTCCAGGAATGTATTTGGATATTTTGTTTGGACTGAGGAAGGTTGGAACCTAAAATGCGAATTTTATAACTTTGATAATTTTTGCAAAATTTGTAGAGCTTTTCCTAGTTGTATATCGTCTGTCTTGAAGCTTGCTAATGTGCCCTTTATATGGAGAGGGGGGAGGAGACAAGAGAACAAAGGTAATAAAAACCATAAACATGTGTTTTTAAAGCCATGAATGATGTTTTGTAACTTTTCCAAAGACATAGAAGCTTGTCCTTTTTTGAATTTGAATGAATGTGGAAATTTCTTGCACGAAATTTTATGGGCCTAGGCTGTCCAAAACATCAACCCAAAGCTCAAAGCCCATTTCCAATTATTTTATACATTTTATTTTATATTTATTTGAAATAAATTAAAATAAATATGAATAAAATAGTTAGCAAATTCAAGGCATGGCAAGAATAATTTTATAGATCCTCTATAGGCTTAGGAAGATGTTTGAAGTCCAAGAAATTAAGCCATTGACCTAAAACTTCAAGTTTGCTCAATGCATAATTCTTGAAAAATCCCAAAATTTCTCAACTTGGGCAAGCCATAAATTGCTAAATTTGTATCTCATTATGATGATCTTTGACTTTTTGGAAAGCCCAAGATGTATAACTCAATACCTCTCTTAATCAATTTTGCATTTGAAGATTTTATCTTGATGTAAATGGTCTTGACAAAAAGTGCCTTTTGTTGACTTTCTAAAAATGACATGTAATGTATAAGCTTGTATCTTTGAAATGGTGCATTTTTTGGACTTGAGGGTTGAAGAGAAGTTGTAGGGAATTAGACTTTCTGCAAAATTATCTTTTTTTTGGAAACAATGGATGAAGTATGAGAAAGTTATGCCTGGTCAAAGTTTGATTGACTTTTCCTATAGAAACCCTAATTAGTAATTCTTGACTTTTGATGAATAAGGAGCATTTCTTGAGGGATCATGATCAACACTTGATCAAATGATGGATATCACTTCGAAATGTTGATATTGACCAAAAATCTTGAAGTTTGACTGTATATAGACCATAGTTGACTTTTGACCTAGTATAGTTGATTTTCAAGCATTTAAGCAATTGACTGAGCAAACTTGTAGTGCAAGGTATGAAATTTTTCATGGATAATCTTGAAGACATATTAGGACTATAGAAGACATTTGATACCTTTGGAGCTCACACATCTTGGTGAAAAATGAAATCCTAGTTGGAAGGCCAATGCTTGGGAGGAGAATTTGTCTGATCAATTCTTGGTCAACCTTGAGAAATTGAGAACCTCTAGTAGTATGTCTTGTGTGAAAATGGGAGGGAAAATTTTGGGATACAACAGTTTCCCCTGTTCAATCTTCTTAAACCTGGGGATTTAGATTGGCTTGTATGCCTTTCGTGATCTGAAGATGGAATATGATTGAACACTAGAGTGCCTAGAAATCTGCACTCGCATGAAGTAATACTGATGGTTGATGACATCGGGAATGGACTTACAAATGCCATTTCGAGAAGATGATTGAAAGTCGTCGGAGATGGGCTTAAAGACACCATCCAGAGAATATGACGGAGAGCCGTCAGACATTGGGCTTAAAGATGCCATCCAGAGTATATGCTGACTTTATAAGAGGTCTCTTTATGGGGACTCATGTTCCTGTTGTCTGAGGAGGAGTCCACTGGGGGATGTTGATTTCTGTTGTTTTCCTGTTTGAGGAAAACTCTATGGGGAATAGAGTCTAGGAACTTCAGTTGTCCATGGCTCTACTGAGGGGTTATATCTGGATTGGAGAGATGAAAGTTTTCTTTTTTCTGGTTGAATTCCAGGCTTCGCAGTAATTTGCTGGGGAGAATGAAATTAACTGCTATCTGGAAATGTATAAGAAGAAACCTTTGTGGGGCTGTTTCAGGATTAGTCTGGGTAAGACTTCATTTGGAAGTGTATGAGAAGGAACCTGGGTAGGGTTGTTTTAGTACATATATGAGAGGGAGCCTGGGTAGGGAAGTTTCAGGATGTGTCCTGGTAAAACTACATTTGGAAATTGTAAGAAGGAACCTGGGTAGGGTTGCCTCAGGATGAGTCCGTGTAAAACTACATCTGGAAATCGTGAGAAGGAACCTAGGTAGGGTTACCTTAGGATGAGTCTGTAAAACTGCATTTGGAAATTCAAGAGAAGTATCCTAGGTAGGGTTTCCTCAGGATGAGTCTGTGTAAAAATACATCTGGAGAATGTGAGAAGGACCCTGGGTTGGGTTGCTTTAGGATGAGTCTGTGTAAAACTGCATCTGGAAATTCAAGAGAAGGAACCTGGGTAGGGTTTCCTCAGGATGAGTCCGTGTAAAAGTGCATCTAAAAATTCAAGAGAAGAAACCTGGGTAGGGTGGCCTTAGGATGAGTCCGTGTAAAACTGCATTTGGAAATTCAAGAGAAGGAATCTGAATAGGGTTGCCTTAGGATGAGTCTGTGTAAAAATGCATCTGGAGATTGTGAGAAGGAACCTGGGTAGGGTTGCTTCAGGATGAGTCCGTGTAAAACTTCAGAAGGAGGGAGAAAGAACCCTTGTAAGATTTCTTCATGAAGAGCCCGTATAAAGCTGTATTTGGAAGTCAGAAGAAACCTGTGTAAGATTGCTTCATGAAGAGCCCGTATAAAGTTTTATTTGGAAGTAAAAAGAAACCCGTGTAAGATTGCTTCATGATGAGCCCGTGTAAAGTTGTATTTGGTCGCACAGATAATTACTCTATTTTGTTTCAAGAGCTAATCCTGGACCTGTTGAAAATTGTTGATGATAAATATATGTTGATTGATCTTTCTTGAAAAGGTAAAGCATTAGCTGTATGCAATATCATGATGTATGAAATGCATTGTGTAATGGTGTTCTCAAAATAAATGAGATTGGGATGTATGCATTTGTACTGCAAATGCTATGAAGTTTGTAGAATTATGTATGAATGCAATATGTGAATGTATCAGTTGTTCTATTGCAGCACTGTTGAATGGCAAATAAATCCATGATTGCAGCTGGCGGTAAAGAATGTAGGTCTTCAGATTTTTTTGAAGTTGAACTACTGGGAGATGAACTTCCGTTGTTAGAGAAATAAACTCTATTGGGGAAGGAAAGCTCTATGCACTTCCTGGGGATTTTGTGAAATCCTATTGGGGAATCCTGATAATTTTGATGACTTTACTGGGGAAAACCTGATGTGGAGCAGTAGTTGGAAATTCCTGTTCTACCGGGGATACAAGAAGACCTGACATCACTAGGTTGTAAGCTGAGGATATGGTGGAGACTTTTTAGTAAGATGCCCCTGCCTCTGTACCTGCTAGAGAAAGTACATGTGGAGACTTTTTGGATGGTTTGAGTGTCATCCCAACTCCTGAGGTGCTTGGTAAATGCTTATCAGGATGATAAGTCTTCTACTGATAAATAAATGACAAGATAACGGGACATAGTCGTACATTTTTAATCCCTAACTTTTTCCTGGACCGTCCTTTCGGGTTTTTAGTCCACCGGAATACCCTTTTTTGCTCAAGCCGCCTTTTTAGGTTTTCGACTTTCCGGGTGTACAAGATTTTTGTATATATCCCTAATTTTTTCCCGAACTCTTTTGGTTCGCCGGTATGCCCTTAATTTTTCTTAGGCCTGTCAACCTAGCGGGTCTTTTTCATGCGTAGTATTTTCTGACTATGTCCGTGCTCATAGGATGTGGAGAGTTGTCACCGTCTATGACAACAAGTGTTGTAGAAATGCCAGAAAATTTTTATGTGATCGCATGTTCCCTTTCATACGTGGGAGCTTGTGTGGGGCTGCTTCAGGATGAATCTGGTGCACCTGATGTTTGATCAAGTTTCTGATAGTCTTGAATTTCCTAGGTATTTTTCTAAGAATTATCATGTAAGGATTCAAAGACATGATACAGACACCATCTGATACTATTGGCACAGACAAGCAATTTGGTGGTACCAAAGATTCAAATTTCACAGTGATTTTCTACTGGAATCCCCGATCAATGTAACAGCCCCCGAGTGATTCAGATGGAGATATGCCTCTGGCTATTCAGCATTTTTGGAGAGATTCTTTGCATATTGGCTTGACTGCCCCAAATTAATTAGACACCATGTCATGCCCCTTGATTATGAAAGGCTTGTTATTAGGAATGTTTTTTCCGTCTGAGGTGATTCTGTCCATTGAGGGGGTCTTCGTTCACTGAATATTTGTTGTGTGAATTTCTCTGCCATTTGAACAATTAACCATATGCAAACAATGTCATTTGAAAATGCATTTTTTGTAGTAAATCAAAATTTACAAGAATGTGATATCAACTCATGCTTTATAGAAAACCTTACAGGAGTCAGGATACCTTTGTATCAGTATGCTCTTGAGCTAACCCATGTTTCTGCTAGGACTTTTAAGGGTTGTAAAGTGGCTTGGTTCACAATTTAAGAAACAAAGGATAAAGGCTCAAAATTTATTTGTACCCGCTTGTTCTTCATGATGTTCTTCAGTCATATGCTCGGTTAATTGTACATTTCGAATCCCAGTTGAGTTTTGGAATGTTGGCCCTGATATTCCGGTGGTGGTTCATAAATTGAACGTTTGTTTGAGAAGGCAGCCATTTTTGTGACCTTTTCTTTTTGTTGAGGATTTGTAGGACCTCTTTCTTTTTTGAATTTTCTATCCCTGTCTTTTGCTTGAACTGTTTCTTTTGTGATTACAGCCAGCGGGATTCCCCCTTTTTTTTTCTTAAGCCTCCTTCATAGGTTTTGACTTAATGGGATTTTATTTTGAGAGATAATGATTGTTTGTTCTTAATGATTATGTGGAACCATCACCATCTTTTGGAGTGCATCATCTGCACTATTTGTCGTATAGGAAGGGAAAGCTTGCGACTGAATGCACATCTGAATTAACTAAGAAAACTACCCTGCCCCAGGTTATTATTAAGGATTTTAATTTGTGTGAAAAGAAAACTCCTACTTCTTAGGATCAAAGGGGTTGACTAGGGATTATCTTCCTTATAACTCCACTGTTTAGGATTTAAAACAACGCATGTACATCGTCAGCGGGGTCTGTTCAAAAGCATACTATAGAGATTGTGGTATCGTTCTCGCCATCCTCCCTCTAAATACTTACAGATTTTAATCAAGAGTTGAATATCACAAAAAGAAAGTAAGAAAGTGGTTTAAGCATAATGAAAACAAATTAATTCAATATAAACAAGTGCAATGCATTAATGAAATAACAAAGTTTTACATGACAATAATTTTTTGAGCAAACAAAAAAAATACAACTTGAGAATTCAAATGAACAAAAATACTCTTAATCCTGGCCATGATTTGGCATGGGAGAAGTGATCACGTTTGGAGTCTCAGGATGTTCGAACTCAATCTCCTTGTCGTCAATCATATTTTGAATCTTGTATTTCGGTGCCCAACAATCGTTAGTATCGTGCCTAGGACTTCCAGAATGATAGGCACGCCTTGCATCAGGATTCTAGTTAAGAGAAGAAGTCTTAGGGTTTGGATGAGGTCCTATCAACGTAATAAAATTCATACTCAACATATGTTGTAAAGCTTGAGACAGTGGCATGTTGATCTTGGTAAACTGTCTCTTAGGCTTGTCTTGCCTTTGCTGATTACCCCGTTGTTGTGGTCGTTGCACACGTGCCGAATTAGAGACCAGCACTACACCTACAGATTGGTGGTAGTCTACCTTATTACGACCCTTCTGGCCATACACAATATTGGCTTCCCTCTTACCAGCAAACGGCTTCTTCTCAGCATTAGAAGATGCATCCATCGCGATCTTTCCACTCTTGACACCATTTTCGATCCTTTCTCCAGTCAGAACCATCTCTGTGAACCCGGATGAGAAAATCCCAATCGAAAGATTAAAGAACGGGCATATCAGAGTGCCCGTGAAAATGTGCCATTTCCCGATCATTCAGAGGAGGTTGTACCCTGCCAGCTAGATCCCTCCATTTCTGGGCATATTCCTTGAAGCCTTCGCTAGAACCCATAAACATGCTTTGAAGTTGTGTACGAGTTAGAGCGAGGTCAACATTGTATTGGTACTTCTTGTAGAAAGCAGAAGCCATGTCTTCCCAGGTATGAATGTCTGTTCTTTCTAGCTGATAGAACCACTCTAGTTACGTGCCAGCTAAACTTTCTTGGAAGAAATGGACCCATAACTTCCGGTCAGCAGTGTGAGGCTGGATCTTCTTGACATAGGACCTTAAGTGCAACTTAGGGCAGGAGACTCCTTCATACTTAGCAAATGTGGGAACCTTGAACTTTAGTGGGATGACCACTCCCGGAACCAGCCCTAACTCTTCAAAGTCCAAGCCAAGTACTTGCTGAATCTCCATAGCATTGAGATGATCCTTCAGCTGTTTATATTTATTGTTAGCATGAGGATATTGTTCCTTAGAGTAATCAGCTTCTTCTTCATCAACCTCGGGGTTGTTGACTTCTTCATGATTATCCCCTTCGTTTGATGGAGTTATGAGATCTAGAGCTCGTTTAACCATTCCTCTGAGTCTTCTTCCCATATTCAAGATGCATGCCGGTTTCTTTGCCTTCTTCTTATCTTTGATGACTAGAGCTTTCAGTTCTTCCTGCCCCTGGGCCAAAGCCATGAACATTTGTTGGAACTGAGCTTTTTGAGCTCGAAGGTCTTTTACTGTTTCTTCAAGGGCCATTTCTTTTACTGAAATAAAAAGCGATAAGACGAGAAACCTGTACTGGAAGACCTGTTATGAAATGGCATGCATGCAATGTTTTCAAGGATCTCGCGGGGTAAACAAGAAAATGTTAGAACTTTAAATTTGTAGCTTTTATTGAAAAACTTCGTATCATTGAGTGTCCTTCTACGAGAGTCAAGCTCACCATGTCAAGTGGGTCATAGCCCCTGACTCAAGTTGTTGAGTTTTGATCTTTTGATGACATTGGCTAGAGGAAAATAAATCCCATTGCCCCTTCCTAGACGTATGATTTATGATAACCTGCATCACAAACCCTTGAGATCCTTGAAATGGTTAAGGAAATGTGTTACGATGTGTATGCTATGCGTTAAGCAAAAGTGTAAGGTGATGAAGTCAAGTGAGTCTAAGAAGTCCAGGTTATTGGATAATGACTGTAAACAAATCCTGCAAGGAGATCATGTTGTTAGATAAAAACCCTGCAAGTAGCTCAAGTTAAAAGCAAACAAATCATACAAGCAACCTTAGTTTTAGGCTTGCATGGGGTTTGTAGGTAAGCACCCTCTTGAAATTTAGTTGGCTCAACCTGTCCTAGTAATAGCATCCGGGTTCTAAGGGATCTCAATATTACTGATCTTTCCCACATGTTTCATTCCGATCGACAACTGAATTTCCATCAAACAAAACTCGGGAGTTAAATCTAAATCAGTGTAGTATCGAGTATCAACCGACTTAGGACTACACCAAAGACGACTATCTCACTACTTCTTAATGTCCAAGTTGGTCAATTAAAGGTTCTAAGGTCAGTTGATGGTTTATGACACCATGCATCGGCCCCATATTCTCCTTGATTACTCAAGGGCTACCAGTACTAACCAAAGTGTCACATCAACGTAGTTATCGCCTCAACTGTGTCGGTATACCCCATACAGTTTCCACGATCTATTGCTACTTACCTAAAAGGTACCTTAGATCTGGGTGTAGGATCTATAGTAACCCAAACAAAGCCCTTAAAAGTAATGGAATCAAAGCATACAAAGCAGTTAAATAATGAACTAACTCTAAGGTAACCCCACTTTTTGTATTCCTCAGCAGAGTCGTCAGTTCTGTGATACGGTGGCAGAACCGACTGTTTAATACTGGTTTTTCATTTGTGTTCACAAATGTCTTCGTAAGCAAGAGTCGCCACCGACTTTTCTTTTATCAAACAAAGGAAATGGTGAAAAGAAAATAAAAAGACCTTTTTGATAGTTTTCCGAGTAAGGGGTAGATTATGGAAAGGGAAGGTGTTAGCACCATTTCCATCCATAGTTATCTACGAGCTCTTAGATGCTAGCTCATGTTTTGAAAATTGCTTGTGCTTTGTGGTTTTGAAAAGTATTTTAAAATGCCTTAGTGTTGACAAAGAGAATGTTTTTGAAAGTGTTTTTGAAATGTGTAAGTGTAAAAAGTTTATTTTATTTGTGCAAGGATCTAACAGCTATCTACTTATAATCGAAAAAGTTCGTTCTTTTCCTCCTATCCTTTAGATAGTGCTATCCTACTATTAGTGAGTAGGTAGCCCTATCATTCAATGTTTGAGGGACATTCGAAGGGACATTACGGTCACGACGGTAACTTGGCAAGGAATTTTAGTAATTATCCTAAAGTTCTAAGATCACTTTTAACAGAGGCAACATCGAGAGGGTCATCAAGGGACTTGTGATCTTTCAAACTAGAGGACAATCACTAAAACTTCTCACATTTCGAGAATTGTGGCCGTTTTCTGAAGGCAAACGAAGTGGTATACCTTAGAGGTGCGTATGCGCAATTGTGTTCAATTCAATTATTTATCTTGTGCGTTTAGGTTTGCTAAAGTTTTTGTTTTTAGTCTTGCCATGCAATGCTAATTACTAGCAGTTTATATGTACAGAAAAATGTAAAGTGCGAAGATAAAACCCTACGTTATTACATGGCTTCAAGGAGGGGGTTTACAATGTACAAAAATCGGGGAAGAAAAAAATAAAGAAAGCGGTAAAAATCCTAATTAGTTTATTACTTCCAGTATACAGGTACAATAATGAATAGAAATTGCAAAAATAAATAATGCACGCGGAAGTTGAAAATACGTCTAACAACCTAGTAAGAAAATCTTTTTGCTTATTTTTTATTTAAGAAAGTAAATAACCTAAAAATCTATTTAGAAAATAAAATTAATCAAGAAAAATAGTTTAAATTCTTTTTTAGTTTTTTTAATTATTTAAAGAAAATAATTAAACATAAATTAAGTCCTAAGTTCTAATTTATTTTTAATTAAAGAAAAATAGTTAAAATAATTATTAACTAATTCACAAAATTAATTTAATTAAAAACTAAAACTATATTTTTTGTGATTTTATTATTATATTATACTAATTAAATAAATGAATAAAACAAATTAAAATAAAATAAAATATAAAGCAAAGTGACAAAAACAATGCGAAATGGGCCAGGATAATTAGAAATTGGGGGGTGCTGAAATTGAATTTTGCTAGGCCCAAGTGAATGTTAAGCCCAATCTATGCTGGATCAGGTGAGATGAGGCCTTGAGGGCACATGGTGGATCTCAAATTAAAGCCTTTAGATCTATACCCCTTATGATTTGAAGGCTAGATCTGATGGTGTTTTGTACACTTCTGGCCATGTAGTGCATCGAATGTGTATGAAACAAGTTAGAAAATATAAAAATGGAGCTTGCTGAGGCGTTTTATGATGTTTCAGGGCTTGGTAATGATTGCAAAAGCTTCAAGGAGCCTCCAGGAATGTATTTGGATCTTTTGTTTGGACTGAGGATGGCTGGAACCTAAAATGCGAATTTTATAACTTTGATAATTTTTGCAAAATTTGTAGAGCTTTTCCAGGCTATATGTCGTGTGTCTTGAAGCTTGCTAATGTGTACTTTATAAAGAGAGGATGGAGGAGACAAGAGAATAAATGTAATAACAACCATAAACATGTATTTTTAAAGCCATGAATGATGTTTTGTAACTTTTCCAAATACATGGAATCTTGTTCTTTTTGAATTTGAATGAATATGGATATTGCTTGCACGAAATTTTATGGGCCTAGGTTGTCAAAAACATCAACCCAAAGCTCAAAGATCATTTCCAATTATTTTATACATTTTATTTTATATTTATTTGAAATAAATTAAAATAAACATGAATAAAATAGTTAGCAAATGTAAGGCATGGCAAGAATAATTTTAGAGGTCCTCTATAGGCTTAGGAAGATGTTTGAAGTCCAAGAAATTAATCCATTGACCTAAAACTTCAAGTTTGCTCAATGCATAATTCTTGAAAATCCCAAATTTTCCCAACTTGGGAAAGCCATAACTTGCTCAATTTTTATCTCATGATGATTATCTTAGACTTTTTGGAAATCCCAAGATGTCTACTTCAATCCTTATTTTGATAAATTTGGCATTTGAAGGGTTTATCCTGATGTAAATGGTCTTGACAAAAAGTTCCTTTTGTTGACTTTATGAAAATGACATGTAATGTATAAGCTTGTATCTTTCAAATGGTGCTTTTCTTGGACTTTAGGGCTGGAGAGAAGTTGTAGGGAATTGGATTCTTTTCAAAATGATCTTTGGTTGGGAAAAAATGGATGAAGTGTGAGAAAGTTATGCCTGGTCAAAGTTTGTTTGACTTTTCCTACAAAAACCCTAATTAGTAGTTCTTGACTTTTGATAAATTAGGAAAATTTCATGAGGGGTCGTGTTCACCCCTTGATCAAATGATGGATATCACTTTGAAATGTTGTTGTTAATCAAAAATCTTGAAGTTTGACTTTATATAGACCATAGTTGACTTTTGACCTAGTATAGTTGATTTTCAAGCATTTGAGCAATTGACTGAGCAAACTTGTAGTGCAAGGTATGAAATTTGTCATGGATAATCTTGAAGACATATTAGGACCATGGAAGACATTTGAGACCTTTGGAGATAACACATCTTGGTTAAAAATTAAACCCTAGTTGGAAGGTCAATGCTTAGGAGGAGAATTTGTCTGATCAATTCTTGGTCAACCTTAAGCAATTGAGGACCTCTATGAGTATGTCTTCTATGAAAATGGGAGGGCAAATTTTGGGGTACAACAATTCTATTTTCATATTTGCTCACTTGAGCATTTACATTTATGCCATTTTTTATTTTGCTCACTTGAGCTTTTCTTTTCTTTTTGAAGATACCTAATAATTAACATGAACCATAAAAAACATTAATGATACTATTTGGTTACTATCCTTGGCATTATGGAGTATTATACTTCTTGGACTTAGGATTAGAGACCTTTATCATTTGTTGGAGACCTTGTAACCTTAATTTATATTTTGTATGGAGTTCTTGAGGTTTACCTCAAGACATTGGGTTGTTTGTTTGTTTTGTGTGCATGTTATTGTGATTACATACTTTATATGTAATCTGGAATTCATCTATATACAGCCGTTACTCTGCCCAATTTTTGTGAAAACTTAATAAACTTGAAGTTTGGTTCTCTCAAGAGGTCTAGTATCTTTGCTTGCTTGGTTTCAATCCAAAGAATGGGAATTCTATCTTGACTCATAATGTCAAGTATTGGCTTCTTGTTGGTTAGATGGTTCTTATCCATAGCTTGTACCTTATGCCTTAGGTTATTCTCTTCATCTCCTCCCATCTTCTTTAATTTCAAAAATATTCTCCCTCCTTTTGAAAACTCTTCTTATTTCTAAACTTGAACCACTTTCATAATAAACTTGGACTTAGGTCCATTAATTTTTAAAACATTTTCATAAATAAACTTCAATCAATTTAATCATACCTTGACATTTTTGTGAGAAGACTAAAAGTCAATCAATCTCATTCAAACCATTTTTCCATTTCAGCTCTTATCTTTAAAACCTTTCTAAAAAGATTGGACTCTTGCCAATCGTTTTAGTGATGCAAACAACTATACTTCTACAATATGTAGTGAAGAGAGATATTTTCCACTTGGTGTTGAGTGAGGCATTGTTGGTTTTAAAATCCAGGCCATATCTTCAACTTTGAGATAATGCAAATTCTCCTTTCTCGTGATTGTGGGTAGTTAGTATGTTTTCCACACGGACAATGACGATGATGTCTTATTTCATAAAACTAACCAACACACTTGTGTTTTAAAATTTATAAAGAGGAACCACGTGTACCCTGATCCCCTATTGCACAGAAGGTGGTGTGTAGGTACTAAAGGTTCACAACCACGGAGGATGCAAAAATCATAAAAATTATATTTCTTTTCTCACTTCCACCATCTATTTTTATAAAACATTTTATAGCCAAAATATACATATTTTACAAAGAGGTTCCTACGGATTACCGTAGATGTTTAGGGTTCTAATACCTTCCCTTTGCATAGCCAACCCCCTTACCTTGAATCCTTCCCCCTCTTTTAGGTTATCCACTCTTTTCCCATTCCTTTGGAAACAATAAAGCGCGGTGGTGATTCTTATTTTGATATGTACAAGTCTAGTCAATCTAATGGCTTAGTCTTAACATTTCTACCACTATAAATGGAAAGAGGAAGAAAGATATTTACAAAATAAGATTATCAGATTTGGAAAATCAAAATGTAAAATGTCTCCTGGCTGTTCAAGAATAGAAATGGGTCTGGCACAGACGTCTGGGTCATGTTAGCTTGGAAAAAATTTCTCAAATAAATAAACTTAGATTAGTCAGAGGCTTGCCCAATCTGAAGTATACTTCATATGCTCTTTGTGAAGCTTTTCAGAAAGGAAAATTTTCAAAAACCTCTTTCAAAGTTAAAAGAAATTTTTCTACTTCTAGGCTATTAGAACTTCTTCACATTGACATATTTGGACCAGTTAAAACAACTTCTACCAATGTTAATAAATATGGACTTGTCATCATTGATGATTATAGCATATGGACATGGGTAAAATTCTTGACACACAAGGATGAGTCACACTCTGTATTTGCTTCCTTCTGTTCCAAAGTGCAAAATGAAAAATATTGCAAAATAGTTAGAGTTAGAAGCGATCATGGTGGAGAATTTGAAAACAAATATTTTGAAGAAAAAAATTATTCAAATGGCATTGTCCATGATTTCTCCTGTCCTAGAACTCCACAACAAAATGGGGTTGTAAAAGGAAAACAAAACACTGCAAGAAATGGCTCGCACCATGCTCCAAGAAACTCATATGGCTAAGCACTTCTTGGCAGAAGCAATGAATACTTCGTGTTATATTTGAAATAAAACCTCCATAAGACCTATTTTGAGTAAGACTCCTTATGAATTATGAAAGAATAGAAAGCCTGACATTTCTTATTTCCATCCATTTGTATGTATATGTTATATGTTGAACACTAAAGAGAATGTGGGTAAGTTTGATTCCAAGGCATAGAAGTGTCTGTTGTTAGGATACTCTGAACGCTCTAAAGGCTTCAAAGTATACAACACAAAATCAATAATTATGGTGGAATCAGTCCATGTCATATTTGATGATAAGCTTGACTATTAAAAGTCAAAGCTGTATGAAAAGCTTGCAGATGTAACTATAACGTTCACTGAGCCAAAGGAGAAGACTCAAGAAGATAAAGAATCAGAATCTCCTTCTTTTCATGGTTTTTATAGTCCTTATGATCAACCTCAACAAAGGAAGAAGAGAATTACATCCTCCCATCCTTGAGATATCATTCTTGGAAGTAAAGATGCTCCAGTCAGAACAGGATCAGATCTGAAACCTTCTGATGAAGTGCTTCTGGTTTTAGTTTCTTTAATAGAACCTACATCTATTGATGTATCCCTTCTAGATAAATATTGGACTCTATACATGTCATCGGAACCAGATGAGTGTTCAGAAACAAACTCAATGAGAAAGGTAAAGTTGTCAAAAATAAAGAACGACTGATTGCACAAGCTCATAGTCAACAAGAAGGGATGGACTATACATAAATCTTTGCACCAGTCACCAAGTTAGAAGCTATCCGTTTGTTAGTTTCTTTTTCTGTAAATTATAACATCATCCTTTATCAGATGAATGTTAAGAGTGCATTTCTGAATGGTTATATTTCAGAAGAAGTGTACGTCAAACAACCTCCTGGATTTGAAAATTTTGAGAAATCAAACCTTGTTTTTAAAATAAAGAAATGTCTTTATGGTATAAAACAAGCTTCGAGAGCTTGGTGTGAAAAATTGAATAATTTTCTTGTAGAAAATAAATTTACTATAGGAAAGGTTGACACTATACTCTTCTGCAAAACCTTCAAAAATGATATTTTAATTGTTCATATTTTTGTTGATGATATTATTTTCAGTTCTGCTAATCCATCCCTCTGCGAGGAATTCTCTAAGTTATTGCAGGATGTGTTTGAAATGAGTATGATGGGAGAACTGGAGTTCTTTATGGGAATCCAGATTGATAAAAACTAGAGGCTACTTACATTTATTAAAGTAAGTACACCAACGAACTTCTGAAGAAATTAAACATGACATATTACACTGTAGCAAAGACTCTAATTCATCCAACATGTATTCTTGAGAAAGAAGAGGTAAGTGAAAAAGTTTGTCCAAAGCTGTATTGTGGTATGATAGGCTCTCTTTTATATCTGACTGCATCTAAACGTGATATTTTATTTAGTGTTCATCTTTGTGCTAGATTCCAATTTGATCCTAAGGAATCTCATTTAACTTCTGTTAAGAGAATTCTAAGGTATCTGAAAGGAACGACTAACCTTGGCTTGATGTATGAAATAACATCAGAGTACACTCTTTCTGGTTTTTGTGATGCAGACTACGCTGGAGATAGACTAGAGAGGAAGAGTACTTCTAGAAATTATCAGTTTCTAGGCAAGAATTTGATCTCATGGTCAAGCAAGAGGCAATCAACAATCTCTCTCTCAACATCAGAAGTAGAGTATATCTCAGCAGCACTATGAAACACTCAGATGCTCTAGATGAAGAACCACCTGGAAGATTATCAGATTTCTGAGAGTAACATTCCTATATTTTGTGACAATACTGCTGCTATTTGCTTGAATGCTGAGAATATCAAACGCATCACCTAAATAGACTTACTGTATATCACACTCTACCTAGGCAATGCACGAGCAGTTACTTTCCTTGGAATTGATTAATCATGACTACATTTATTAACCACTCTTATATTTTGTGTCCGAGGAACAGTTATTTCATGTCGCATTCTTATGTTTTGTCTGATATGACTACTAAGATCTTCCATGTTTGGATCTAATTAAGTGTTCTCGTGTTCTTCTATCTTAACTTTTGATCTACTTCTCTTTTCATTCCCTGATTTTAGCAGTCTTTGACGTCATCTGGTCTCTCTCTCTCACTCTCTCTCTCTCTCTCTCTCTCTCTCTCTCTCTCTCTCTCTCTCTCTCTCTCTCTCTCTCTCTCTCTCTCTAAATATATATATATATATATATATATATATATATATATATATATATATATATATATATATATATATATATATATATATATATATATATATATATATATTAATTCCTTTAAGTGCTTCAATCGTCTCATTTCTTGAAAGACTTGAGTGAATATTTATATATCCTCTCATTTATAGTCCTTCATCAAGTCCTTATCCTCGTATTATCTTTAATCGTTTCTTCTCTTCAAGCTTTTTTGCATACCATGGCTTTTAGTGCCTTTCAAGGAGATGAAAATCTTCTCGGGGTAATCAAAGGGAAAAGACCCAACTATGTGTCTGATAATGGTTTCATCAATGGTTTTATTGAAAATCAAGGATAGTTTGGGTATGCAATAATGCTTACAAGTCCAATTTTTTGAAAATCAGTGTTTGGCTTCATGTTTTTGTTAGTGTTGATGGAAACTTCACTCATTCTCATATTTGTGAGTGTCCTTCTATGAGAGTCAAGCTCACCATGTCAAGTGGGTCATAGCCCCTGACTCAAGTTGTTGAGTTTTAATCTTTTGACGACATTGGCTAGAGGAAAATAAATCTCATTGCCCCTTCCTAGACGTATGATTTATGATAACCTGCATCACAAACCCTTGAGATCCTTGAAATGGTTAAGGAAATGTTGGGACATGATGTTATGATGTGTATGTTGTGCGTTAAGCAAAAGTGTAAGGTGATGAAGTCAAGTGAGTCTAAGAAGTCCAGGTTACTGGATAATGACTGTAAACAAATCCTACAAGGAGATCATGTTGTTAGATAAAAACCCTGCAAGTAGCTCAAGTTGAAAGCAAACAAATCACACAAGCATCCTTAGTTTTAGGCTTGAATGGGGTTTGTAGCTAAGCACCCTCTTGAAATTTAGTTGACTCAACCTGTCCTAGTAATAGCAACTGGGTTCTAAGGGATCTCAATATCACTGATCTTTCCCACATGTTTCATTCCGATTGACAACTGACTTGCCACCAAACAAAACTTGGGATCTCAATGAGTGTAGTATCGAGTATCAACCGACTTAGGACTACACCAAAGATGGCTATCTCACTACTTCCTATTGGCCAAGTTGGTCAATTAAAGGTTCTAAGGTCAGTTGATGCTTTATGACACCATGCATCGGCCCCGTATTCTCCTTGATTACTCAAGGGCTACCGGTACCAACCAAAGTGTCACATCAACGTAGCTATCGCCTCAACTGTGTCAGTATACCCCGCACAGTTTCCACGATCTATTGTTACTTACCTAAAAGGTACCCTAGATCCGGGTGTAGGATCTATAGTAACCCAAATAAAGCCCTCAAAAGTAATGCAATCAAAGCATACAAAGCAGTTAAATAATGAACTAACTCTAAGGTAACCCCACTTTTTGTATTCCCCAGCAGAGTCGTCAGTTCTGTGATACAGTGGCAGAACCGACTATTTAATATTGGTTTTGCATTTGTGTTTGCAAATGTCGCTGTAAGCAAGAGTCGCCACCGACTTTTCTTTTATCAAACAAAGGAAAGGGTGAAAAGAACATAAAAAGACCTTTTCGAGAGTTTTCTGAGTAAGGGGGGTAGATTATGGAAAGGGAAGGTGTTAGCAACGTTTCCATCCATAGTAATCTACGGGCTCTTAGATGCTATCTCATGTTTTGAAAATTTCTTGTGCTTTGTGTTTTGTGCTTTTGAAAAGTATTTGACAATGCCTTAGTGTTGACAAAGAGAATGTTTTTGAAAGTGTTTTTGAAATGTGTCAGTGTAAAAAGTTTGTTTTATTTGAGCAAGTATCTAACATCTATCTACTTGTAGTCGAAAAAGTTCGTTGTTTTCCTCCTATCCTTTAGACAGTGCTATCCTACTATTAGTGAGTAGGTAGCCATATCGTTGAATGTTTGAGGGACATTCGAAGGGACGTTACGGTCATGACGGTAACTTGGAAAGGAATTTTAGTAATTGTCCTAAAGTTCTAAGATCACTTTTAACTGAGGCAACATCGAGAGGGTCATCAAGGGACTTGTGATCTTTCAAACTAGAGAACAATCACTAAAACTTCTCACATTTCGAGAATTGTGGTAGTTTTCCAAAGGCAACCGAAGTGGTAAACCCTAGAGGTGCGTATGCGCAATTGTGTTTAATTCAATTATTTATCTTGTGCGTTTAGGTTTGCTAACGTTTTTGTTTTCAATCTTGCCATGCAATCCTAATTACTAGCAGTTTATATGTACAGAAAAATGTAAAGTGCGAAGATAAAACCCTACGCTATTACATGGCTTCAGGGAGGGGGTTTACAATGTACAAAAATCGGGGGAAGAAAAAAATAAAGAAAGCGGTAAAAATCCTAATTAGTTTATTACGTCCAGTATACAGGTACAATAATGAATAGAAATTACAAAAATATATAATGTGCGCGGAAGTTGAAAATACGTCTAACAACCTAGTAAGAAAATATTTTTGCTTATTTTTTATTTAAGAAAGTAAATAACCTAAAAATCTATTTAGAAAATAAAGTTAATCAAGAAAAATAGTCTAAATTCTTGTTTAGTTTTTTTTATTATTTAAAGAAAATAATTAAACATAAATTAAGTCCTAAGTTCTAATTTATTTTTAGTTAAAGAAAAATAGTTAAAATAGTTATTAATTAATTCAAAAAATTAATTTAATTAAAAACTAAAACTATATTTTTTGTGATTTTATTATTATATTATACTAATTAAATAAATGAAGAAAAAAATTAAAATAAAATAAAATATAAAGCAAAGTGACAAAAACAATGCGAAATGGGGGTGCTGAAATTGAATTTTGCTAGGCCCAAGTGAATTTTAAGCCCAGGCTATGCTGGATCAGGTGAGATGAGGCCTTGAGGGTGCATGGTGGATCTCAAATTGAAGCCTTTAGATCTAGACCCCTTATGATTTGAAGGCTAGATCTAATGGTGTTTTGTACACTTCTGGCCATGTAGTGCATCGAATGTGTATGAAGCAAGTTAGAAAATAAAAAAATGGAGTTTGCTGAGGCGTTTTGTGATGTTTCAGGGCTTGGTAATGATTGCAAAAGCTTCAAGGAGCCTCCAGGAATGTATTTGGATCTTTTGTTTGGACTGAGGAAGGCTGGAACCTAAAATGCGAATTTTACAACTTTGATAATTTTTGCAAAATTTGTAGAGCTTTTCCAGGCTATATGTCGTATGTCTTGAAGCTTGCTAATGTGTCCTTTATATAGAGAGGAGGGAGGAGACAAGAGAACAAAGGTAATAACAACCATAAACATGTATTTTTAAAGCCATGAATGATGTTTTGTAACTTTGCCAAAGACATGGAATCTTGTCCTTTTTGAATTTGAATGAATGTGGATATTGCTTGCACGAAATTTTATGGGCCTAGGTTGTCCAAAACATCAACCCAGAGCTCAAAACTCATTTCCAATTATTTTATACATTTTATTTTATATTTATTTGAAATAAATTAAAATAAACATGAATAAAATAGTTAGAAAATGCAAGGCATGGCAAGAATAATTTTAGAGGTCCTCTATAGGCTTAGGAAGATGTTTGAAGTCCAAGAAATTAAGCCATTTACCTCAAACTTCAAGTTTGTTCAATGCATAATTCTTGAAAATCCCAAATTTTCCCAACTTGGGCAAGCCATAACTTGCTCAATTGTTATCTCATGATGATTATCTTTGACTTTTTGGAAATCCCAAGATGTCTACTTCAATCCCTATTTTGATAAATTTGGCATTTGAAGGGTTTATATTGATGTAAATGGTCTTGACAAAAAGTGTCTTTTGTTGACTTTCTGAAAATGACATGTAATGTATAAGCTTGTATCTTTCAAATGGTGATTTTCTTGGACTTTAGGGCTGGAGAGAAGTTGTAGGGAATTGGATTCTCTTTAAAATGATCTTTGGTTGGGGAAAAATGGATGAAGTGTGAGAAAGTTATGCCTGGTCAAAGTTTGGTTGACTTTTCCTACAAAAACCCTAATTAGTAGTTCTTGACTTTTGATGAATTAGGAGAATTTCTTGAGGGATCGTGATCACCCCTTGATAAAATGATGGATATCACTTTGAAATGTTTATGTTAACCAAAAATCTTGAAGTTTGACTGTATATAGACCATAGTTGACTTTTGACCTAGTACAATTGATTTTCAAGCATTTGAGCAATTGACTGAGCAAACTTGTAGTCCAAGGTATGAAATTTGTCATGGATAATCTTGAAGACATATTAGGACCATGGAATACATTTGAGACCTTTGGAGCTAACACATCTTTGTGAAAAATGAAACCCTAGTTGGAAGGTCAATGCTTAAGAGGAGAATTTATCTGATCAATTCTTGGTCAACCTTAAGCAATTGAGGACCTCTATGAGTATGTCTTCTGTGAAAATGGGAGGGCAAATTTTGGGGTACAACCATTCTATTTTCATATTAGATCACTTGAGCATTTACTTTTATGCCATTTTTTATTTTGCTCACTTAAGCTTTTCTTTTCTTTTTGAAGATACCTAATAATTAACATGAACCATAAAAAACATTAATGATACTTGGACTATTTGGTTACTATCCTTGGCATTATGGAGTATTATACTTCTTGGACTTAGGATTAGATACCTTGATCATTTTTTGGAGACCTTGTGACCTTAATTTATATTTTGTCTGGAGTTCTTGAGGTTTACCTCAAGACATTGGGTTGTTTGTTTGTTTTGTGTGCATGTTATTGTGATTACACACTTTATATGTAAACTGGAATTCATTTGTATACAACCGTTACTCTGCCCAATTTTTGTGAACACTTAATAAACTTGAAGTTTGGTTCTCTCAAGAGGTCTAGTATCTTTGCTTGCTTGGTTTCAATCCAAAGAATGGGAATTCTATCTTGACTCATAATGTCAAGTATTGGCTTCTTGTTGGTTAGATGGTTCTTATCCCTAGCTTTTACCTTATGCCTTAGGATATTCTCTTCATCTCCTCCCATCTTCTTTAATTTCAAAAATATTATCTCTCCTTTTGAAAACTCTTCTTATTTCTAAACTTGAACCACTTTCATAATAAACTTGGAGTTAGGTCCATTCATTTTTAAAACATTTTCATAAATAAACTTCAATCAATTTAATCATACCTTGACATTTTTGTGAGAAGACTAAAAGTCAATCAATCTCATTCAAACCATTTTTCCATTTCGGCTCTTATCTTTAAAACCTTTCTCAAAAGATTGGACTCTTGTCAATCCTTGTAGTGATGCAAACAAATATACTTCTAGAATATGTAGTGAAGAGAGATATTTTCCACTTGGTGTTGAGTGAGGCATTGTTGGTTTTAAAATCCAGGCCATATCTTCCACTTTGAGATAATGCAAATTCTCCTTTCTCATGATTGTGGGTAGTAAGTATGTTTTCCGCACGGACAATGACAATGATGTCTTATTTCATAAAACTAACCAACACACTTGTGTTTTAAAATTTATAAAGAGGAACCACATGTACCCTGATCCCATATTGCACAGAAGGTGGTGTGTAGGCACTAAAGGTTCGCAACCATGGAGGATGCAAAAATCATAAAAAAAAATATTTCTTTTTTCACTTCCAACTTCTATTTTTATACAACATTTTATAGCCAAAATATACAGATTTTACAAAGAGGTTCCTACGGAGTACCGTAGATGTTTAGGGTGCTAATACCTTCCCTTTTCATAACCAACCCCCTTACCTTGAATATATCCCCCTCTTTTAGGTTATTCGCTCTTTTCCCATTCCTTTGGATACAATAAAGCGCGGTGGTGATTCTTATTTTGATATGTACAAGTCTAGTCAATCTAATGGCTTAGTCTTAACATTTATACCGCTATAAATGGCAAGAGAAAGAAAAATATTTACAAAATAAGATTATCAGATTTGAAAAATCAAAATGTAAAATGTCTCCTGACTGTTCAAGAATAGAAATGGGTCTGGCACAGACGTCTGGGTCATGTTAGCTTGGAAAAAGTTTCTTAAATAAATAAACTTGGATTAGTCAGAGGCTTGCCCAATATGAAGTATACTTCATATGCTCTTTGTGATGCTTGTCAGAAAGGAAAATTTTCAAAAACCTCTTTCAAAGTTAAAAGAAATGTTTCTACTTCTAGGCCATTAGAACTTCTTCTCATTGACATATTTGGACCAGTGAAAACTACTTCTACCAATGTTAATAAATATGGACTTGTCATCATTGATGATTATAGCATATGGACATGGGTAAAATTCTTGACACACAAGGATGAGTCACACTTTGTATTTGCTTCCTTCTGTTCCAAAGTGCAAAATGAAAAAGATTGCAAAATAGTTAGAGTTAGAAGCGATCATGGTGGAGAATTTGAAAACAAAGATTTTGAAGAAAAAAATTATTCAAATGGAATTGTCCATGATTTCTCCTGTCCTAGAAATCCACAACAAAATGGGGTTGTAAAAAGGAAAACAAAACACTGCAAGAAATGGCTCGCACCATGCTCCAAGAAACTCAGATGGCTAAGCACTTCTTGGCAGAAGCAGTGAATACATTGTGTTATATTTGAAATAGAACCTCCATAAGACCTATTTTGAGTAAGACTCCTTATGAATTGTGAAAGAATAGAAAGCCTGACATTTCTTATTTCCATCCATTTGTATGTATATGATATATGTTGAACACTAAAGAGAATCTGGGTAAGTTTGATTCCAAGGTGCAGAAGTGTCTATTGTTAGGATACTCTGATCACTCTAAAGGCTTCAAAGTATACAACACAGAATCATGAATTGTGGTGGAATCAGTCCATGTCATATTTGATGATAAGCTTGACTATGAAAAGTCAAAGCTGTATGAAAAGCTTGCAGATGTAACTATAACGTTCGCTTAGCCAAAGGAGAAGACTCAAGAAGATAAAGAATCATAAGCTCCTTATTCTCATGGTTTTTATAGTCCTTATGATCAACCTCAACAAAGGAAGAATAGAATTACATCCTCCCATCCTTGAGATCTCATTCTTGGAAGTAAAGATGCTCCAGTCAGAACAGGATCAGATCTGAAACCTTCTGATGAAGTGCTTTTGGTTTTAGTTTCTTTAATAGAACCTACATCTATTGATGAATCCCTTCTATATAAATATTGGATTCTAGATATGGAAGAAGAACTCAACTAATTCTCAAAGAATTATGTTTAGGATCTCGTTCAGAAACCCAAAGGTGTCCATGTCATCGGAACCAGATGGGTGTTCAGAAATAAAATCAATGAGAAAGGTGAAGTTGTCAGAAACAAAGAACGAATGGTTGCACAAGCTCATAGTCAACAAGAAGGGATTGACTCTACATAAATCTTTGCACCAGTCACCAAGTTAGAAGCTATCTGTTTGTTAGTTTCTTTTTTTGTAAATCATAACATCATCCTTTATCAAATGAATGTTAAGAGTGCATTTCTGAATGGTTATATTTCAGAAGAAGTGTACTTCAAAAAACCTCCTGGATTTGAAAATTTTGAGAAATCAAACCTTGTTTTTAAACTAAATAAATGTCTTTATGGCCTAAAACAAGCTTCCAGAGCTTGGTGTGAAAAATTGAATATTTTTCTTGTAGAAAATAAGTTTACCATAGGAAAGGTTGACACTACACTCTTCTGCAAAACCTTCAAAAATGATATTTTAATTGTTTATATTTTTGTTGATGATATTATTTCCAGTTCTGCTAATCCATCCCTCTGCGAGGAATTCTCTAAGTTATTGCATGTTGTGTTTGAAATGAGCATGATGGGAGAACTGGAGTTCTTTCTGGGAATCCAGATTGATAAAAAACTAGAGGCTACTTACATTCATTAAATTAAGTACACCAAAGAACTTCTGAAGAAATTAAACATGACATATTGCACTGTAGCAAAGACTCTAATTCATCCAACATGTATTCTTGAGAAAGAAGAGGTAAGTGAAATTTTTTGTCCAAAGCTTTATCGTGGTATGTTAGGCTCTCTTTTATATCTGACTGCATCTAAACCTGATATTTTTATTCAGTGTTCATCTTTGTGCTAGATTCCAATTTGATCCTAAGGAATCTCATTTAACTTCTGTTAAGAGATTCTAAGGTATCTGAAGGGAACCACTAACCTTGGCTTGATGTATAAGATAACATCAGAGTACACTCTTTCTGGTTTCTGTGATGCAGACTACGCTCGAGATAGAATAGAGAGGAAGAGTAATTCTAGAGGCAAGAATTTGATCTCATGGTCAAGCAAGAGGCAATCAACAATCTCTCTCTCAACTGCAGAAGCAGAGTATATCTTAGCAGCACTATGAAACACTCAGATGCTCTAGATGAAGAACCACCTGGAAGATTATCATATTTATGAGAGTAACATTCCTATCTTCTGTGACAATACTGCTGTTATTTGCTTGAATGCTGAGAATATCAAACGCATCACCTAAATAGACTTACTTTATATCACACTCTACCTAGGCAATGCACGAGCAGTTACTTTCCTTAGAATTGATTAATCATGATTACATTTATTAACCACTCTTATCTTTTGTGTCCGGGGAACAGTTGTTTCATGTCGCATTCCTATGTTTTGTCTGATATGACTACTAAGATCTTCCCTGCCTGGATCTAATTAAGTGTTCTCGTGTTCTTCTATCTTAACTTTTGATCTACTTCTCTTTTCATTCCCTAATTTTAGCAGTCTGTGACGTCATCTGGTCTCTCTCTCTCTCTCTCTCTCTCTCTCTCTCTCTCTCTCTCTCTCTCTCTCTCTCTCTCTCTCTCTCTCTCTCTCTCTCTCTCTCTCTCTCTCTCTCTCTCTCTCTCTCTCTCTCTCTATATATATATATATATATATATATATATATATATATATATATATATATATATATATATATATATATATATATATATATATATATATATATATATATATATATATATATATATATATATATATTTAGGTGCTTTAATCGTCTCATTTCTTGAAAGACTTGACTGAATATTTATATATCCTCTCATTTATAGTCCTTCATTAATTTCCTTATCCTCGTATCATCTTTAACCGTTTCTTCTCTTCAAGCTTTTTTGCATACCACGGCTGTTAGAACCTTTCAAGGAGATGAAAATATTCTTGAGGTAATCAAAGAGAAAAGACCCAACTATGTGTCTGATAATGGTTTCATCAACAGTTTTATTGAAAATCAAGGATAGTTTGGGTATGCAATAATGCTTAGAAGTCCAATTTTTTGAAAATCAGTTTTTGGCTTCATGTTTTTGTCAGTGTTGATGGAAACTTCACTCATTCTCGTATTTTTGGTATTCTGATTACCATCACACGCTCCTCCATTGATGTAGTCGTCCATAGTCCACCGTTACCCAACTCTTTCATGAATCTTGATGTTTTTCCAAGAGTTCCTAATTCTCCCTTTAAATATGAGCCCCTTAATTCAGACCATTTGAAACCGCTTGAAAAAATTTGGGTTCAGTTCTTATTGAAAAACCTTTATCCCAGAGGGGAAGATCTTGATAAAGTTTTTCCTAGGGATATGTGTCTTCTTTATTGCCTTCGCAAGAGTAATCCAATTAATCTTTCAGAAATAATATTTAATCTTCTGAAGCTATCAATCTTTGCATCCAGAAACTCCCAAAAATCATCCATTCCTTATAGATGTGTATTTTCTAAACTGTTTGAGTTTGTTGGTGTAATTGAAATTGTTCGAAGAAACCCGTTCATCAGAGGAAATGCTCTATTTGATGAGAGTTGTGATGTGTTTGAAGTTTAGCTAGTTTTCCTTGTTTGTCTTCATTATGTTGTTTCTCCTTCTGTTGTGATCTTTTTGAAATTAATGAACTCTTCATTTGGCTTATCACTTTTTTTCTTACTTGTTATCTTCTTCTGGTTTTTATTTTCTCACACATAATTACCTTTTTGATTATGACAAAAAGGGGGAGTAATTAAACAGACATAATTTTGATTTCAATAATCAAGTTCTGGAAAATGTTCTCTAAAAAGAGTTGCTTATATCCTAACCCGGTTAAAGTTTTGTTTCTGTTAGAATTGTTTTCTTTTTTAGGAAATGATAACTCTGATTAAAGACAAAGATCTGAAAGCATTATGCAAGGCTCCAAGAATTGAAATCTTGAATCAGACTCCAAAAATTGAGAATTTGGAAGCTGTCTTAGTGACATTAAAGTTTCAAGATTTCAATTGATTTCATTTTTCATTGGCATCTAGAGTTAAGACTCTCAAGATCCCAATATCTGATCTATTGGAACTAGGGGGGGTTTTTACTCAAATGGTTCAGAGGTAGGATATTCGAGCTTCATCAAGTCATTGACTCGGGGGGAGTTTCATAAAAAGGATAAGTATTTCTTACTCTTTTTATTTTCACTTTTTCTGATTATATGAACAAAATTGTGTCATTAAAATACATAGTTTTGTCATCATCAAAAAGGGGGAGATTGTTAGAACAAGATTTGGTTCTGCAATATTATTTGAGTTTTAATGATAACAAATGATTATGTTTGTATGAGTAAATTTGATACTCTAATGTTTGTTATTTTTTAGTATTTAACAAACAGGTTCTGCTTCTGATGGATGGCGTGACCAAGACATTACAAGAGAGTTAATTCCACTTCTGCACTACACAAGTTCTGATGAACAGTAGCAAGACACTCCAAAAGACTCTGAAGTGTAGCCTCTGATATGAAGTCTAAAGAAACCAGCTAGAAGATCTGAAGACAAAAGTTTCTACTTAAGTCCAGATGCTAAAGACTCATGTTTCTGAAGACAACGTGTTATATAGAAACAAGTCAGAAGATCTGTAGACAGAAATTTCTACTTAAGTCCAGATGTTAGAGACTAATATTTTTGAAGACAAAAGGTTCTAAAGACCAAGTGCTAAATATTCTAAAGATAGAAGTTCTAAAGACTCTAAAAACTCTAAAGACTTGAAGTTATGAAGACCCAAGGTTCTAAGAAAAGGTTCTCACGACTAAGTGTTGAAGACTCTGAAGACGCGGTTCTGAAGACTATGAAGACTTGAAGTTCTGATGAGCTTGTGTTATGTTCTCGCTTCTAAACTCATTCTCTTAGAAGCCTCTGAAGTGCATAAGGAAAGAAGATAACATTAATATGGTACAAATAGTACATGGTACAATCAACGTTTCATTCCACTACCATGAAAGGACGGATGCACTGCACAATCTTGTCCCCCACGCTATTACTCAGTCTGCTAATGTTTCTGGAAATCACAAGAGTACCCCCCTCAACGGATATATTATTTTATTGGATATATAAAGGCTTGAAGACTAAGAGAGAAAGCGGCGAATTTTCATTGAATATCCACACACAAGTGTTGTTCATATATTTCATATTTTTAGTATATTGCTCTTAAAATAGTTTACATATTTAGCTTGTCAAGAAGCAATATTATTATAAACAAAACTTGTATTCAAACAGTTGTTTAATTTCCTTAAGGGACCGGTTAGGTATGTATCTTGAAGAAGTCTAGGACTAGTGTGTCTTAGAAGTTTAATTTTCCTTAAGGGACCAGTTAGGTTTGTATCTTAAGAAGTCTAGGACTTGTGTGTCTTAGAGGTTGTTAGTCACTTACGGGTAGCTTATGCATAGTAATAATCAGTTGGATTATTGGATTAAGTCCTCAATTTAGATAGGCGAAATCACCTTGGCGGGTCGACTAGACTAGCTTGATAGTTTTCAAGTGAACTAGTATACACATACCTTGTTCTTTACTTCCTGTTCTTAACTATTGTTATTATAAAGAGTGAAGGAAAAATTATTTTAATTAGGGAATATTTTAAAAAGAAAAGTTATGATTTAAATCCCAATTTAAACCCCCATTTCTTCTGTTTTTCACACGTTCAATTTCTAAGTTGATCTATCAAAGAATCAGATTTATATAAGTTTAACATATAATTAAACAAGGCACTATCAACACATCACTTAACATAAAAGAAACATTTTATTAACTTCTCATCGCTCAACAAACATAAGGTTTACATAATGATGAGCCGAGTACAAACTACAAAACTGGTTCTTGAAGGAAACAATCTTAAATAGATAATGAAAAAAAAGTAAAAACCTAAAGGTAACATGAGGCTTCCTTGTGATGGATAATCATTAGGTGATGATTTTAGTCGCGCCAAGATTCATCAGTAAGCACTAGGAATGGTGACAAGAAGAAACTCGTTTTTCTCTCCACTAACCCTCTTACTATTTTCTTCTGTGTTTTTCTTCAAGATGATGAACTCTCTTCATAGTCTTTAACAGAGTCTATTTATAAGCCTTCAACTAGGGTTCTTTTGCATTGTATTGGATCATGGGCCTTTTCAGAAATAACATCAAGCCCAATGCATTATTCAACATATTCCTTTCATTTCTTTAACTTTGTATGCAATAAATCAAGTACACAAACAATTATGAGGGACAAGGTGTAGTGTGGCAGTCTGTAGTGGAAAATGTGCAGGTGGCACTGTCCTTTTCTACAGGGAGCGCTTGTAGTGAGTGTACTATGTACCATATTTTGTCCTCTAACTCTATTGGTCTTATCTAATTAATTCAAAAGACTCTCTTCCAAATTAGCCGCAAAAATTCCCTCCAATGTAGCTTCTCTTTCACGTAAGCCCTAGGAATTCAATTGGTTCCATCATTTCACCTTTGAGCAGTGTCCATCTTTTTACTTCAGTTTGAACTCAAAAATTTTGTCCCCTACTGTCTTTCCTGAGCTCATCATAATTAACCTTAAAACATGCAAGAAACACATAAAAACTACAAAAGAGAACACTTGTTATGCTCCATGCAAGTAACTATAAAATCAGATAAAATGAAATAAAACAACTATAAAATAATAAATCAAGTAGCTAACATCAAAGATGATCCTATATAAAAACTCACAAAAAGTGGATAATCACTTACTATCTAGTCAGTTAGGCTCTATATCAGGGACTAAGATTCTAAGGCCATTCAAATCCTTGTCTGAGGGACTTAGAATTTCCTTGGGCGGGACCTAAACATATAAATCTCTCCCAAAAGGAGAAACTGAAGTCTACCCTGAGAGACTTAGTCTTAAATTTTGTTTAAAGGCTTGATAGAAGTCCCGCCTGAGGGGTCAATTCCTTGATTGAGGGACTTACTATATTATTAGTCAAGCTCTATATCACTTTTCCTAAGGGATTAAGATTCCAAGGCTATTCAACTCCTTGCTTGAGGGACTTTGAGTTTTCTCGGGCAGGACCAAAACATATAAATTATGAGTGCAACTTCACCGTTAGATGTTTTACCTGATGTCAAAACTAGGAAAACTTAGAATTTCTGTATATTGGAGGATATCTCTATATGATGTGACACTCCCTTGCATTAGAGGTGTTAGGAATCTTTAAAAACCACTTTGAGATTGACCAAAACCATGAAAATCAATTTTCTGCATAAAAATAACTTGCATGTGTCGGCACATACGTATTTCAGGATGTCACATGTAACTCAATAATGAAGGTTGTAGCTTCTGTTTGCTACAGGCTGGCACGTGCATCTCATCGGCTGACACATACTAAAGCTTTTTATTTTATGTGTTGGCACATACGATTTTTAGGCCGACACATCTACTGCGGTATTAGAGCTTATAGATATTGTCTTGCATAGGCCGACACATCTGCCTTTTAAGGCTGGCACATACTTTTATTTTTTGAATTATGTGCCGACACAAGTGTTTCAGGCTGGCACATACTGTTTGATTGGGTCAATTTTTCAATTCTTTTTTATTCTGAAAATTACCTCTTGCATACAAACTTCCAAAACTATAAAAGGTTCGAGATCTAAATAAAAGGTTCTAAAGACCAAGTGCTAAATATTCTAAAGATAGAAGTTCTAAAGACTATAAAAACTCTAAAGACTTGAAGTTATGAAGACCCAAGGTTCTAAGAAAAGGTTCTCACGACTAAGTGTTGAAGACTCTGAAGACGCGGTTCTGAAGACTATGAAGACTTGAAGTTCTGATGAGCTTGTGTTATGTTCTCGCTTCTAAACTCATTCTCTTAGAAGCCTCTGAAGTGCATAAGGAAAGAAGATAACATTAATATGGTACAAATAGTACATGGTACAATCAACGTTTCATTCCACTACCATGAAAGGACGGATGCACTGCACAATCTTGTCCCCCACGCTATTACTCAAGCTGCTAATGTTTCTGGAAATCACAAGAGTACCCCCTCAACGGATATATTATTTTATTGGATATATAAAGGCTTGAAGACTAAGAGAGAAAGCGGCGAATTTTCATTGAATATCCACACACAAGTGTTGTTCATATATTTCATATTTTTAGTATATTGCTCTTAAAATAGTTTACATATTTAGCTTGTCAAGAAGCAATATTATTATAAACAAAACTTGTATTCAAACAGTTGTTTAATTTCCTTAAGGGACCGGTTAGGTATGTATCTTGAAGAAGTCTAGGACTAGTGTGTCTTAGAAGTTTAATTTTCCTTAAGGGACCAGTTAGGTTTGTATCCTTAAGAAGTCTAGGACTTGTGTGTCTTAGAGGTTGTTAGTCACTTACGGGTAGCTTATGCATAGTAATAATCAGTTGGATTATTGGATTAAGTCCTCAATTTAGATAGGCGAAATCACCTTGGCGGGTCGACTAGACTAGCTTGATAGTTTTCAAGTGAACTAGTATACACATACCTTGTTCTTTACTTCCTGTTCTTAACTATTGTTATTATAAAGAGTGAAGGAAAAATTATTTTAATTAGGGAATATTTTAAAAAGAAAAGTTATGATTTAAATCCCAATTTAAACCCCCATTTCTTCTGTTTTTCACACGTTCAATTTCTAAGTTGATCTATCAAAGAATCAGATTTATATAAGTTTAACATATAATTAAACAAGGCACTATCAACACATCACTTAACATAAAATAAACATTTTATTAACTTCTCATCGCTCAACAAACATAAGGTTTACATAATGATGAGCCGAGTACAAACTACAAAACTGGTTCTTGAAGGAAACAATCTTAAATAGATAATGAAAAAAAAGTAAAAACCTAAAGGTAACATGAGGCTTCCTTGTGATGGATAATCATTAGGTGATGATTTTAGTCGCGCCAAGATTCATCAGTAAGCACTAGGAATGGTGACAAGAAGAAACTCGTTTTTCTCTCCACTAACCCTCTTACTATTTTCTTCTGTGTTTTTCTTCAAGATGATGAACTCTCTTCATAGTCTTTAACAGAGTCTATTTATAAGCCTTCAACTAGGGTTCTTTTGCATTGTATTGGATCATGGGCCTTTTCAGAAATAACATCAAGCCCAATGCATTATTCAACATATTCCTTTCATTTCTTTAACTTTGTATGCAATAAATCAAGTACACAAACAATTATGAGGGACAAGGTGTAGTGTGGCAGTCTGTAGTGGAAAATGTGCAGGTGGCACTGTCCTTTTCTACAGGGAGCGCTTGTAGTGAGTGTACTATGTACCATATTTTGTCCTCTAACTCTATTGGTCTTATCTAATTAATTCAAAAGACTCTCTTCCAAATTAGCCGCAAAAATTCCCTCCAATGTAGCTTCTCTTTCACGTAAGCCCTAGGAATTCAATTGGTTCCATCATTTCACCTTTGAGCAGTGTCCATCTTTTTACTTCAGTTTGAACTCAAAAATTTTGTCCCCTACTGTCTTTCCTGAGCTCATCATAATTAACCTTAAAACATGCAAGAAACACATAAAAACTACAAAAGAGAACACTTGTTATGCTCCATGCAAGTAACTATAAAATCAGATAAAATGAAATAAAACAACTATAAAATAATAAATCAAGTAGCTAACATCAAAGATGATCCTATATAAAAACTCACAAAAAGTGGATAATCACTTACTATCTAGTCAGTTAGGCTTTATATCAGGGACTAAGATTCTAAGGCCATTCAAATCCTTGTCTGAGGGACTTAGAATTTCCTTGGGCGGGACCTAAACATATAAATCTCTCCCAAAAGGAGAAACTGAAGTCTACCCTGAGAGACTTAGTCTTAAATTTTGTTTAAAGGCTTGATAGAAGTCCCGCCTGAGGGGTCAATTCCTTGATTGAGGGACTTACTATATTATTAGTCAAGCTCTATATCACTTTTCCTAAGGGATTAAGATTCCAAGGCTATTCAACTCCTTGCTTGAGGGACTTTGAGTTTTCTCGGGCAGGACCAAAACATATAAATTATGAGTGCAACTTCACCGTTAGATGTTTTACCTGATGTCAAAACTAGGAAAACTTAGAATTTCTGTATATTGGAGGATATCTCTATATGATGTGACACTCCCTTGCATTAGAGGTGTTAGGAATCTTTAAAAACCACTTTGAGATTGACCAAAACCATGAAAATCAATTTTCTGCATAAAAATAACTTGCATGTGTCGGCACATACGTATTTCAGGATGTCACATGTAACTCAATAATGAAGGTTGTAGCTTCTGTTTGCTACAGGCTGGCACGTGCATCTCATCGGCTGACACATACTAAAGCTTTTTATTTTATGTGTTGGCACATACGATTTTTAGGCCGACACATCTACTGCGGTATTAGAGCTTATAGATATTGTCTTGCATAGGCCGACACATCTGCCTTTTAAGGCTGGCACATACTTTTATTTTTTGAATTATGTGCCGACACAAGTGTTTCAGGCTGGCACATACTGTTTGATTGGGTCAATTTTTCAATTCTTTTTTATTCTGAAAATTACCTCTTGCATACAAACTTCCAAAACTATAAAAGGTTCGAGATCTAAATAAAAGGAGTAGAGATATTCAATAAATAATTTGCTAGCTATTGTGGCTTGGTCTGGCTCAAGATCTAAAGAAAATAAAAGGTTCGATTAACAATAAACAATTAGGGTTTGTAGGGTTGCTCTTGGAACACTATCTTGTAATCAACTTTTTGCATAGTAAGAAATTATCATAATTCGAAAATTGAAATTGGGGGGAGATGTAGTCATAGTGTAACGCGGTGGGAGAACTGACTTGGTTGTTATGCGTTTTATCACAAATGTTGCGGTTTAGAAAGAGTCGCCACCGAATATTCTTTTATCCAAAAGGAAAGGCTGAAAAGAACAGGAAAGACCTTTGAGATTATTTCTTGATTTCGGGGGGTAGATTATGAAAAGGGAGGGTATTATCACCCTTTTCATCCATGGTTTTCCATGGGTTCTTAGTTGCTTGCTAGATCACTTGCTTTTGTTAGAAAATGTGCTTTGTGTGGTTTTTGAAAGTATTTTGAAAAATGTGTCATCGTTTAGGCAAACTTTGTAATGATTCTCTTTCGTAAGAATGTATACAAAGTGTTGATCTTTTGAAAATGTTTTCAAGTTTGAAAGATGGTTTTGAAAGTGTTGGTGTTTGTTTTGAAAATAGCAAGGATATTTTTGATTTTGAAATTGAGCAAGCAACTAGGAACAATCTACCTACTCAAAAGTCTTTCATGTTATTTTCCTCTTTCCTTTGACATTGTTATCTTACCATTGATTTGGTAAGTAACTCTATCTTTGGATGTAAAAGGGACGGGAAAAGGATCATCGTATAGCCATGATTAGCAATGTTGTAAGATATCTTAACATTTTTAAGGGACTAAGATCATTTTTAAAAGGAAACTTTGATAGCGTCATCGAGGGACTATGATCTTGTATTTTGTTTGTTTTTTCTAAGATACCCCACATGCATAATATGACCATTTTTGTAAGGCAACAAAGTGGATTTACCCTAAGGATATAAGTGTGCAAGTGCATTGGTTTACATGCTTGATTTGTCTTGATTAGGGTTTGCTATTTGTTGATTTTAATCTTTCCATACAAACCCTAATTACTAGCATTTGTATATAAAGCATTAAATTGCAGAAAATAAAAATACTAAGCTATTACATCATTTAGGGGAGGGGATATACAAGTTACAAATGGGGAATTGCAAGAAAATTAAATCTAATTATCTATTACAACTATATTGAATAATAGAATGTAAAATGTACAAGAATATAAAGATAATGTAAAAGAAAAGAAGATTGTTTTTGTTTGAGTTTTTTATACGAAAGGTTTTAAAGTTAACCTAATTAAACTAAAAAGAAAGAAATTAATTAATTAAAATTCCTAAATTCTAAGTTGATTTAATTATAAAAGAAAATTAAAACAAAACTAAGTCAAAATTAATTTAATTTAAGAAAAGAAATTTGTTAAGAAAATATTTTTGGTCTTTTGTTTAAAAGAAAAATAAAGTAAATATAACAATTTTTAGTCTAAATAAAATATTTGTGGTATTTTTGATTAAAAATAATAATAATAAAATAAAATAAGAAAATAAAATAAAATAAAATAAAATAAATAAAAGTTAGAAGTCAGGGGTTTGAAAATTAGAAGAGAGGTTAGAAAGTAATTCTTTTGAGAAATTAGGCCTAAGGCCATTTTTTTGTATAATCAGAATAAATAAATAAAGTTATGTGGGCTGCGTGATATGAGAAAACAGGGGGGTATTAGTGAGTAAAATGAATCAGGCCCAAGGGAGAGGGCCCAAACGCGTTGGCTGCAAAACAAAAAGAAACAAAAATGAAAGAAAAAATTACAAAACAGACGTTGGGGCTCGAACCCAGGTCCTAAAGGTGAAAGGCGCACGCTTCTACCACTGGGTTGGCTATACATCCGTTTACTTATATCAAACCATAAATATATATTAGAAACTGCTTCTTAAAGACAACTATATCTTCAACCTTGCGCCTAGCTAGACCACATGCATCTTGTTCATTTCTCATCCATTTGCAAAAGTGTAAACATGAATCTTGTGGCAAATTTCCTCACGATTTCAGAAATGTAAAGCATTAAAATTATAGATCAAAGACAAGCATGAATAATATTGGCCCTAATCTGAACCCTAACTTTTCCAGAAATTTCAATCTTAAAATTCTCTAAGTTCAAACAACATAAATGAAAACTATTGACATGGTTAGCTTCAGGGCAATGATATCTACATTTTTCATTCACAAATTAAACATTAATGATGCCTATATGAAGAGTTCAAAAGTCAGAAAACTCACCTTGCAAGAGGGTATCGTGTTTTGAGTTTGAGAAGCTTTTGATGAGTTCTAGTGATTGGGTTAGCTTCCTTAAGTTCCTAGGAAGCTAATGTGATGCTTGGCTTGAGCTGAAAGTGGCTGAGGAGTTCTAGAGAAGTCCACTTGCAGACCTCTATTTTTGGTTATGGAGGTTGATGGAAATGGAGTTACAGTTATGAAACAGGGTCAGGGATGAGTTATATTTGATGTTTAGAATATTTAGGATCCAAAAGGCTTGAAAATGCACGAGGGAAATGTGAGTTTCAAATTTTTGGTCAGAATGTGCAACAATGGTGATTGGTGATACAATTCTGAGTTCTTGTGTGTTTTAGGGCTTGTGTATGCGTGTGTTTTGATGAAAATGACTTATACATAAGTAAGCAAAATGATGTGAGGCTTGAGAGGGTCATAATCACACCAGTACAAGTTATGGCTATGTTACTTGATTTTGAAGAAAAGTGAAAATATGGATTCAAGGTAAAGTACAAGCATGGGTTGACTTATTAGAGGCTTGAAACAAATTTCTTTTGGGTTATAGGTCGTGTATGATCAGAAGAGAACAAGTGCAAAGCTTAATAACCGATTTTGTGCATAAAGCTACTTTTTTAAAATGGCAATGTGTACTTTCTTCCTAAAATGGAAATAAGCATGGACAATGTATTTAATGCTTGAGTTGAAGCCTCTAATAGCTGTGCAAACATTTAATTATGGAGTTCCAAAAAAGTTTGAGTCCTGCAAAGCAAAGATTGTGCAGCCTAGCAATGATTTGAATTCTTGTTCATCACAAAATTCTGCCTTGTAAAACAACTTGAAACCCTAACTTCTGACCTTCGATTCTCCTTGCTCACAAATGATCTCAAGGATTTATTTGACTTTTTAGAAAGCTTGTAATGTTCTATACAACCCCTCTTTGAATCACTTTTGCAAAATCCAAATGGAACTATGTGAAACTTGGGTCATAAGTTAGGTCAAAATCCTGACCAAAATGCTCAAAATTTCACTAAGTGTTTTAGTTTCATGACCATGATTTCATGGATTAACAACTTGAGATCCAAGAATTTATAGGAGAAGTTGTGTAAAGCAATGGTTTATATCTCATGGAGATCTAAAACTTTCATGTTGAAAGTTTCTTTTGAATCATCTTGCATCATGGTGAAAATTTGGCTCAAAGTTGTGAAAAAATATGAAGTTTTCAACACTTAGAAAAATTTCTGTTTGGAAACTTTGACTTTTCAAAATGAAATCTTGACTTTTTGATTTCTTGATGAAAAAGTTTCATATTTTGACATGTTTTTATGAATTGTGATCTTCGACACTTGATTTTGACCAAAAAGTCAAAGTTTGACTTTTTAGTGTACAGTTGACTTTTGATCAGTTGACTGAGAAATCAATAATCAATCAAATGACCTTGAACAATGTTTTGAGTCATGCCATTAGGTCAAAATGATGCAATTTAAACCTTTAGATCATATCTCAAACCAATTAATCATTTGCTAGGTCAAAAATCAGAAATTGCCCTTTCTCAATCAAAACCCTAATTTTGACCATTTTGCCCTTTTGATGATCTGATAAAATTTCTTGAGGAATTATGGTCCAAACTTGATCAAATGACATATAGGAGTTCACAATGTTGATATGGATAAAAATTATGAAGTTTGACTGTAAATTGGCCATAGTTGACTTTTTCCACAATATAGTTGATTTTTATGTCAACTTATCAATTGACTGAGCAAAAATATGATCCAGGACTTAAAACTTGGCATGAGCAATCTTGGGGGTCCATAATGATCTATGAAAGTCATATGAGACATTAAAATTTCAATTATCCTTGTGTAATCTCAAACCCTAATTCCAGTCATCAATGCTTAAGGAGGTGTCTTGAGCTGATCAACTCTTGTGCAGTCTTGAACCAAAAGAGATCTTGTGAGAAAATACTTGATAAATGAGAGGGAAAATTTTGGGGTACAACACATAGCGAAGAGGATTGGTGAACTTTCTAAGTAAATCCTCCTCTCTCTCTCTCTCTCTATCTCTCTCTCTCTCTCTCTCTCTCTCTCTCTCTCTCTCTCTCTCTCTCTCTCTCTCTCTCTCTCTCTCTCTCTCTCTCCCTCTCCCTCTCTCTCATGTATTTACTTGCTTTATATTACATTAAGTAATTTGTCGAATATCGTTGATTAGACGATCGAATCGTAAGAATTTTTCAGTGGTTGTTTTTGTTTTGAATTTGTTGTTGATTAGCTTATAATCACTTTTGGTTACAAGTGATTTTTAATATCAACACAACTCAAAAAAAAATTCTGAAAATTCGGTTGCAAATCAAGTATTTGATAAATTGCATAGTTCGCTATTTTTGCTTGTTATCATTGGAAATAGAATTGCTAGTAACTTGTTATAAACAAATAATATTGTGATTGGTTGTTTCAATTGAATTGATTCGGTTTATTGTGTTGTTCATTCCATAAGGTTAAAATTGCATATCTGAGTCCCAATAACTAGGTTCGTATAGACGAATTTTATCGATCTATATAAAAACCTTCCACTGCAATCTTTTTAATTAAAGTTTTTAAAACTCCAATTTTAATTGATATCATGGCTTGATGATCTATTCACCCCCTCTAGATAAGTCGTCGTTGTCTAACAGTGGCATCAAGAGCCCAGATTATTCTGTGCTTTGAAATTCTTATTAGAAAACTAATGGGATATCCGTGTGTCCGCACGGGTACAAGTGTCACGAGTTTTTCATAGAAATTCAAATAAATTAAAAAATATAAAAATAATATTGGAAAAAATAAAAAATAAAAAATAGACTGGAAAATAATTGTATAAGTTTTTAAAAACAACAAATGCTAAAGAAAAACTATTAAACAAATAATTTGTAAAAAATTTAGGAAAAATAGAAAAAAAATATTTTTTTAGAGTTGATAGAGTTGTAATAATAAAAAGGTTTATAAGTTTAATAAATGAGACAAATAAATATTCAAAATTAGAATTAGTTGAAAACCAGTAAAAAAATAATTTTGCATAAAAGTATAAAAAGATAATGATCTAAAATAATTCAGTTTAATATTGTATTGATTAAATTTTGGACTATGATTTAATAATTCAGTTCACATAAGTTTTACATTTATTTTCTTTAATTGTACAAAAAATGTAAAAACTCCTGAGTTTGCATGGATTTTGATATGATTACATGTGCGTTCACACGATACTGGTGTGTTATCCGTACGGTCGCACGGGTACTGGTGTGGTACGCATGCTATTGTTTTCAAAATGTAATAAAATAATAAGTAAAATAAAATGAAAAAAAAAGACAAAAATACATAATTAAAATAGTTTATTATATTTAAAAGAGATAATAAATTAGTTTCCATATTTTCTTCCGTATATAAATATATTTTTAATCAATAATATAATCATTTTAAAATATAATAAATATGTAAATCAGAAAAACAAAATTGTTTTACAAAAAAAATTTATTATTTAAAAAAAACATATTTTTGAAAGAAAAAGAAAACAGTATTTACCAAAATTATCAATTTGATAGATAATTCATATAGTAAGTAAATAATAACAACTTGAAAATAATAAAAATACTACACTATTTGAAAATAATAAAAATCAATAATTTATACTACACAATTTGAAAATAATAAAAATTTGAAAAAATATTTAAAATTTTAAACCTGGTTTTTAATAAGGTTAGAGGGTGAAGTTGATTGAGGTATTTAGGATTTGGTTGTAACTTGCTTTTCAAATTAATCATTTATAGTTGTCTTTTTCAAACTTCTGCCCTTTTACTTTTCCAAAAAAGAAATTGGTTGCTATCCTACAGGCAAGAAGTTTAATCATGGTTGACCATTAATTTTTCATTTAGAAATTTTCACAAAATAGTTAATTAAAATTTCCGACTACAAATCACAAATTTTTTTATTAAAGATTCTGTTATCAACTTATCATCTTACTACTTCTTCCATTTTAAAATGAGTATTGTTTAAAATTTTTATACATATATTAAAAAATATAATAATATTATCATAAAACCTTAACTCTTTTATTAAATTAATCTTATTAATATGTTAGAAGTAGTGTACATGTCATCAATTAATTTAAGAAATTGTAACAAAATTTATAACTAAATGTAATTAACTATATGAGCTGCAGCATTTAACATATAAGTCTTAAAGTGTGATTTCTTAATATAGAAAATTACAATTATCCAAAGGAAGAAACATACTTTTCATTTTTTCTATGTATATGCGTTGCTGAATTTATCTAAAATCCATGTCCAACACAAAACAATACAACATTTATTTTACGGTAAACTAAAGCTTTGATGAATGTGCAACATGTTGCACATTGCACTTCGGGCACACACGTAGGTCTAGACAATATCAACTTACAAAGATTTTTCACTTGAGATGTTTAGCAAACCAGTCCAGCAATTCCTGATGTGCCTCCTTTGCAGCCTTCACTTATTATGCATCCTCCGGTTTGTATCTCAAAGTCCAACCATGTGAAAGTTAGAAAATATTTTCTCAAAACTTGTCTGCACAACAAAAATAGGTACATGAATTATTATTGTTTAAAATGCATAAGAAGCTAAATAAAAGAATTTGACTAATTTCATATTCTTGTAAGTAACAATTTGTGTTTGCGTGTTGAATAAACTTTAATGTTATATTTAGTGGGTTTCTATTAATAAGTTAGTGGAAAGATTAATAGTCTGTTGTAGTTGGAAGGCCAAGAGATAGTTGTCTATTAATAGTATTTCGCTAATCTTATTGTTTTCTTAGAATAGTAGAAATCTTTGAGTCTATATAAAGACCAACATTGTATTCTATTTGATAAGAAGTTATAAAGTATCTTGCTTCCTCTTTCTAACAGGTTGGTATCAGAGCTACTGACAAACATGATGAATCAAATTTCGTCGCCACGACTAACAAAGTCAAATTACGAAAACTAGAGTATCCAAATGAAAACTCTTCTTGGATCTCTAGACGCGTGGGAGGTGACCAAAGATGGCTTTGAAGAACCAACATATATTGCGAGATATACGACAACTCAAAAAAAGCGTTGAAAGAGACGCGATCGAAGGATAAAACGGCACTATACATGTTGTTCAGGGTTGTTGACGAATCAAGCTTCGAAAAGATTGCTGGTTCGACTACGTCGAAAGAAGCATGTGACACGTTAGAGAAAGTATTTACAGGAGCAGACCGAGTCAAGCAAGTTCGACTCCAAACTCTTCGTGGCGAATTGGAGAGGATGCATATGAAGGAGTCAGAAACTGTATCTGACTACATCACGCGTGTACAACGGGTGGTGAACTAACTCACCAGAAATGGAAAAACAGTAACTGATGCACGAGTTGGTGAAAATATTTTGAGATCTTTAATAGATAAATTTGAGAATATTGTGTGTGCAATAGAAGAGTCGAAGGACCTTTGGACACTCTCAATCGAAGAGCTCGCTGGTTCTCTCGAAGCACATGAACAACGTAAGATGAAAAAGAAGGAAGAAGCTGTTGAGGAAGCAAATCAAATCAAGGAGTCGATCAAAGACGAAAAGGTACTATTTTCTCAAAACTTTCGAGGAAGAGTACATGGCGGTGGAGGTCGATACAGTGGTCGAAGTGATCGAGGCAGCAACTTCGAGAGAGAATAGTCGAACCAGCGAAATTGGCGTGGCAGAGGATGTGGTCAAAGAGGTGGTCCATCGATCCACTCCAACTTCGAATGCTACAAGTGTGAGAAGTATGGTCATTACGCGAAGGATTGCAATTCCTACAAATGTTATAACTGTGATAAAGTTGGGCATCTTGTAAAAGATTGTCGAATCAAAAAGAATGTAGAAGAAATAATCAATCTAGCCTTGGAAGTTGAAGCAAATAAAGATTTTCTCTTTATGGCCCAAAATGAAATCAACACCAATAATGACAATGTTTGGTATCTTGACTCAGGAGCAAGTAATCACATGTGTGGTCACAAACACCTGTTTAAAGAAATGAAAAAAATTGAAGATGGTAATGTGTCTTTCGGAGATGCATCGAAGGTGAAGGTTGAAGGCAATGGTACAATTTTTTACTTAGAGAAGGATGGCTTGATTGGATCAATCCAAGATGTTTATTATGTACCAGATCTCAAGACTAACATCTTGGGTTTGGGAAAACTTACAGAAAAAGGGTTTTCAATACTTATAAAAGATCAGATACTGCATTTGAAGGACAGAGTGCGACATCTTCTTGCTCGTGTCAAAATGGAAAGAAATCGAATATACAAACTGAATCTGAGAAACATTCTAGAGAAGTGTTTACAAGTTGATATGCAAGACAAAGCGTCACTATGGCATCTATGCTTTGGTCATCTACATCATGCTGGTTTGAGAAACTTGGCGAAAAGGAACATGATGCACGGACTACTTGACATGGATTATGAAGGAAATTATTGTGAAGAATGTGTGCTCAACAAACAAACAAGAACCTCATTTCAAAAGAAGGCAGAATATCAAGCTAAACATATTCTCGAATTGATTCATACTAACATATGGGGACCAATCACTCCAGAATCTTTCAGTGGAAAAAGGTACTTCATTTCCTTTATCGAAGATTTCTCACGAAAGATCTGGGTTTATTTCTTGAAAGAAAAGTCTGAAGCATTAGAGGTGTTCAAAAAGTTCAAAGAAATGGTGGAGAAGGAAACCGACAGACACATCAAAGCAGCTCGATCTGATAGACGTGGTGAGTACATTTTGACAGCCTTTATGAAGTATTGTGAAGAGCATGGAATAATAATATTCCTAACTACACCATATTCACCTCAGCAAAACAGCTTGGCTGAAAGATAGAATCGAACAGTTTTTGTCATGATTTGATTAACGCTTAAGAGCAAGAACATGTCGAAATAATTTTGGGCAGAAGCTGTACAATGTGCCATTTATGTCCATAATCGATGTCCACATTCAAAGTTATAAGATCAAACACCACAAGAAGCATGGAGTGGGAAGAAGTCAACAGTTACTCATCTCAAAGTATTTGGTAGTGTAGCTTATGCACATGAACCATATCAACAAAGAACGAAACTTGAAGACAAAAGTAAAAAGTACATATTCATTGGGTATGATGAGAAGAAAAAAGGTTACACCTCTACAATCCAAAATGCAAAGTTTGCAAGATTTGTATGATTCAAAAAATGAGGTACACCTTGTATGCCTTCTGGCAGATGCTGAAAACATCAGTTTTGAAGAAGCATTACGAGACAAAAAGTGGAAAATTTCCATGGACTAAGAGATTAGAGAAATAGACCGCAACAACACTTGGGAGATAGTCGAATTGCCAAAAGGTAGTCGACCCATTAGTGTAAAGTGGGTATTCAAGAAAAAGATGAATGCTCAAGGATAAATAGAATGATACAAAGTGTGAATTGTTGCGAAGGGATACAAACAGAAAGCTAAAACTGACTATGACGAAGTATTCGCACTTATTTCAAGAATGGAGACAATTTGGTTGCTCATTTCTCAAGATGCTCAATACAAATGGACGATATTTCAAATGGATGTCAAGACAGCATTTTTGAATGGTGTACTGGAAGAAGAAGTCTATGTCAAACAACCACTCGGGTATATGAAGATTAGAGAAGAGAAAGTGTTGAAATTGAAGAAAGCGTTATTTGGGCTGAAGCAAGCACTGCGGGCATGGAGTACACGTACCGACACATATTTCAAGGAGAATGGGTTCGAGCAATGTCCGTATGAACATGCCCTATATGTGAAGAAAAATGGAAGCAACGTATTACTTATTGCTCTCTATGTCGAAGACCTTATTTTTCTAGGCAGCAATTATCAAATGATAGAAGAATTCAAGAGCACAATCACACGTGAATTCGAGATGACAAACTTAGGTCTGGTGAAATTCTTTCTTGGTCTGGAGGTTCAACAAGAAGAAACGCGAATCAATATTTCACAAGAAAAATATGCAAAAGAAGTCTTGAAAAATATAAGATGGAAAGCTGTAATCCAACTTCGACGCCAATGGAACCAGGTGCAAAGTTGTAGAAATTTGATAGAGGAGAACGTGTCGAAGTAAGAAAATATCGAAGCTTGGTAGATAGTCTTTGCTATCTCACATGTACAAGGCTGAACATTTCATTAAGTGTCAGCATTGTAAGTTGATTCATGGAGGAGCCAATATATTTACATTGGAAGGCATTGAAACGAATCCTAAGGTACATCCAAGGAACAATGTCATTCGGAATGTTTTATTCAAGAACATAATACTACAAGTTGGTTGGTTACTCTGACAGTGATTGGTGGAGAGATATAGACGATCGAAAAAGCACTTCTGGATATGTGTTCTTCAAGGGAAATACCGCATTTACTTTGCTTTCTAATAAGCAACGATAGTAACACTTTCAAAGTGTGAAGCTGAATATATAGCAGCATCTTGGTGTGTTTGTCATGTAGTATAGCTAAGAAGATTGATGAGAAAAATGGAGCTAAAATAGGAAGGTGCAACAGTGATACAAGTGGACAACAAATCAACAATTGAGTTAGCAAAGAATTTAGTAAACCATGAAAGAAGCAAACACATTGATGTTCACTTCCACTTCATTCGAGAACACGTGAAGGAAGGAAGTGTCAAATTGAGGCATGTAGCAAGCAAGGATCAAGCAGCAGATATTTTCAAAAAACCATTATCGAAAGAAATTTTCCATAGAGGCAAGAAATTGATAGGCATGATGGATAGAAGAAACAAATAAGTTTATAGAGGAGTTTTGTTGAATAAACTTTAATGTTATAGTTAGTGGGTTTCTATTAATAAGTTAGTGGAAAGATTAAGAGTCTATTGTAGTTGGAAACCCAATAGATAGTGGGTGTTGTACCCTAAAACTTTCCCTCCCATGTTCTTCAAGTCATTTTTTCTAAGATACTCAAAGCTACTAAAGAGTTAACTAGTCAAAACTCCTCCTAAGCAAGAGTCTTCTATTAGGGTTTTGTGCTTCTCAAGGAAGATTTTGTTGCAAGGATCTCAAATGACTTTCATGATTCATCATAGATCCTCAATAGTGTTTATGTCAAGTTTCAAGTCTTGCATCACTTGTTTGCTCAGTCAATGGCTCAAAAGATAGAAAGTCGACTATATTAGGTAAAAAGTCAACAGTGATCAACATACAGTCAAACTTCAAGATTTTTGGTCAACATCAACATTTTGGAATGATGTTCATCATTTTATCAAGTGTTGGTCATGATTCCTCAAGAGAAGCCCTCAAATCATCAAAAGTCCAAAATTGCCAAATTAGGGTTTCCTTAGGAGAAGTCAACTGAACTTTGACCTAGCATAATTTTCACATGCTTCATCAATATTTCCCCAACAAAATCCTATTTTGAAGGAAGTTCAATTCTCTAAAACTTGGTATTTATGCTCAAGTCCAAAAAATGCTTCATTTGAAAGATATGAGCTAGTACATTATAGGTCATTTTCAAAAGTCAACAAAAAGACACTTTTTGTCAAGGCAACTTACATCAAGATAATATCTCCAAATGCAAAAAGGATAAAAAGAGAAAGTGTATAGGATATCTTGAGATTTTCAAAAAATCAAAGATCATGTTCATAAGATTAAAATTGAGCAAGTTATGAGTTGCACAAGTTGGGAAATTTTGAGGAAATTCATGAAATGCAAAATGAGCAAACTTGAGATTTTGAACTAGTGGGTCTAACTTTTGATGTCCAAACATGTTAATAAGGTGTTAAAGGACATCTAAATACATTCACATATTTTTTTATGATTTTTATTTAATTTAATTTTTACAAATAAAATTAATTTAATTTAATTACATTTTATTTTATTTGTAAATTAATTAGAACTAGGAGTTATTACTATAAAATCATTTTTCTAAACAAAAAATCCAAAATATTTTCTAAAAACACTTAGATTTTGTAGGTTTTAAATTTCTTTACCTTTTCACTATCTCCGCGCGTTTGTTTATTTTCCGCTTTAATATAATTTTGTAACTCTTAAGGGATGTAATAGCTTTAATTAGGATTTTCTTTATTTCTTTCCCATTTTATGGTTTTTACTCCCCACCTGCGAAGCAATGTAATAATGTAGATTATTTTCCTGAATTTTTACTTTCTGCACTTATATAAATTTAACTGCTAGATTAATTAGGCGTGCATGGCAAGACGTAAAAGACAAACGTTAGATAACCTAAATCTCAAGACTAATAACTGAAACATAACACACTTTTCACACGCGCACCTCTAGGGTGACCCTCACTTGTTGCTTCGGATAAAAAACAGTCATGTCCCTCGAACGTGGTATGCTTTAAAAAAGACCCTTCGGTTAAAAGATTGTAGTCCCTCAATGACCCTTTCAATGTTGCCTCGGTAAAACGATCTTAGTCCCTTACGATAACTGCTAAAGCTTCTTACGAGGTGCCTTTTGATTGTACGATGATCCGCGCCCGTCCCTCAAACATACAATGATAGGGCTTCTGTTGTACCCCAAAATATTCCCTCTCATTTATCAATATTTTCCTCACAAGACTTCTTGGACTCAAGACAAGATTAGGGTTTGGTCAGCTCAAGACACCTCATCTTACACTAATAACCTGAAATTAGGGTTTGAGTTTGCACAAGTATTGTTGATTCATCAATGCTTCATGTGACTTTCATACGTCATCTTGGACCCCTAAGATTGCTCATGTTAAGTTTCAAGCCTTGAATCACATTTTTGCTCAATCAATTGGACAATTGACCTAAAAATCAGTTGTATTGGGGAAAAAGTCAACCATGGCCAATTTACAGTCAAACTTCATAATTTTTTATCCACAAAAACATTATATACTCATATTTACCATTTTATCAAGTTTGGATCACAACTCCTCAAGAAATTTGATCAAATCATCAAAAGGGCAAAATGGTCAAAATTAGGGTTTTGACTGAGAAAGGGCAATTTCTGTTTTTTAACCTAACCAATGGCCAATTGAGTTCAAACATGATTTCAAGGGTTCAATGGAATCTTCTTTACCTAATCACATGGTTCAAAAGATCTCAAGTTCATTAGATTGACAGATGGATTTTCCAGTCAACTGATCAAAAGTCAACTGTACACTGAAAAGTTAAACTTTAACTTTTTGGTCAAAATCAAGTGCCAAGGGACATAATTCATCAAGATATGTCAAAATGTGAAACTTGTTGACCAAGAAAACCAATTTTGAAAATTAGGGTTTTGAATTTGAAAATTCATAACTTAGAATTTTTCTAAGTATGGAAATTTTCTTATTTTTTCCCAACTTTTCACCACTTTTTCACCATGATTCAATTTGATTCAAAGAAAACTTCCAACATGAAAGTTACAGTCCTCCATGAAATCTACAACTTTTCTTCACAAACATTTCCCAAAAGATGCTTGGATCTAAAGTTATGAATTTTTGAACATAGGTCCATGAACTAAATAACTTAGTGAAAATTTGCCCTAATTTAGGCAGGTTTTTGACCCAACTTCATGGACATTTTTCACCTAGTTCCAAGAGGTATCTCAAAATTCATTTCAAATATGGATTACAAGACACATTTCAAGATTTCCAAAATTTCCAAGAACTCTCCAAGATCATTTGTGGTTAGGGAGAATCGAAGAAGAGAAATTGGCATTTTATCACTTTTGTTCATGCCATTTTCACAAAGTGTCAAGTTGCAAATCAGATCCATGATGCTTGTACCTTTCATTACAGGTCCTAAACTCATTCTACACTCCATAATTAAATGCAAACTCATAGGTTAAAGGCTTTATTTTCACTTTTGAAGCATTGTACAAGTTGTAATTCCATTTTTGGCCAAAAGTGCACAATGCCATTTTCATAAAGTGAGCTTTTGCAACTTCATCATTCTTGAGCCTTGGAGTTGTCCCTTTGGTGAAGGAAATTTCCATAGATCTTAAGCAACTTGTACAAGCCCTTTGCAGCTCACAAGCAAGCCAGGACAGGCCTGTTAGCATGGTCACTTCAACTTTTCTTCAAATGCAAGAAAAGTTACAAAAAGTGCTAGAACTTGTACAACTAGTGAGAGTGGACTTTGTATCCATTCTATACAAATATACCAAGTCATTACAATGCTGGACACGAATTGATAGCATCCAAAACACTCTCAAGCTCAAAAAACACAAAATTATGCCAAAATATTGCAGTTCTGCAAAATCATTGCCAACTTCATTTTGGCTCGTGCGTTTTGCCTTTTAACATTTGAAACACTTCATACACATTATACCAAAGCAGTCCAAGCATTCATCCTGCACCTGTAAGCCCTGTTTCAGCCATTTCCATTTTCAAACTTGAAGCTTGCAACTTGACTTGTGCAGAGAGTTCTGGCCATCCACAAAGCAAACTAGGCATTGGAATAGCTTGAAGGAAGTTCAAGGAAGCTCACACGATCCTCAGGCCTCACTCAAAGTCCCCACATTGTCATATCCAAATCCAGCTGAAGGAGGTATATTTCAAAACTCTATCTCTTTACTTAGGCATCCTCAAGCCACGACTTGTGAAGAAAAGATGTAGTTTATAACATGGTGAAGTTGTACATATGCATATTTGTCATTTATATTAACTGTGCCATGAGAATTTGAAGCTTGAAGTTCCTGGATTTTTTAGGTCACGAATTAGGGCTGATAAAATTCTCCATGATCTTTTAGAGTTAGATTACAAATTTTATATGGTTGGAATCGTGAGATAAAATGCCACAAGTTTCATGTTACAAGTTTTTATTTTTGTGCAATCATGTGAAAGTTACAGATTTGAGTTGAAAACACGCGAAGGAGAAGATGATGGAGGACAGGGACGATGACCTTGGGCTTTTTGGCGCATTGGGCTGTTTTTGTTTTTGATTTTGACACCCCCCTGATCCACTATTTGCACCCCCTGACTTATTTTGTTATATTTTTCATATTTTTATGTTTATTGCTTTTAATAATTTTTTCTGAACATTAAAAAATCATAAAAATAATTTCTTTATTTTTTGCAATTTTATTTTATTTTATTATTATTTTTTGGCATAAATAATAGTTTATTAGGATAATATACTTTATTTTCTTAAATAAATTGTAAATATATTTAAAAATACCATATATTTTTATTTTATTATTTTACACATAAAATATTCATTTTCTCATACATATTTAATTTTTGATATTGACATATAATATTATTTATTATTTTCTTGTACAAAAATGGACAAAGTAAATAATAGGAAATATATATTTCTTTTAATCAAAAAATTAGAGTTTCCCCCTTTCAAAAATAATACTATAATTTTCCCCTTTTTCCAGGGTTTACATGAATCATTTTCTCATACAAAAAATTAAATACCAAAACATTTTTGCATAAATACATTTTTATTGCATTTTAAATATTTGTACATTTATTTAATTTGCACAATATTCAATTGGGTTGTAATAGTATTTTTAGGGTTTATTTTGTGCAATATCCCCATTCAAAAACTTGTATCCCCCCTCCCATAATAATTGTTGTAATAACTTAGTTTACATTTACGCAATTTATCGCTTTTATACCATGTTTAGTAAATTAAGGTTTGCATGACAATACCAAAAACCAAACAAATAGAAAAGACCTAATACAAGACAAATCAAAAGCATGTAAAATGAAACACATTGCACACTAGCACCCTTAGGGTTTCACCCACTTGGTTGCCTAAAAAAAATGGCCATGTTACGCACGCGAAGTATCTTGACAAAATAAAACAAAATAAGATCATAGTCCCTCGATGACGCTATACAAAGGTTGCCTAAAAACAAAATGATCTTGGTCCCACAAAATGCTAAGATACTTGGCAACATTTCTATCATGGTTATACGATGACCCACGCCCGTCCCGTTTAACATCCAAAGATAGGTTTGTGATACGGTGGGAAGAACTGACTGTTTTTGGAATGCTGGTTTGCATTTTGCGTTTTGTATTCACAAAATGTCGCGGTAAGCAAGAGTCTCCACCGACTTTTATTTTATCCAACAAGGAAAGGAAAAAATCACAAAAAAATTCCTTTTTCGAGATATTTCTGAGTACGGGGGGTAGATTTATAGAAAGGGAAGGTATTAGCACCTTATCTATCCGTAGTTATCTACGGGCTCTTAGGTACTTGCTCATCATTTTCAAAATTGTTTTCTTTGTGCTTGTGGGTTTGAAAAGTTTTTGTTTTAAACTTCGATTTAACTCTTGCTTCTGTCCTCAAGAGTGTAATGAAGTGTTTTTGAAAACTTTGTTTGAAAAGGAGTGTAAGTGCGAAAAAAAATTTGTTTTTTGGATGAGCAAGTATCTAAGAACTAATCTACCTACCCGAAAAAGGAATCGTTCTATGCTAATTTCCTTTAGACAAATGCTATCCCACTATTGGTGAGTAGGTAGCACCGTTGTTCGAGTTTGAGGGTCAATTCTAAGGAGGGATATACGGTCACCAAAGCAATGTTAGGACGCCTTAGCAGTAACCCTAATGTCTTAGATCATTTTTTTGAGGCAACAATATCCGAGGCAACCATTTCGAGGCAACTATGATCTTTTAGACAAGAGGACGACCTCTAAAACGACCTATACTGAATGATCGTGTACAAAGGCAACCAAGTGGGGTGTACCCTAAGAGTGCGCATGTGCGAGTGTGTTGATTTCAGTTATTTTTATCTTTGCACATGTTAATGGTGATCTAATTTGATTTTAAGATTAAGCATTCATTCTTGTCATGCAACCCCTATTATCAAACATCTAGCAGTTGTATAATTTGCGGAATTAAAATGTGGAATTTAAACTAACTATTACAAGGCGTCGGGTATTTACATCTCCAAAAGCAACCCTTTGAAAATAAAATAAAGCGATAAAATAAATAAATGTCCTATTTAAAACTATTACAAGCCGGGAGCAGATACATCAATAATTAAATAAGGAAAAATAAATCGCGTGAATGAATTGGATCGAATTCAAAATTAGGGTTTTGACCCTTTTAATTAAAGAAAATGTTTTTTGTTTTTTATTTTTAAGAAAAGGAATTAAAATCTCAAATTAAATACTACATTAATTATTAAATAAATTAATTAAAAAAAGTTGACATGTTTTGGTGTTTTGATTATTTTAAGAAAGAAAATAAAATAATTAAATTAATGATTAAAACCTATTAAATTCTAATTGATTTTAAATATTTGCAAAATAAATTAAAGTTGCCTAATTAATATCCTAATTAAATTAGTTAATATTTATTAATACAAAATAAAGTTTTGAATTTAAATTGGATAAAAAGTATTTTTGTGATTTTTTGATAAAAAAGAAATTATGTTATTGGTTAGTAAATTAGTTAAACAAAATAAAATCATTAAATTAAAATAAATAAAATATAAGAGCAAGAGGGAATGGGCCTTGTTTTTGGAGGTGTTGGAAGCAGTTTTTCCTGGCCCAATTATGATGTCCATATTGACTTTTTCAATCCAACGCGCGTGCATTGATTTGGCATATGGTACACCTTCAGCGCTGGCCACCAGATCTGGCCATCTGGTGCGTTGGATAGTGAGAGTGTATGATGGTCATCATGTTGGCGTGTGCACTATATTCCCTGAAAATAAATAAGAAAATGGCAAGTTGTTGGAGGCAGGGATCGAACCCCTGACCTCCAGCCTTTGGATCTTTGAGCACTAACGTGGTTACCACCAGGCCATGTTGTTTCAATTGTTAATACAATACAAATTAATAATAATATAAAAAAAACAAAATTCAATGGTCAGAAAAAGAAAAAGCACGCGTGTTATTTGAACCGGCCTATGGATGGATGACAACTCATCATCCCTGTCTTCTAAATCCTGCAACTTTTACCTACGGATTTTATCCATAGCTAAAATTGTGGCTTCATTCTAAATTCTTCCCCAGGCATAATAAATGATTTCTAGTACCATGGTTTGATTTGTCATCTTCTTATGATCACAACCATGTCCATCATGAAGACCAATTGTACCTGAAACGAAAAACCCCAAAAAACTCCAAGAAACCCTAACTATGGTGGATCTCGTTACAGGTCAGATAAATGAAATCAAGTAATACCAAAAGCTTGCAAATGGTGTGTAGATTCAGAATATGCAATTATTTTACTCAATGGATGCAAGAATAAAGCTTTTCGATTTCAAGAATATAGTGAATCCGTGGATGACTTACAGAGCTCTGGGAGGCTTGAAAACGTGTGGTCTTGGTTGTTTTCGCTTGTGGAGATGGCCAGGAGGAGATTGAGACCAACACCAAGCCTTGAAACTGCCTCTAGGATTGATTTCGAAGTCACACTTTTTCTTGATTTTTGCCAATTTGGTTATGCCTCTAGAACTGATCTCCAACCCTGATTTCTGTCTCCCTCGCTTCCTTATGTAATGCACAATGTATTAGGGTTCCAATTTCTGTCCAAATCTTCTTCCTTTAATCACTTTGATATTTGATTTGATTCTCCATTAAAGCTTTCCAAAATTGGCTCATTTGCAACCTTTTTGTACCCACATGGCTTGATACGAGTTTGCAAGGGTGCTAGTTGTGTAACAAGTCCTGAAATGATCACAAGATCTTTAGTTTTCAATGTTTTTGATTTTATGTGATTTTATTTGATTTAAAATGAATTAATTCAAATAAAAATCAAATTAAATAATAAAAATATGATATGGACACATGGCCAAGGCCAGGGCACGTGGGAAATAATGCAAACTCAAAACAAGTGAAAAAGAATGGGCCCATTTGGCAAAATTTGAAGTTTTGTGGATAGTTGACTTTTGGCAATTTTGCAAAAAAGTCCAACTTCAACAATGCATAACTTCCTCAATTTTGAACACTTGGAGGTGTTCTTGGACTTTTTAGAAAGCTTGAGATGTCCTCTAACCAACCCTTTTGGTCTCATCTCAATTATATATTCCATGCTTAAGTTAGATGCTTTGACAAAAAAGGTGTTTTTGTTGACTTTTCAAAATGACCTATAATATCCAAATTCACAACTTCTTGTGACTACATTTTTTGATCTTGGGATATGAAGATGAATTGTATGGAATTTCATCCTCTTCAAAATGAGCTTTGGATGAGTCATTTCTTATAAAGTATGAGAAATTTATGCTTTGTCAAAAGTGAGTTGACTTTTCCTACAAAACCCTAATTTAGCAACTTTTGAATCTTGATGAATTTTGAGCAATCCTTGATGAATCATGATCAACACTTGATCAAATGATGAAATATACTTCAAAATTAGAATGTTGACAAAAAATCTTGAAGTTTGACTGTATATAGGTCACAATTGACTTTTTCCCTAGCACAATCGATTTTTGGACCTTTGAGCAATTGACTGAGCAAACTTCCTCTGCAAGGCTTGAAAATTGGCATGGATGATCTTGAGAACATATTAGGATATTGGTGAGCACTTGGGGTCACTTGGACTCAAGGATTTTGATTCAATGTGAAACCATAGTTTGGGGTAGACTGCCTTAGGATAGAGCTTGTCAGACCAATTCTTGGACTACTTTGAGAATTTGGAGATCTTTCTTGCAATGTTTTGAGAAATATGGGAGGGAAAATTTTGGGGTACAGAAGCTGCCCCATGTTCAATATTCTTAAACTTGAGGATGTAGATTTCCTTTCGTGCCTTTCGTGATCCGAAGGTGGAAGAGGGTTGAAAACTAGAGTGCCCAGAAATTTGCACTCGCATGAAGTGGTGGTTGCTTTGTGATGTCGGGAATGGGCTTACAGATGCCATTTGGAGAAGTTTAGATCGCATAAGAGATTCCTTAGCGAGAGCTTGCATACCTGTTGTTGAGGAAGATTCCGCTGGGGAAGTCTGATCTGTGTTGAGGGAAAGGAACTCGTCCGTAATTCAACTGAGGTGTCGAGATTTAGGAACTCGTTCGTAATTCAATTGAGGTGTCGAGATTTAGGCACTTGTCTGTAATTTAACTGAGGTGTCGAGATTTAGGAACTTGCCCGTAATTCAACTGAGGTGCCGAGATTTAGGAACTTGCCCGTAATTCAACTGAGGGGAAACATCTTCGTCGAGATTTAAGAACTCGCCCGTAATTCAACTGAGAAAACTTATCTATTGAGATTTAGGAACTTGTCTGTAATTCAAAGGAGGAACACTTTTGTCGAGATTTAGGAACTCGCCTGTACTTCAACTGAGAAAACATCTCTGCTGAGATTTAAGAACTTGTCTGTAATTCAACTGGGGGAAACATCTTCGTCGAGATTTAAGAACTCGCCCGTAATTCAACTGAGAAAACTTCTCTGTTGAGATTTAGGAACTCGTCTGTAATTCAATGGAGGAACATCTATGTCGAGATTTAGGAACTCGCCTGTACTTCAACTGAGAAAACATCTCTGCTGAGATTTAAGAACTTGTCCGTAATTCAACTGGGGGAAACATCTTCGTCGAGATTTAAGAACTCCCCCGTAATTCAACTGAGAAAACTTCTCTATTGAGATTTAGGAACTCGTCTGTAATTCAACGGAGGAACATCTATGTATAGATTTAGGAACTCGCCTGTACTTCAACTGAGAAAACATATCTGCTGAGATTTAAGAACTTGTCTATAATTCAACTGGGGGGAACATCTTCGTCGAGATTTAAGAACTCGCCCGTAACTCAACTGAGAAAACTTCTCTGTTGAGATTTAGGAACTCGTCTGTAATTCAACGAAGGAACATCTATGTCGAGATTTAGGAACTCGCCTGTACTTCAACTGAGAAAACATCTCTGCTGAGATTTAAGAACTTGTCTGTAATTCAACTGGGGGAAACATCTTCGTCGAGATTTAAGAAATCGCTCGTAATTCAATTGAGAAAAATTCTCTGTTGAGATTTAGGAACTCGTCTGTAATTCAACAGAGGAACATCTATGTTGAGATTTAGGAACTCGTTGTACTTCTACTGAGAAAACATCTCTGTTGAGATTTAAGAACTTGTCTGTAATTCAACTGGGGGAAACATCTTCAACGAGATTTAAGAACTCGCACGTAATTCAACTGAGAAAACTTCTCTGTTGAGATTTAGGAACTCATCTGTAATTCAACAGAGGAACATCTATGTCGAGATTTAAGAACTCGCTTTTACTTCAACTGAGAAAACGTCTCTGTTGAGATTTAAGAACTTGTCTGTAATTCGACTGAGGTAAAAGCTTCAAAACTTTGAATTTTGTGAGAATTTAACCGCATCGTTCCTGAAAGGTGAAGGTTAGTTGTATGTAATGCATGATATGTACCAGTGTTGGCTCCTAAACTCGACACCCTTGTTTTATTAATATAAACCATTAATTGAGAGGGATGGTTTCGACCAGCTAATTATGTCGAAATGCTCATCAGAAGATGGCAAGGTACTTAGAGAATTTCTTCTAAGTAGGAATCTTCTTGCCTTCGACGTCGAAGGTGCTTCTCGACAAAGGTGTTCGATGCTCAGAGTGGAACAATTTGAGATTCAAATGTTTGGAGGGAAAATGGTTCCCAGCGGTTACCAAGTGCAACGTGCCAAGATCAGGAGCGTCGAATGCTGTGAGCATGCCAAGTGGAGTCATCTCGAAGCAGTGTAACCGCCCGACGGTTACTTGAGATGTGTTTAGTATAAATACTAGTTGTTCACGTAGTTTTTCGCGTATGTTCACAATTATATACAAGTCACTCATTTAGATTCAAGTACCCAGTGTGAGCGAAAGAATTGTTGAGAATGTATGTGTGAAACACCATTTAACTTAATCAAAGTCATTTATTTTCCAGAACTTTATTGCCTTTCATTTACTTTTCCCAGTCGAAGCCTTTATTTAAAGCTTTCTTTTATTCTACCAAGTTTTCTTCTTTATGCAATTTACATAAAGTATCTTTATTTTCTTGTCATTAACCATCATTAAACTTAGTCAAAACCCCAAAAATCAACCATGTCTTAGGATCAATCTGATCGATCCTGCGAGTCACCAAATAAGTAACCTTTTGGAGGATCAGCGGTTGTTTACCAATTTCCACGGTAAACAAATTGGCACACCTAGTGGGACCTTGTGTTGATTTTGAAGGTTAACCGTATTTACACAGAATATCATCTTTTTCGAGAAGTATTGCATGTTATTGAGAAGTGGTAGAATATACACTAACAATACCAATACTGCCAGAAGAAGAGAAGCGATGGAGAATCCGCCAAACAATAACGAAATCCCACAGACGAATGTGGGAACAACGGTTATCCCAACCGTAAGTGAAGCGATAACCGCTGGTTCAACACCAGCAGTAACGGTCACACAAACGGGGCCAATGCCTCCGTTCACTGGCCCCAGAGTGCCTTTAGGAACTCCCCCACCAAGGGGAAATCCAGGAACAAGGCCTTATGTTCCCCCAGGATTTGTGACAGGCGGTCCAAATCGAGAACCACTCTATGGCATGCCAACGTCTGAATTGGCTAGCCTGACGAACGCTGCGTCCACTTTTTCAGACCCTTTAGTGAGTGCCTCTTCGCCACTCCAAGGTTCTGGAGTTGGTATGGCGAACAGAAATAGGACCCAACTCTTAGGAGGAACGTCCCAAGTAGCGCATGGCCTTACAAATGCCTCGACAGCAGTCTTGAGGCAGCAAATGGACGAAAGCAACCATGATATGGTTCAAATGTTGGCACAAACTTTAAGTACAGTGCTGAATCCTCTAATACAAAACACCACCCAGTCGAATCAGCAGATGACAGCGCAAATGACGCGTCTGGCTGATTTCTTTGGGGTACCCCAACCTATTCGATAGCCCCAAAGGGCGCAAATAAGGGGAAATCAAGGTATACTTTTAGAGGAAGAAACCACTATTAACCAAGTCCAGCAGCCTATCGAAGAAAACCTTAGGGCACGATTGGAGAAGCCTGTTGAAGAACCTAGGGTCATAGCCCCAGAGGTAAGGATAGTCAACAGAAACCAAAATGCTGACGAAGTAGTTCAGCACATCCAATACCAAAACATGGGTTTGGAAAATAACCTGGCAGCCATGATCGAAAGAATCATGACGCAAAATGGGATGAATATGGGCTTTCGTAGGCCCAACTTCACATCCCCACTGTCAGAATATGTGTTACAAACAGAATTACCTCCTAGATGTAAAGTCCCTAAGTTCACTAAGTTTTCAGGGGACACGACAGAATCTACTGTCGAACATGTGGCGAGATACTTGATCGAAGCAGGAGATATTTCAAACAACGAAAACCTGAGGATTAAGTATTTCCCAAGTTCTTTAACAAAGAACGTGTTTACTTGGTTCACAACTCTTCCCCCTAATTCGATCCATCATTGGACCCAGTTGGAGAGATTGTTCCATGAGCAATTCTACATGGGACAAACCAAGATAAGCCTGAAAGAATTGGCCAGTGTAAAGAGACGTTTCACTGAACCTATAGACGAATATCTAAATAGGTTTAGGTTGCTCAAAGCAAGATGCTTTACGCAAGTGCCAGAACATGAGTTAGTCGAAATAGCCGCAGGAGGGCTAGACTATTCCATTAGGAAGAAGTTAGACACTCAATACCTGAGAGACATGGCCCAATTGGCCGATAGAGTTCGACAGGTAGAACGCCTTAAGGCTGAAAAAGCCAAGGCAACAAAAACTCATAAAAGAGAGAGGATAGCGTATGTCGAAATGGATGATGAAGATCCAGAAACCTTCGACGAAACTATAACCGTCGAAGAAAGCGAGGTCGATTTAGCGGAACTGAAACAAGGGCCACCATACTCTTGCAAACTGTTAGTCCCCTCAAGTGGAAAAAATCCCACTGGTCCGGAAAGGACCAACGATAGGTTCCCCAAAAAGACTTACAGTTTTGATATTACAAAATGTGATGAAATTTTTGACTTACTTGTAAAAGATGGCCAAATGATAGTACCCCCAGGGGTAAAAGTGCCTCCTCTTGATCAAAGAAAAAAGAGGGGCTTTTGTAAATATCATAATTTTCTGGGCCATAAAACATCTCAATGTTTTCTTTTCAGGAATCTCGTGCAAGACGCTATCGAAGAAGGGAGGTTGATGTTTGCTGACAAGACCCCCATGATTGTGGACTCCAACCCTTTGTAGGCTGAAGCCCATTATGCTGAACCTTCAGAAGTGAACATGATCGAGGCATCCAGAAGCCAGGCGAAGAGGCCAGGAATCACAATGGTCGAAGTCACAAAGGACCATGTCAACATGCCAATCTTTGGCAATTTTTCTGGGAATCTATCTAGAAAAACAATTGAAGCGGTCCAAAAGGCGGTCAAAAGCCCGAAGCTGGAGACAGTTGGAGCCCAAAAATCTGGAACAAAACCCAGTTCCTATTTGGCTGCAGTTCAAGGCCAGACAAAGGACTTGGAGACTCAGATGAAGCAGTTGACTCTTACCACCAAAGACACCATGAATGTCAACATGGTCGAAGTCTCTGAACCAAAAGCATCAGAGGAGGCCATTGGGCAAGAACAAGCCAACAAAACTGCTTTCCCTCGGGAAAATGAAAATCTGGCAGATTTCCTGCAAAGATGCCAGAAGAAGAAGTCAGAAGTGATGCTGTGTCCTCGATGCAGCTCGATTTTTGACAAAAAAGCTGCTGAACATATTCAAGGTGTAAGAGCAGCAAACAGAAAAAGGGAAAGTGTTGATACTCGACATGACCCCAGAAGAACCTACCAAAAGGGTTCAAATCAAGAAAAGAGGCCACTGACTTTCAGGCCTCCAACCAATGTGCCAGTTGATACATGGTACAAAACATCAGGTCAAAAGAGGCCAAGCGAGGAAAGATGGCACTCCTTCGAAGTGCCAAGAGGTTCATCTTTTACACATAAGAAAGAACCTCAGGTTGCTACCCCTAAAGTGACCCAGGTATCAAGCAACTACAAAGGGAAGAATCCCATGTCTCGATCTCAATGGAGAAGATACCAGAGGCGGCGAAAAGCTGAGAGGGAAGCTGCTAATGAACCAAAGGCAGAATCAAGTTCAAATGTTCCTCAGAGAAAGCAGAGGAAGCCTCTGGAAAGACAACCAGTGACCAATAGGCTAGTCTGGCCTAACCAGGGTGAGGTTGATAATGAAGATGGCTCTGAGTCTGATGACACCCTAGATATCATGGTGAACATAGTCTCAGTTTTGCCAAGAGAGTTCAACCGCCAGGTGGAGGTCGAAACAAGCGATTGGGAAGTTGAACAAGAAATGGCCAAGCATAGGCCAGTGTGCTATTTCGTCATGGATAATGGCGCTACTGAAGAGCAGAATGGGTTCTTCGAACCTCCTACAGAGGTGATGAAAAATCACCTTAAGCCTTTATTTATAAGGGCTAAACTCGAAGAAACCATAGTAAATAAGATCTTGGTAGACTGTGGGGCAACCATCAACATCATCCCTCACTTCATGCTGAGAAAAATAGGCAAAAGCGATGATAACATCAAGCCTCACAACATGGTCTTGTGGAATTATGAAGGCGGCATAGGGACCACTATGGGTGTGATCCAACTGGACATCAAGGTGGGATCTGTCCTTCGACCAACTATGTTTATGGTCATATCGGCCAAACCAAATTATAATCTTTTGTTGGGCCGTGAATGGATACATGGTGTTGGAGCTGTACCATCATTAATGCACCAAAGGTTGATACTATGGCGTCCTGATGGAATGGTCGAAAACATAGAAGCGGATCAAAGCTATTACTTGGGCGAAGTAAATCACCTAGGATTGGTAGACTTCGACAAAAATCTGGCTCACATTGGGCCATGCCTAACACCTGACTTCGACTTGGCGCCAGCGCCAAATACTTTTTGTTCCTTATACCTGCACCCTGAGCATGGTTTTCAATGGGACAAAGAAGACTTGTCCCACATTGATTTTAGTGGGCTAACTGATATCTAGCCAACTGGTTGGGGAAGTGAATTCAGTGACAATGACTGAGTCACAATCACTGCATCGAATTTCGGCTTACGTAGCCGAAACAAGGATGATAACGGCTCTTGAAGACGAAGTAAAATATATGGCCACACAGGCCAATGATCAAGAGTTACCTTCTGCAGGTCCTGGAAAGGATTTCGATCCAGAACCTCCTGATATCATGCCAGAAGGAATGCAGCAACAAAGGCTCGACGCCATCTACGACGATGAGCCTTTGGGATTCGAAAAGGACCCCTTAGCGAACAACATCAAGATGCTAGCGCAGGATCCTTTAGAAGAAATCAACTTGGGCGAAGGGTTAGAGAAAAAGCCAACTTACATTAGCGCAAAAATAGACCCAGAACTCAGGTTGGAAGTAATCCATTTGTTAAAGGAGTTCAAGGACTGTTTTGCATGGGATTACGACGAGATGCCTGGTCTCGACAGAGGATTGGTAGAACTTCAGTTGCCAATCAAACTTGGGAAGAAGCCAGTCAAGCAAAGTCCAAGACGCTTCGCTCCAGAAATACTGTTGAAGATCAAAACGGAAGTCGAAAGACTGCTGCAGTGCAAATTCATACGAGCTACGAGGTATGTCGAATGGATTGCAAACATTGTGCCAGTGATTAAAAAGAATGGTACATTGAGGGTGTGCATAGATTTCAGAGATTTGAATGATGCTACACCCAAAGATGAATATCCTATGCCTGTGGCGGAAATGCTAGTCGATTATGCTGCTGGCTATGAGTACCTGAGTATGCTCGATGGTTATTCAGGATATAATCAAATATTCATTGCTGAAGAAGATGTGTCGAAAATAGCTTTTCGATGCCCCGGGGCTTTAGGCACTTACGAATGGGTAGTGATGCCTTTTGGCCTAAAGAACGCTGGGGCAACATATCAGCGAGCAATGAACTCTATCTTCCATGATTTTATCAACACTTTTATGCAAGTATATATTGATGACATTGTTGTAAAATCTGTTTCCAAGAAGAACCATATAGACCACCTTCGACAATCATTCGAAAGAATGAGAGAACATGGTCTGAAAATGAACCCTTTGAAGTGTGCATTCTGTGTAAAAGCTGGAGATTTCTTGGGCTTCGTCGTCCACAAGAAAGGAATCAAAATCAACCAGAACAAGACGAAGGCAATTCTAGAAGACAAAAAGCGCACAGGTTAATTTGTGGCTAAGATTGAAGGACAGGTGTCGAGTGGAATCTCAAAGAATGCCTTTTTCTTTTCAGCGTCGAAATAAGGCATTCTTGGGGGGCAATTTGTTGGCTCCTAAACTCGACACCCTTGTTTTATTAATATAAACCGTTAATTGAGAGGGATGGTTTCGACCAGCTAATTCTGTCGAAATTCTCATCAGAAGATGGCAAGGTACTTAGAGAATTTCTTCTAAGTAGGAATCTTCTTGCCTTCGACGTCGAAGGTGCTTCTCGACAAAGGTGTTCGATGCTCAGAGTGGAACGGTTTGAGATTCAAATGTTTGGAGGGAAAACGGTTCCCAGCGGTTACCAAGGGCAACGTGCCAAGATCAGGAGCGTCGAATGCTGTGAGCATGCCAAGTGGAGTCATCTCGAAGCAGTGTAACCGCCCGACGGTTACTTGAGATGTGTTTAGTATAAATACTAGTTGTTCACGTAGTTTTTCGCGTGTGTTCACAATTATATACAAGTCACTCATTTAGATTCAAGTACCCAGTGTGAGCGAAAGAATTGTTGAGAATGTATGTGTGAAACACCATTTAACTTAATCAAAGTCATTTATTTTCCAGAACTTTATTGCCTTTCATTTACTTTTCCCAGTCGAAGCCTTTATTTAAAGCTTTCTTTTATTCTACCAAGTTTTCTTCTTTATGCAATTTACATAAAGTATCTTTATTTTCTTGTCATTAACCATCATTAAACTTAGTCAAAACCCCAAAAATCAACCATGTCTTAGGATCAATCTGATCGATCCTGCGAGTCACCAAATAAGTAACCTTTTGGAGGATCAGCGGTTGTTTACCAATTTCCACGGTAAACAACCAGGAAATGATGTTCTCAAAATAAATGAGACGGTGTTGTATGATGTGTATATGCATGCGTCATGATGTATGGAAATGTTATGTTTTTAGCTGGGGGAAATAAATCCCAGATAGCTGCTGGAGAAAAGAGTGGAATTCTTTGTTTCCGCTGGAGATAGTGGATGAAGATGATTGTGAGAATAGGCCTGCAGGAGAGGATAACTCTGTTGGGGAATAAACTGATGAGGAAATGGCTCTATGGAGAAGAGATGCTCTGTTAAGGATTCTGTTGACAAATTCAGCTGGGGATGAATTAACGTTGCTGGTGATAATGAATCCTGTTGGGGATTGAATATCTGTTTGTGAAAGGAAAGAACTCCGCCAGGGATGATTTTCCTGTTGCGACTTCACGGGGAATAACCTTTTAGGCTCTACTGGAGACAGTCTTCCAAAGTCTATTGGGGATGTTCCTTCAAACTCCACTGGGGAAGATATTTTAGACGGCGCTGGGGAAAATTTCAAACTCCACTGGGGATATTTTATACTCTGTCGGGGATAATAAGACTTTTCAGTGCTGATGGTAGATAAACTCTACTTGGGGAGAATATTACCGATTCATCCACAGTTGCGAGTCTCATTTGGGGAGAGTTAACATTACTGTATTTTTCTTGCTCCGTGGGGAGTGAATGCATCTTAGCCATATTCTTCAGCTGAATCTACCTTTGTACTTGGTGGATAGAGCAACTGTAAAGCTTGGAAAAATTCTTATTTGCCCCTGTTTCTGATATTACCAGTAATCGTCTTTTGTTCTGCATGTAAATATTTATGAGCAGCAATTAATGTCAAATGCATATATCAAAAATGAACATTGGACGTTCTTTGCAAAACAAAACAGATAAAGGAAAAATAGTTTGAAATTTCTCTGAAGATGAATTGTATTGATTTTGAAGTTTGGCCTGTAAATAGGCGTTTTTGTACAAGATGCTGACGTCCTAATAAGAGAACGCCGCCAAACAAATAGATTTTATACAATTTGTGAAAAACTAAACAAAACAGCTATGTGAACAATCCCACTGGGTTCCAACTCTGTTATTGCCTTTATGTCCTCGAGCATCTCAACACTTTGCTACTTGGTTAAAGGTAGATCAGATTGATTAGTGTTGTTTGAGCTTGATAGTCGATACCGAAGTCTGGTTGTAGGTGATCCAATGAGACATAGTGTTACGCTTTGATCCCTAATTTTTTCATGGACCTCCCTTTCGGGTTTTCAGTCCACCGGGATACCCTTTTTTGCCCAAGCCGCCTTTTCAGGTTTTCGACTTGCCGGGTGTACAGTTTTTTTTATCCCTTATTTTTGCCCGAACCCTTTTGGTTTGTCGGGAAGCCCTTATTTTTGCCTAGGCCAGTCAACCTAGCGGGTCTTTGATTATGCGTAGTATTTTTTCACTATGTCTGCATTGACGGGGTGAGGAAGGTCGTCACCATCCATGGTGGTTAGAATCATAGCTCCTCCTGAGAAAATGTTCTTAAACACAAATGGCCCTTCGTAAGTAGGGGTCCATTTGCCCCTGGGATCACCTTGAGGAAAGATAATGCGCTTGACCACCAGATCCCCGACTTGATACTCTTGTCGTCTAACTTTCTTGTTAAATGTCTTGATCATCCGTTTTTGGTATGTCTGACCATGACAAATAGCAGTAAGTCTCTTTTCATCGATTAAGTTCAATTGATCGAGTCGGGTCTGGATCCAGTCATCTTCACTCAAACCTGCATCCTTCATAATTCGAAGAGAGGGTATCTGAACTTCAATGGGCAATACGGCCTCCATGCCATAAACCAAGGAATAAGGTGTTTCCCCTATTGACGTGCACGCTGAGGTGCGGTACCCATGAAGAGCAAATGGTAACATCTCGTGCCAATCTTTGTATGTCATCGTCATCTTCTGCACAGTCTTCTTAATGTTCTTATTAGCCGCTTCAACAACCCCATTCATCTTTGGGCGGTAGGGAGAAGAGTTGTGATGTTGTATCTTAAACTGCTTGCAGAGTTCAGTGATCATCTTGTTATTGAGATTTGTACCATTGTCCGTAATGATCCTCTCTGGTACGCCATATCGACAGATCAGATTGTGCCGAATAAACCCTGCCACGACGTTCTTGGTTACAGTAGCAAAGGAAGCGGCTTCAACCCACTTCGTAAAGTAATCAATAGCTACCAGGATCAAAATATGCCCGTTGGACGCAGTAGGTCTGATCTCACCAATCATGTCGATGCCCCACATTGCAAAAGGCCAAGGAGCTGTCAAGATGTTCAGAGGTACTGGAGGTATGTGCACCTTATCAGCATAGACTTGGCACTTGTGACAGGTCCGAGAATACTGATAACATTCGGCTTCCATTGTAGACCAATAATATCCTTCCCGTAGGATTTTCTTTGCCATGGTATGTCCACTGGAATGAGTCCCGAAAGTACCTTCATGTAACTCTGCCATGATTCTTTCTTCCTCGTTCTTATCCACACATCGCAGTAAGGTTGAATCATGATTACGCTTGTAAAGAATACCATTACTGATGAAGAACTTCTCCGCGAATCTCCTCAGAAACTTCTTATCATTAACAGATGCACCCTCGGGGTACTACTGAGCCTCGAGATACCTCTTTACTTCGTGAAACCAGGGTTTATCTGCTACCTCTTCAGTCTCAATGCCACAATAATATGAAGGTTCATCCAACCTTTCAATGGTAATCTGGGGAGCTTCATTGTCCCATCTGACCTTGAACATAGAAGACATCATAGCTAGAGCGTCCGCCAACTGATTCTCCTCTCTAGGGAAGTGTTCAAAGGTTATCTCCTCGAAGTGTGGAAGCAACGTCAACACATACTCCTTGTAAGGAATAAGATTAGGGTGTTTTGTATCCCACTCGCCTTTGATATGACTGATCACGAGAGTGAAATCTCCGAAAACACTTAAGAACTTAATCCTTAGGTCAATAGCTGCTAGAAGACCCATAATGCACGCTTCATACTCCGCCATGTTGTTGGTGCAGTTGAAACATAGTCGGGCGGTGAACGGAGTATGAGAGCCTTCAGGAGATATGAACATGGCGCCAATTCCATTACCCAAAGCGTTTGAAGCTCCATCAAAGTACATAGACCATCGGGATCCTTCCTCAGGTCCTTCATCCGGTCCAGGTTCTTCACAGTCGGTCACTATCATGATATTCTCATCCGGGAATTCAAAGTTCATAGACTGGTAATCGTCTACAGCCTGATGTGCCAAATGATCTTCCAACACACTTCCCTTGATTGCGTTTTGGGTTGTATATTGGATGTCATACTCAGTCAAGATCATCTTCCATCTTGCTATTCTTCCAGACAAGGCAGGCTTTTCGAAGATATACTTGATTGGATCCATCTTTGATATCAATAGAGTAGTGTGAGTCAGCATATACTGTCTCAGCCGGCGAGCAGCCCATGCCAAAGCGCAACAAGTTTTCTTAAGCAACGAGTATCGGGTCTCGCAGTCGGTAAACTTTTTTCTAAGGTAATAAATAGCATGCTCTTTTCGGCCAGACTCGTCATGCTTCCCCAGCACGCACCCCATTGAACTATCGAGTAGTGTCAAGTATAAGATCAAAGGTCTCCCTTCAACTGGAGGCATCAGAATAGGTGGCTCTTGGAGATATTCTTTAATCCTTTCGAAAGCGGCCTGACATTCATCATTCCATCTTACCACTTGATCTTTCTTTAGCAGCTTGAAGATTGGCTCACAAGTAGCAGTCAGGTGTGAGATGAATCGGGCAATGTAGTTCAAACGTCCCAGAAAACATCTGACTTCTTTTTTTGTTCGGGGAGCTGGCATTTCCTGTATAGCCTTCACCTTTGCAGGATCCACCTGGATACCTTTATCACTTACGACGAAACCCAGCAGCTTACCAGATCTCACCCCGAAGGTACACTTATTCGGGTTTAACCTCAGCTTGTACAACTTCAACCTGTCAAATAACTTTTGAAGGTGGTCAAGATGCTCTTCTTCAGTCTGGGATCTTGCAATCATGTCGTCGACGTATACCTCAATCTCATGATGGATCATGTCATGGAACAAAGTGACCATGGCACGCTGATACGTTGCCCCAGCATTCTTCAATCCAAAAGGCATGACTTTGTAGCAAAAGGTATCCCATTGAGTAACAAAGGTTGTCTTCTCCATGTCTTCGGGAGCCATCTTAATCTGATTATAACCGGAGAAGCCATCCATGAAGGAGAAAACCTTATGCTGAGCGGTGTTGTCAACCAGAACATCGATATGAGGAAGAGGGAAACCATCCTTGGGGCTCTCCCTGTTCAGATCCCTATAGTCAACACACATTCGAACCTTACCATCCTTCTTCGGCACTGGAACCACGTTGGCAACCCACTGCGGGTAAGAAGTAACTGCTAGAAAACCGGTATCAAAATGTTTCATAACTTCAGCCTTAATTTTCTCAGACATCTTTGGGCGCATTCGGCGAACATTCTGTTTCACTGGAGGACAGTCTTCCTTGGCAGGCAGGCGGTGAACCACGATATCGGTATCCAACCCAGGCATATCTTTATAAGACCAGGCAAAGATCTCAACATGGTCTCGCAGCATCTGAATCAACCGTTGCTCAACACTAGATTCCAGATTCGCACCGATCTTGACCTCTTTCTTGTCTTCCTCTGTACCCAGATTTACTGATTTCACTGGCTCTTCATGCGGCTGTATGACCCTCTCTTCCTGAAGTAACAGTCTAGCAAGTTCACGAGGCACCTCGCAATCATCTTCACCTTCGTCTTCGGCTAAGTTGATCGGACTTTCGAAGTCATAACCGGCAGTAGCAGAGTCGTTATCAGTGGGATCCAGAGTGGATGTAGACCTGTATATGTGAGTGTGTGTAAAATAGTTGTTTTGCAAGATAAAAAAGAAAAACAAGGAGTGCAAAATTTGTAATGCAATAAAACGTCCAATGCTTTTATTAATGATATATAGAGATGACAAATATCAAGCCTTCACAAACAAAGCCACGGTGCCTCGGGTATGACACCGGGCCGTAAAGTTCAAAAATTGTCTATTACAAACTTAAAACAAATGTCTCATTATTGGGTAATAAAAGAAATTGGAACGAAGTCCTTTGCCGTCCAATTGCTTAGTCCGACGTCGGTAGTTGGGTAAATCCAACTGTCAATATCATACTCTTCATCATCGTCTTCAATGGAATTCACTCCTGAATTGCTAATAAACAGGGGAGGTCCTCCGATCCGTGCATGCTGAACAGCCCTTTGAGCTTCTGCAGTGGAACCCAAACCAAACTTATTAGTCTTATGTGCAAAATCAGGGAGTTGGCCCCAATTTGCACACCCACCTTTCTATACAACAGCCCGAACATCCTTGAGGGAGGCCATCTTCATTGGAGGATCTTCAGTAACAGTTTCAGTTGACGCCAGCGTTTGGGGGACTTCTTCAAAATGTTGAAACGGGGTCTCAGTGAACTCCCCGTCCATCTCTACATACCGGAAAGAGTTGAGGTGGCTCACCATGTACTCCTCTTCTCCTTGTACCGTCACAATTTTCCCTTTCACTGGGTATTTCAGCATCTGGTGGAGCGTAGAAGTTATTGCCCCAGCTTTGTGGATCCACGGGCGACCCAGCAAACAAGAATAAGATGGCCGAATGTCCATCACATAGAATCTAGACGCGTAAACCTGAGAACCAACATTCACTGGAATATCCACTTCTCCATTTACCATTCTCTTGGACCCGTCAAAGGCCCTAACAACAATGTTACTCGGCTTCAACTCTAATCCTTCACAGTCCAACCGGTCTAGATATTTCTTGGGCAACACATTCAACGAGGACCCAGTATCCACCAACACATGAGCTAGATTGGTGCCCCTGCATTCGATGGAGACATGCAGAGCGTCATTGTGATTCTTCCCCTTAACAGTCAAGTCTGCATCAGAAAAACCCAAACCATTATCAACAGTTAAACTAGCCACACAATATTTGAATTGGTCAGTCGATGTTTCTTGGGGTACGTGTGCAGTTTTCTGGAAAGCAATCAGAGCCTTGGCATGGGCCTATGAACATAGCAATAGAGACAACATAGAGATCTTTGATGGGGTTTTCCCCAGCTGTTCGACTACATTATAGTCGCTTTTCTTGATGATCTTCAAAATTTCCTCTATCTCATGTCTAGAGGCTTCAACAGTAATCTTCCTCAGTGCCTCCGTCCAGGCAGGCTCACCGGTGGTCCCTTTACCCCGAGTGTCAGATGACTCGACGACAGGGGTAAGGATTGGAACTTAAACAGGGACAATAGCAGATGTATTGGCAGGTGTAATAACAACAGACTTCTGAACAATTGGTGGAGAGATCTCAGGGGAGAAAAGCATTCCGCTTCGGGTGACTTTACTAGATCCAACAATATTGTTGACGTCAGTATCAGCCTCTTCAGCACTCAAGTCTTGCTTAATCCCATGATAATATACGTCAGCCCCGTAGTGCCATGGGAAAACTTTATCTGATGTATAGGGGATAGGCCCAGGAATGGTAATGATCAACAGAGCGATTCTTGGAACAGATGTAATTCTAACAGGCTTTCTCGAGGAAGCCTTGGAAGAATTAGCGGAGATGGTGATTATAGAAATGTCTTCAAAAGGAACCAATGGAACAAAAGTTTTCTCAAACAGAATTTCTTTGTTATCCATCAGGCGTTAGATACTTGACTTCAAAAGATGGCAACCAGTAGGTAGGACGGAACACAGACGGCAACCTTCGCCACAACCCGGAAATAAACCGGCTAACAGAAGGTTCTTCTACACAGTCATCAATGGAGTAGCAATGTCTTTCACAGAGGTCACAAATGAGTCGTCATCTACGGCATTCACTCCATGCTTGGGCATAGGAGCAGTCATAACATTAGGATTTTCAGGCGCTTCGAACTCAATCTCCTTAGCATCAATCAGATCCTGTACTTTATTCTTCAAGACCCAGCAATCATTCGTATCATGCCCCGGGCTATCGGAATGAAAAGCACAGCGGGCGTTCGGATTGTACAGTTGTGATGTTGTATTGGGATTCTTCGAGGCTTCCTTCGGAATCACCAAGTTGGTCTTTAACAACTGCGATAGAATCTGAGACAGGGTCATATGGAGCTGAGTGAACTGTCTTCGCAGCCTCTCGGCTCTTGGTTGATTGTTGCGTTGTGAAGCAACAATAGGTCTTGATATAACAACCACATTGATTGTTTGGCGGTGCTCAGGTATATTATGGCTCTTTGAGCTGTAAATAGCGCTGGATTCCTTCTTAAAAGGCTTCTTCTTAGTACTTGATGAAGCACCTTTCTGTATTTTACCGCTCTTGATACCGACCTCAACTCTTTCCCCGGTCATAATCAGCTCAATAAACCCGGACGACGAACTTCCAATCAGATGATTAAAATATTGACTAGACAAGGTCCCCAGAAACATATCTACTAACTCCCTGTCAGCCAGCGGGGGTTGTACTCTTCCAGCAAGGTCCCTCCATTTCTGAGCGTAGTCTTTGAAACCTTCGTCCGCACCCATAGACATACCCTGAAGTTGGGTACGCGTAGGAGCAAGGTCGGCATTGTATTGGTACTGCTTGTAAAAAGCAGCAACAAGGTCTTCCCAATTACGGATACTAGCTCCTTCCAACTGGTAAAACCATTTAAGTTGAGTCCCTGAAAGACTATCTTGAAAGAAATGGATCCAGAGGTTCCTGTCAGTGGTATATGGCTGAATCTTTCTAACATACGAACAGAGGTGTAGCTTTGGGCAGGAGACCCCGTCGTATTTAGTAAAGATTGGTGCTTTGAACTTGTGGGGAATCACCACCCCAGATGACAAACCCAAATCTCCAAAGTCCATACCAGGCACTTTCTGGACCTCCATTGCGCTCAACCGGTCTTCGAGGTACTTATACTTGTCCTCAGCCGGAGGATACTGGTCTTCGTCAAAGTCAATCTCGTTGTCAGATACCATAGGGCTAGGAGCCCTCCTTTCTTCTTGGTTTTCTCCCCCTTCAGATGAGTGAGTCAAATCAAAATCTTCTCGCAAATTGTTTCCGAATCTGCGACCCATGTTCAGGAGGACCGTCTTCTTCTTCTTCTTCTTCTTCTTCTTCTTCTTATCCTTCAAGATAAGAGTCTTCATATCTTGCTGACCCTTAGCCAAGTTCATGAACCTTTCCTGGAACTGAGCGTTTTGAGATTGCAGAGGCTTGATAGCTTGATTAGTTGATGTTTTAGAAGACATGATGTGCTGAAATAAACAGCGAAGAAGATAAGAGACCTGTAATGGGTACCTGTGATAAGGTGCATGGAATGAAATGCGTATGATATGATTTCAAAGACGTCGAGAGATTCAAATTCGTAAACCAAAATGAAACACACTTTTATTAGATAAACTTGAAACAATGTTTGATAAATGCCTTTAAGGCGTTACAAAAAAAAACTGAAATAGTAAATCCAAACTAGAAATAGAAAAAGACATCAGTGCTCCCATGGTCGTTTTCCTCCTGTGCTGACATAGTCGTTGAGGACCTTCTAGTTCTCCAGCTGCCTTATAAGCTTTAAAATCTTCCTCTCCTGCTCGTGATACTTTTCTCTGTAAGTATCCCGTTCCTCTCTTAGCTGCATCCAAGACCTCTTTAATTCCCCAATGTCAGTAGGCATGGTGGGTGGAGGGTGGTAGGTGAAATCCCTTCTTCATCAGCACTCTCAACAATTACCGGTAAGACAGCTTCGTACAGAATTCCCAGCTTTTGGGAACAGATTCGAACCCATCGGAGATATGGTTCCATCAGAAGAGAGATCTTCATCCCTAACTCATGAGGATCAGACCTGTGTACCCTGTTCCAAGCTCGTATGAACCTGCGGCGATGCTCCTCACTATCCCCTTGGAAGTCAAAGACAATACTCGGCATTATCAACTCATGAGGTCCATCCCTCCTAGCTCTCCCAAACTGACGTAAGGCCAAACAAGGATTATAGGTGATACCTCCTCGAATTCCAAGTAGTGGAACATTAGGGTATTCCCCACAGCGGTCAATAATAGCTACTTCTTCCATGTCTTTAGTGCTCCAGATAATGTCAGTGTGAGCAAGAGACATAATCTTGTAGGCCCAACCCATTCCTTCCTTGTTCTTCAAAATGGATTTGGGGAGGTGAGAAATAAACCACCTCGCCAGCAATGGTGCACAACACATAAGGGTTCCCCGTTTCCGAGCAGTACGGGCATAAAGAGCATGAAGAATATCCCCTAAGAGAGTGGGCACAGGATTACGAGACATGAAAATCTTCACTGCATTCACGTCGACGAAAGAATCTAATTAGGAAACAACACCAAACCATAAATGAGAAGAGCCAGGATATCCCTGAATGCTTGAAAATCCAAACTGTCCCAAAACTGATTAGCCCGATCAACCAAGAATTTAGCCAAGAAGCCCTTTGTCCCACTTCGAGTCTCCCAGTTAGACATCACCTCAGCCTTTGTCAGATGGAGGGCTGAAGCAATCTCTTCCGACCTAAGGGCTTTCTCCCAACCTGTAAATGGCGTCTGCTCTAGAATAGAAATACCAAGTAGATTAGAGAACTCCTCCAAAGTAGGGACCAACTGATAGTCCGGGAAAGTGAAGTAGTGGTATAATGGATCAAAGAACTGGAACAAAACACTCATCATCTGTTCATCTAATCTGGAAGTGACCAAACTAAGGAGGTGACCACGTCTTCTGATAAAGGAGGAAGTGTCAGGAACCTTTGCAACCAAATCTCTAAGCTGAGTAGGAATATGTACAAAGCTGATCCAAATAGTGTTTCTACGCATAGAGGCCATGACCTACAAAACAAAACAAAGATGAATCCCCTCTGTCTTTGAAATGGGTTAGTCTGATGCAAGATGCATGCAATTCATGATGCATGATGTTATGATAGAAACACACCACAAGTATTCACAAATAGAAAACATGGTAAGGGCACACAAGTCACACAATAGCCCTTAAATTTCAGGCTGGCATGGAGTTTGGGTACTACCCTCTTTCAGCTTAGTTGGTTCAAACCTGTCCTAGTAATAGTAACCGGGTTCTAGAGGATCTCAATATCACTGACCACCCTCGATCAGTCATAATTCCAGTTTAGCAACCTTTTCTTGCGGCCGGAATCATCGCGAGAGTTTGGTCTCAATGAGTGTAGAATACTGCTACTTTTCTATGGCCAAGTTGGTCAATTATAGGTTCTAAGGTCAGTTGGTGCTTAATGACCCCTTAGAAGACCCATATTATCCTTGTTCCACCACAAGGGATATCGGTACAAACTAAAGTGCCACACCAACGTAGCTACTGCTTCAACCGTATCGGTCTATGCTGTACAGTTCCTCACAGTCTATTGCTACTTACCTAAAAGGTATCCCCAGATCCGGGTTAGGATCTATAGTAACTCCAATTCAAACCCACAAAGATAAATCAATACAAATCAAGAAATTGAAAACATTATGATGATTAATCCTAAGGTACACCACACTTATAAAAACCATCCCTAGCAGAGTCGCCAGTTCTGTGATACGGTGGGAACAACTGACTGTTTTTGGAATGCTGGTTTGCATTTTGCGTTTTGTATTCGCAAAATGTCGCGGTAAGCAAGAGTCACCACCGAATTTTATTTTATCCAACAAGGAAAGGAAAAAAGCACAGAAAAATTCCTTTTTCGAGATATTTCTGAGTACGGGGGGTAGATTTATAGAAAGGGAAGGTATTAGCACCCTTTTTATCCGTAGTTATTTACGGGCTCTTAGGTACTTGCTCATCATTTTCAAAATTGTTTTCTTTGTGCTTGTGGGTTTGAAAAGTTTTTATTTTAAACTTCGATTTAACTCTTGCTTCTATCCTCAAGAGTGTAATGAAGTGTTTTTGAAAACTTTGTTTGAAAAGGAGTGTAAGTGCGAAAAAAGTTTTGTTTTTTGGATGAGCAAGTATCTAAGAACTAATATACCTACTCGAAAAAGGAATCGTTCTATGCTAATTTCCTTTAGACAAATGCTATCCCACTATTAGTGAGTAGGTAGCACCGTCGTTGGAGTTTGAGGGTCAATTAGAAGGAGGGATATACCGTCACCAAAGTAATGTTAGGACCCCTTAGCGGTAACCCTAATGTCTTAGATCATTTGTTTGAGGAAACAATATCTGAGGCAACCGTTTCGAGGTAACTATGATCTTTTAGACAAGAGGACGATCTCTAAAACGACCTATACTCAATGACCGTGTACGAAGGCAACCAAGTGGGGTGTACCTTAAGAGTGCGCATGTGCGAGTGTGTTGATTTAAGTTATTTTTATCTTTGCACATGTTAAGGGTGATCTAATTTGATTTTAAGATTAAGCATTCATTCTTGTCATGCAAGCCCTATTATCAAACATCTAGCAGTTGTATATTTTGCGGAATTAAAATGCGGAATTTAAACTAACTATTACAAGGCGTCGGATATTTACATCGCCAAAAGCAACCCTTTAAAAATAAAATAAAGCGATAAAATAAATAAATGTCCTATTTAAAACTATTACAAGCCGAGAGCAGATACATCAATAATTAAATAAGGAAAAATAAATCGCGCGAATGAATTGGATCGAATTCGAAATTAGGGTTTTGACCCTTTTAATTAAAGAATTTTTTTTTTGTTTTTTATTTTTAAGAAAAGGAATTAAAATCTAAAATTAAATACTAAATTAATTATTAAATAAATTAATTAAAAAAAGTTGACATATTTTTGGAGTTTTGATTATTTTAAGAAAGAAAATAAAATAATTAAATTAATGATTAAAACCTATTAAATTCTAATTGATTTTAAATATTTGCAAAATAAATTAAAGTTTCCTAATTAATATCCTAATTAAATTAGTTAATATTTATTAATACAAAATAAAGTTCTGAATTTAAATTGGATAAAAAGTATTTTTGTGATTTTTTGATAAAAAAGAATTTATGTTATTGGTTAGTAAATTAATTAAACAAAATAAAATCATAAAATTAAAATAAATAAAATATAAGAGCAAGAGGGAATGGGCCTGGTTTTTGGAGGTGTTGGAAGCAGTTTTCCTGGCCCAATTGTGATGTCCATATTGACTTTTTCAATCCAGTGCGCGTGCATTGACTTGGCATATGGTACACCTTCAACGCTGGCTACCAGATCTGGCCATCTGGTGCGTTGGATAGTGAGAGTGTATGATGGTCATCTTGTTGGCATGTGCACCGTATTCCCTGAAAATAAATAAGAAAATGGCAAGTTGCTGGAGGCAGGGATCGAACCCCTGACCTCCAGCCTTTGGATCTTTGAGCACTAACGTGGTTACCACCAGGCCATGTTGTTTCAATTGTTAATACAATACAAATTAATAATAATATAAAAAAACAAAATTCAATGATCAGAAAAAGAAAAAGCGCGCGTGTTATTTGAACCGGCCTATGGATGGACGACAACTCATCATCCTTGTCTTCTAAATCCTGCAACTTTTACCTGCGGATTTTATCCGCAGCTAAAATCGTGGCTTCATTCTAAATTCTTCCCCAAGCAAAATAAATGAGTTCTAGGACCATGGTTTGATTCGTCATCTTCTTCTGATCACAACCATGTCCATCATGAAGACTAATTGTACCTGAAATGAAAAATCCCAAAAAACTCCAAGAAACCCTAACTATGGTGGATCTCGTTACAGGTCAGATAAATGAAATCAAGTAATACCAAAAGCTAGAAAATGGTGTGTAGATTCAGAATATGCAATTATTTTACTGAATGGATGCAAGAATAAAGCTTTTCGATTTCAAGAATATAGTGAATTCGTGGATGACTTACAGAGCTCTAGGAGGCTTGAAAACGTGTGGTCTTGGTTGTTTTCTCTTGTGGAGATGGCCAGGAGGAGATTGAGACCAACACCAAGCCTTGAAACTGCCTCTAGGATTGATTTCGAAGTCACACTTTTTCTTGATTTTTGCCAATTTGGTTATGCCTCTAGAACTGATCTCCAACCCTGATTTCTGTCTGCCTCGCTTCCTTATGTAATGCACAATGTATTAGGGTTCCAATTTCTGTCCAAATCTTCTTCCTTTAATCACTTTGATATTTGATTTGATTCTCCATTAAAGCTTTCCAAAATTTGCTCATTTGTAATATTTTTGTACCCACATGGCTTGATACGAGTTTGGAAGGGTGCTAGCTGTGTAACAAGTCCTGAAATGATCACAAGATCTTTAGTTTTCAATGTTTTTGATTTTATGTGATTTTATTTGATTTAAAATGAATTAATTCAAATAAAAATCAAATTAAATAATAAAAATATGATATGGACACATGGCCAAGGCCAGAGCATGTGGGAAATAATGCAAACTCAAAACAAGTGAAAAAGAATGGGCCCATTTGGCAAAATTTGAAGTTTTGTGGATAGTTGACTTTTGGCAATTTTGCAAAAAAGTCCAACTTCAACAATGCATAACTTCCTCAATTTTGAACACTTGGGAGTGTTCTTGGACTTTTTAGAAAGCTTGAGATGTACTCTAACCAACCCTTTTGGTCTCATCTCAATTAGATATTCCATGCTTAAGTTAGAAGCTTTGACAAAAAAGGTGTTTTTGTTGACTTTTCAAAATGACCTATAATGTCCAAATTCATAACTTCTTGTGAGTGCATTTTTTGATCTTGGGATATGAAGATGAATTGTAGAGAATTTCATCCTATTCAAAATGATATTTGGATGGGTCATTTCTCATAAAGTATGAGAAAGTTATAATTGGTCAAAGTTGAGTTGACTTTTCCTACAAAACGCTAATTTAGCAACATTTAAATCTTGATGAATTTTGAGCAATCCTTGATGAATCATGATCAACCCTTAATCAAATGATGAAATATACTTAAAAATGAGAATGTTGACAAAAAATCTTGAAGTTTGACTGTATGTAGGTCACAGTTGACTTTTGCCCTAGCATAGGTGATATTTGGACCTTTGAGCAATTGACTGAGCAAACTTCATCTGTAAATCTTGAAACTTGGCATGGATGATCTTGAGAACATATTAGGACATTGGTGATCACTAGGGGTCACTTGTACTCAAGGATCTTGATGCAATGTGAAACCCTAGTTTGGGGTAGACTGCCTTAGGATATAGCTTGTCTGACCAATTCTTGGACTACTTTGAGCAATTTGGAGATCTTTCTTGCAATGTTTTGAGAAATATGGGAGGGTAAATTTTGGGGTACAACAGGGTTGTTTACCAAATCAATGGTAAATCTACAATGTCAAATGAATAAAAATGCATAGGAAAGACATTTGAGTAGGTAGATAGCTTCTAAGTTACTTGCTCCATTTCAAACAATCCTTGCTATTTTCAAAAACAAACACACACACCCATTTCAAAACATTTCAAAACATCTTACAAAACATTGAAACATTTTTTAAAAGACAAATATATTTGTATACATTCTTACAAACGAGAATCATTACAAAGATTGCCTAAACAATAGCCTCTTTTCAAAATACTTTCAAAACCACACCAAACACAAAGCACCATTTCAAACAATTTCAAAGCAAAGCAAGTGATCTAAGAAAGTAACTAAGATCCCATGGAAAACCATGGATAAAAAGGGTGCTAGCACCTTCCCTTTTCATAATCTACCCCCCGAACTCAAGAAAACATCTCAAAGGTCTTTCCTGTTCTTTTTTACCTTTCCTTTTGGATAAAATAAAAGTTGGTGGCGACTCTTGCTAAACCACGACATTTGCGACGAAACGCAAAACCTCAAGTCAGTTCTCCCACCGTATCACAGAACTGGCGACTCTACTGGGGAAAATTATAAAAGTGGGGTTACCTTAGGGTTTAGATCACCTTTATTTGCTTACAATTGTTTGACTTGTTTTCTTTACACTTTGGTTCTATTGTTTGGGTTTGAATCCTCTACCCAGATTTGGGAAACATTATAGGTAAATAGCAATATGTTGTGGAAACTGTGCAGGGTATACTGACATGGTCTAAGCAATATCTATGTTAGTGTGACATATTTGTTGGTACCGGTAGCCTTTGAGTCAATCAAAGAGAATACGGGGCCGCTGAGTGATGTCATGAAGCACTAACGAACTTCTAGAACCTTTACTTGACCAACTTGGCCTTTTAAGATGTAGTGAGATGACCGGCTTTGGTGCAGTCCGAAGTTGGTAGATACTCGATACTACACTCATTGAGGGTTGGTTCCTTGGAATATTTCGGTCGCCAGTAAGAGGCTTGAATTGAAACAATGAACAAGGAAACAATCCAGTGATATTGAGCTCCTTAGAACCCGATTACTATTTCTAGGACAGGTTGAGCCAACTAAACTTCAAGAGGGTACTTACCTATGAAACCCCATGCAAGCCTAAACTAGGAACTTGTGTGATTTTCTTGTACATATATACTTGTGCATAACATCCTGGACATCATGAAGCATCATATGCATCCACTAACCATTTCAAGGATTCTGGAAATTCATCTTTGTTCCTGTTTTGTAGGTTATGGATTCACTTCGCAGGAAAACTATCCAAGTCAACCTTGTAAGAATTCCTCCACAACTCTAGGAGCTAGCTTCAAGGATTCCTGAGAACTCTCCATTCACCGAGAGGCATGGTCGTCTACTCAACTTAGTCACTTCCAACACAGAGGAAGACATGATGAAAGTTCTTTTCCAGTTCTTTGACCCTTTACATCACTGCTTCACATTTCCTGACTACCAGCCTGTGCCCACTTTGGAAGAATTCTCTTAACTCCTGAGGATTCCTATTCTCAATCAACTACCCTTCAATGGTACGGAAAGAGATCCAAAGCCATAAGATATTGCTCAAGCCCTGCACTTTCACTCATCTGATGTCACAACCCATTGGGAAACTAGAAGTGGTGTCAAAGGCTTCTTGGCAAAGTTCTTGTTTGAGAAGGCCCAAAGCTGTTGGAACTCCTTGGACTTACAAGCTTTTGAGGAGATTGTATCTCTTCTCATCTATGGGATGGTCTTGTTCCCTCCTGACCAACTCATAGATGTGAGTGCTGTCAAAATCTTCATGTCTCGCAACCCGGTGCCTATATTGCTTGGGGATATCTTACACTCTTTTCACACTCGTACAATGAGGAAAAGAGGTGTTCTCATGTGTTGCACTCCTCTCCTGGAAAGATGGTTTATTTCTCATCTTCCCCAATTAGTCTTGAATAATGAGCAAGGTTTTAGGTGGTCACAAAGGTTGATGACTCTTACACATTCAGATATTCATTGGTGTTCTCGATCCAAAGAGAATGTTATCATCATCGACCGTTATGGGGAATTCCCTAATGTTCCTCTACTTGGCATTAAGGGAGGCATCACCTATAACTCCTGCTTGTCTCTAAGACAGTTTGGTTATGCCTGAAGGGATGGCCCACATGATATGCTGATTCAAGGTTTGGTTTTCGACTTCGACAACGATAATCAAGGACTTCGTCAAAGGTTCATCCGAGCTTGGAGGATGCCAAACAAGGTAGATAGTAAGACCATGGGACACAAGAATTCCATCCCTCTTGAGCCTTACCTCAGGTGGGTACGAACCCGCGCCCAAAGTCTTATGATGCCTTACCTCTCCATTCTCCCAGTGATTATAGAGCCTGTTAAGGAAGGAGAGGTTCCGTACACCCTCCTACATCCTTACATGCCAACATCACTCGAAGATCTACAAAGGAGTTGGATACAGCTCAAGGGAGAACGCGATACTTTTGAAGCCCAATTCTACGCAAGCGAGAAGAAGGTTTTAGAACTCACTCGATTACTTCACGAAGAGTAGACTCTCAACACCTATATTGCACCAAAGAGGATGCGCAACGTCTTTTTATCTTAGAATTCTGTATTATTTTTCCCTAGGGGCATTGATGTACTCAAATTCTATTTTATTAATATAACGTGTGTTTCCTTTTTGTTTCAAACAAATTTAAATTTTCAAATCCTTGAAAACATTGCATGAATACATATCATTCATCATGAGCATAAACAGGTCTTCACACCAAGTTTCCTCATCTCTCTGCTGTTTATTTCAGCAATATGTATCTTGAACAAATGGTCAAAGACTTATAAACTCAGAATTCACAATTTTAACAGCTACTCTTGACCTTAGCCAAGGGGAAGGAGGAGCTCAAGACTCTGCTAGAGAAAGAAAAAGAGAAAAAGAAGAAGAAGCTAGCCGGTGTGGTTATCATGGGAAGAAGGTTTCAGGGACATGCCAGAAGGACCTTAGAATTTCCAACAACCTCTGAGGAAGGGGAAAGAAAAGGAAAAGAGACGGCAGTACCATCAAATCCTGAAGCAGAGGAAGAGGAAGAAGAGGACTACTCTGAACAATAATACCCTCCGGCCGATGACAAATAGAAACACTTGGAAGAACGTTTAACTACTATGGAGATACAGAGAGTACCGGGGCTAGACTTTGAGGAGCTAGGGTTGGTGTCTGGAATAGTAATCCCGTTGAAGTTTAAAGTGCCTCTATTTGCCAAGTATGATGGGGTGTCTTGTCCCAAGATGTACCTACGATCTTATGTCAGGAAAATTCAGCCACATTCTGCTGACAAAGATTTGTGGGTCCACTTTTTCCAAGACAGTTTATCAGGAACGCAGCTTGATTGGTTCTACCAGTTGGAGAGGGCAGATGTCCATAATTGGGAAGACTTGGCAGCAACCTTCTATAAACAGTATCAATACAACGCCGATTTGGAACCAACTCGTACTCAACTACAGAGTATGGCGATGGTATCCAATGAGGGCTTCAAAGACTACGCCCAAAAGTGGAGGGATTTAGCCGGAAGGGTGCAACCACCTTTATCTGAAAGGGAGCTAGTGGACATGTTCCTGGGAACTCTATCAGGTCCTTTATTTAATCATCTGATTGGAAGTTCCTCTGCAGGGTTTACTGAGTTGATTCTAACTGGCGAGAGGGTGGAAGCCGGTATAAGAAGTGGGAAAATTCAGAAAGACGCGTCTACCTCTGCAGCTGTAAAAAATCCCTTCACGGGAAAGAAGGAAGTGTTTATTGTCTATGCTCAGAGGAATCAGGGAAGAACCGAGCGTCGACCAATTGTGGGGGCCGTTATGATTCAAAAGCCTGCATCAGACCAGCCAAGAAACAATCAGCCAAGAAATAACCAGCAAAGGGTGGAAAGGCCTGTACAACAATTCACCAAGATTAACATGACTCCCGCTCAAGTCCTACCACATCTTCTGAAGTTGAATCTTGCCATGTTGAAAGAGGCCCCTAAAAATCCCAATACTGCATCTCCCCACTACCATCCGAATGCCAGGTGTGCATACCATTCTGAAAGTCCAGGGCACAACACCAACAACTTCTGGGCTCTGAAGAACAAGATCCAAGATCTGATAGAAACAAAGGAAGTTGAATTTGAAGCTCCTGAGAACCGAATGTTATCTCTGCTCCAATGCCTAGGCATGAACACAATGCCAGTGCTGTTGAGGAAGACTTATTTGTTGACACCGTGGATGAATTGTTGACTCCGCTCCCGACCATCAAGTTGAATTTGTTAAAGGCTGGGGTGTTCCCAGGTTGTGACAAAGATTGCCATGTTTGCATATCCCCCTCATTTGACTGCCCTCTGTTGAAAAATGGTATCCAACAACTGATTGATAACCAAGAAATTTTGTTTGAGAAAGCTCCTATTTCACCCATTCTAGTTCCAGAAGTTTCAATAATAACCATATAAGCCTCCTTCCAAGGCCATAAAAGGCCCGTTAGGATTACATCCGCTCCAGTGAATACTCCATTAAAGATAACAATGCCCGGGCCAACCCCATACAAATCAGATAAGACGGTACCATGGAATTATGGTGGATAAATCTACTACCGTGGTGTCAAACAGATTGAAGAGACTGCCGAAGAAGAAAGCTCTGAAGAGCACAATTCCGACATCAGTAACATTGTCGGAACAAGCAAAATTACCCGTAGTGGGAGAATTTTCTCTCTAGAGATTGCCCCTCCAAAGGCAGTCTTTGGACTCGTGGTCATTCCGAAGATCACATATGTACCAGTGATTGTACCTGCAAGTGTACCTACAAACGAAGATAATACATTTCCTATCCCTACTTCCACTGCTGAGAATAAAGGAAAGAATGTTCAAGAGGAGTCTGTCCTGACGAAGGCTCAACCACTAGTTATTCCTGAAACATCCAAGAAGGAGATGGAAGAAATCCTGAGGATCATTAAGAAGAGTGATTATGATGTGGTTGAACAGTTGGGGTAGACCCCTTCCAAAATCTCTATGTTAGCCTTGCTACTGTGCTCTGAGGCACATTATAAAGCTTTGGTAAAATTTCTTAAGACAGCTCATGTACCACAGGAGACGTCTGTGGATCAATTCCAAGAGTGTGTGGCCAGTTTAACAACTGACAATGGCCATGGGTTTCTCCGATGTTGATTGACATCCGAAGGGAGAAAACACAACAACGCACTACATGTCTCAGTGGAGTGTAGGGGAACGACCTTAGCCCATGTCTTGGTTAATACGGGATCATCTATGAACATCTTGCCAAAGAAAGCTCTGGATAGGTTGGATTGTGAGGGGCTGACTTTAAAACCCAGCAATATGATTATGAGAGCATTTGACGGCTCTAAAAGGATGGTCCATGGGGAGGTGGACATCCCGATCAAGATGGGAACTCATACCTTTAATTCAACATTCTACGTGATGGACATCCGTCCTTCTTACTCTTGTTTGTTGGGACGCCCCTTGATTCACAATGCCGATGCTGTCACCTCCACCTTGCATCAGATGCTGAAGTACCCCGTCCAAGGGAAGATCATAATTGTCCATGGGGAAGAGGAATACATGATTAGTCATCTGAATTCTTTCTGATATGTAGAATTAGATGGTGAATTCATTGAAACCCCTTTCCAACATTTTGAAGAAGTCTCTCCAGAGATAGCGGCGACCAAGGCAATGTCCTCAACTCCTGTGATCACAAGACCTCCACCTCAGATGTCGTCTCTAAAAGATGCAAAGGCAGTAGTGGAAGAAGGTGGATCCACCATCTGGGGGCAGCTTCTAGACTTTCCTTACAAATCAGACAAGTTTGGACTGGGATTTAATTCGACTGCTCAGAAGGTCGTGCGCCGCGCCCATGCCGGAGGGCCACCTGTGAAGATCAGCCACCAAGGGGTTAATGCACTAGAGGACAGTGAAGAAGATGACAGCCTGAAAGATTGGATATTTTCTGCTGTCAGTGGAGGACTGTGCAATTGTGAAGCAAAAGACTTTGTTCCGATTACTTTCATATCTCAGTAATTTATCTTTTCCATTTCTGTTGGATCTGTAATAATTCACAAACAATTCGTACTTTTTCAACCTTGTGTCTTACCCGAGGCACAACGGTCCATTTGTAAGGGTTCTTATTTCATTTTCATATGTCATTTAATGAATCATGTACGCTTTTTCATATATAAACCTTTTGCGCTCATTGTATTTCTTTTACATTTTGTTGTTTTAAGATGGTTATACCCTTACTCACACCCACACTCACAAATGCAGTTACCCTTCCATTCCAGAACCCATTGGTAACGATACTGCTATAGCCTTCAGTGCTCTGAAGATCTGATCTACCAAGCCGAATACGAAGGTGAGGAAGATTGTGAGGTGCCAGGGGAATTGGCCAAATTACTACAACAAGAGGAAAGAGCTATTCAACCTCATGAGGAGCTATTGGATACAATCAATTTGGGCACTGAGGAAGATAAGAAGGAAATCAGAGTGGGTGCCAATCTAGAGCCGAGTGTCAAGGAGCTCCTAATTCAGCTATTGCATGATTATGTTGAGATCTTTGCCTGGTCATACGAAAACATTCAGGGACTCGATACAGATATTGTGGTACACCGTCTACCTACAAGAGAAGATTGTCCACCAGTGAAGCAAAAAGTTCGCCGCATGAGACCTGATATGTTAGAGAAGATCAAAGCAGAAGTTATGAAACAGTTCAATGCTGGATTTTTGGCTGTTACTTCCTATCCACAATGGGTTGCTAACATTGTTCCCGTGCCTAAAAAGGACGGAAAAGTGAGAATGTGCGTGGATTATAGAGATTTAAACAGGGCCAGCCCTAAAGATGATTTTCCACTTCCGCACATCGACATCCTGGTTGACAATACAGCTCAACACAAAGTATTTTCTTTCATGGACAGATTCTCAGGATATAACCAGATCAAAATGGCACCTGAGGACATGGAGAAAACTACATTTGTCACACAGTGGGGTACGTTCTGCTACAAAGTGATGCCATTTGGACTAAAGAATGTCGGGGCAACCTATCAGTGCGCCATGGTAGATTTGTTTCATGATATGATACATCATGAGATAGAGGTCTACATAGATGACATGATAGCCCGATCACAAACTGAAGAAGAACACCTTGATCACTTGCAAAAGCTGTTTGTCAGGTTGAAGGAGTACAAACTAATATTGAATCCAAACAAGTGCACATTCGGAGTCCGTTCCGGTAAGCTCTTAGGTTTCATTGTCAGCAACAAAGGCATCGAGGTTGATCCTGCCAAAGTCAAAGCCATACAAGAAATGCCCGCTCCTTGCACTGAGAAGGAAGTCAGAGGTTTCTTGGGACGCCTAAACTACATTGCTAGGTTCATTTCTCACCTAATATCTACTTGTGAACCAATCTTCAAGCTGTTGAAGAAAGATCAGGTAGTTAGATGGAATGATGACTGTCAAATTGCTTTCGATAAAATCAAGGAGTATTTACAAGATCCTCCTATCTTGATGCCACCAGTCGAGGGAAGACCGTTAATCATGTATCTGACCGTCTTAGAGAATTCAATGGGGTGCGTACTGGGGCAGCATGACGAGTCTGGCCGAAAAGAGCATGCCATTTATTACCTAAGAAAAAAGTTTACCGACTGTGAAACCAGATATTCATTACTCGAGAAAACTTGTTGCGCTCTGGTATGGGCTGCTCGCCGGCTAAGGCAGTATATGTTGACTCATACCACTTTGCTGATATCTAAGATGGATCCGATAAAGTACATCTTCGAAAAACCTGCTTTGTCTGGAAGGATAGCTAGATGGAAAATGATCCTAACAGAATATGACATACAGTACACTACCCAAAAAGCTATAAAGGGTAGTGTGCTAGCTGATCATTTGGCCCATCAAGCTGTAGAAGATTATCAATCCATGAAGTTTGACTTCCCTGACGAAGACATCATGACATTGGATAACGTTGAAGATTTCAGACCATATGACGGACCTGAACAAGGATCCCGATGGACACTGTACTTTGATGGGACATCCAATGCGCTTGGTAACGGTATCAGTGTTGTACTTATATCTCCGGAAGGATGTCATACTCCTTTCACCGCCAGAATTTGCTTCAACTGTACAAACAACATGGCAGAGTGTGAAGCATGCATCTTTGGTCTCAAGGCTTCCATAGACTTGGGAATCAAATCTTTAGTTATGTTTGGGGATTCAGCTTTGGTCATCAGTCAGATCAAAGGAGAGTGGGATACTAAGCATCCAAACCTTATCCCTTACAAAGAACATGTCTTGACATTGTTACCATATTTCGAGCAGATTACCTTCAAGCACTTCCCGCGAGAAGAAAATCAGCTAGCAGATGCTCTATCTACAATGTCATCCATGTTTAAACTTAATTGGGATAACGAGGCTCCCCAACTCACCATTGAACGGATGGACGAACTAGCACACTGTCACGAGATTAATACCAAAGAAGTAGTGGACCAGCCTTGGTTTCATGAAGTCAAAAGGTATCTCGAGACTCAAGAATACCCAGAAGGAGCTTCAGTTAATGGCAAAAAGTTCTTAAGGAGATTCTCAGCTAAGTTCTTCCTAAGTAATGGCATCCTGTACAAACGCAATCATTATTCTATTCTGCTCCATTGTGTGGACAAGATTGAAGCTGAAAGGATTATGGCTGAATTGCATGAAGGTACCTTCGGCACTCACTCTAGCGGGCATATGATGGCAAAGAAAATCCTACGGGCAGACTATTACTGGTCTACCATGGAAGCCGACTGCTATCAACACTCCCGGACTTGTCATAAATGTCAAATCTATGCAGACAAGGTACACGTGCCCCCGGTTCCTCTAAATGTTTTAACAGCTCCTTGGCCCTTCGCTATGTGGGGAATCGATATGATTGGGGAGATTAAGCCTACAGCCTCCAATGGACACCGCTTCATTCTAGTGGCCATTGATTATTTCACAAAGTGGGTCGAAGAAGCTTCCTTCGCATCCGTTACTAAGAATGTGGTTGCCCGCTTCATCAAGCAGAATCTCATTTGCTGGTACGGTATCCCAGAAAGGATTATCACTGATAACGGTACAAACCTTAATAATACTATGATCACCGCCTTGTGCGAGCAGTTCAAGATTCAACATCACAATTCATCCCCCTATCGGCCAAAGATGAATGGTGCAGTCGAAGCTGCAAATAAAAACATCAAAAAGATCATACAAAAAATGACAGTCACCTACAAGGAATGGCATGAGATGCTACCGTTTGCTCTCCATGGGTACCGTACCATAGCCCGCACATCAATTGGGGCAACACCCTATTCTTTAGTTTATGGCATGGAGGCTGTTCTACCTATCGAATTTCAGATCCCCTCTTTGAGAATCATGAAGGATGCAGGTTTGAGTGAAGACGATTGGATCCAAACTCGACTTGATCAGTTGAACTTAATTGACGAGAAGAGACTTACTGCTGTTTGACATGGTCAGACGTACCAAAAAAGGATGATCAAGGATTTTAACAAGAAAGTTAGACGCCAAGTCTATCAAGTTGGAGATCTAGTGATCAAGCGCATCATCTTGCCGCAAAGTGATCCCAGGGGAAAATGGACTCCTATCTATGAAGGACCATTTGTAATCAAGAACATCTTTTCTGGTGGGGAAATGATCTTAACCACCATGGACGATGACAACCTGCCACACCTTGTGAACGCAGACATAGTCAAAAGATACTACGCATAAGAGACCCGCTAGGTTGACACACCTAGGCAAAACAAGGGCATCCCGGCGAACCAAAAGCTTTGGGTAAAAATTAGGGATAAAAATAAATAATCTGTACACCCGGCAAGTTTAAAACCTGAAAGGGCAACTTGGGCAAAAAAGGGTTTCCCGGTGGACTGAAAACCCGAAACGGCGGTCCATGCAAAAGTTAGGGAATTAAAGCGTATAACTATGTCTCGTCGGATCACTTTAAGGACAATCTCTTCATTGACAAACCTGGAGCTTTTGATCAATCCAATCATCTTAGGACGAAGCAACAAATGGACAAGGCATTCAGAGATACGAAGGCTATAGCAAAATGGGAACCCCATGGAATTTTTACACATAGCCATCTTTCTTTGTATAAAATTTTCCTATTTTTATGACACCATCCTCTTACTAGGATGTCTGTCTCCTTTGTACAAAACACTTATTCAAAGTAAATACAAAGATATCTCTTTCAAAGTACAAAAAACTATTTTCCTTTTCTTTACACTTGTGTTTTTATTTGCAAAAACATCCAATGATTCATTAATGAACATATGCATATGAACATAATTACTGTTTACAAATAAACATAGATGAAAAAAAAACAATTATTGACAGGCTGAAGGGATAGGAAAATGTCTTTAGGCTATTCATGAGAAATCCCTACAATACATCATTCAGATCCCCAGCAGAGCCAAAACTTTGAACTACAGATCCCCAGCGGAGCTAAAATTTTCCAACTATCAATCCCTAGTGGAGACCATCCAGTTTCTCCAAATTCCCCAACAAGTTATCTTAAAGCCTAAAAATTAACCAGATAACAACTTCTGATAACTCCACATTAGAATGGAAGACAACCCAAACTCCTGAAACCTACTCCCCAACAATAAGCCTTCTTCCCCACAGAGTTTTCATTGCTCCCCAACAGAATGAAGATTCTCATTCTTAATTCCCTGCAGAAGTCATCAAAGTTTTCTTTATTCCCTAGCGGAACAAGGATTCCCATTGTGTAATCCCCAGTAGAAGTCATCAAATTCTCTAGATTCCCCAAGCAGATTACTCAAGCAATATATGGCATTGCTCACAACAAAATTTTTGTCAAATACTCCAACTTCAAGACATGAAGGATTCCTATATCCCCAACAGTTGCCAAGGATTTCTTATCCTCAGTAGTCAAGGATTTATTTTCCCCAACAGCAGTCAAGGATTTATTTTCCCCAACAGCAGTCAAGGATTTATTTTCCTCAGCACATCAACTTACATGCGCATACATTACATCCATATATCATAAACATTGACAAAGTACATATAATGCATAATACATTTCATGCATCATAACTTTGTTGTTTCAGCTAACATTTTACCCTTTTCAGGATAAGATTAACAGTTATCATTAACAATGATTCAGAGATTTCAGATACAGTACAGATACATTCTAGACACGGAAGTCATTCTGTCACTTATTCATATCCTAGTTCAGATACGCTCCAGATACGGATGCCATTCTGTCACTCATTCAGACACCAACTTCAAGATACAGTCCAGATACGCTCCAGACACGAAAGCCATTCTATTACTTATTCAAGACTTCAACAATCATGATACAGTTCAGATATGCTCCAGACACGGAAGCCATTATGTTACTTATTCAAGACTTCAACAATCATGATACAGTTCAGATACACTCCAGACACGGAAGTCATTCTGTTACTCATTCAGATTTCAAGTTCAGATACGCTCCAGACACGGAAGTCATTATGTTATTCATTCAGATTTCAAGTTCAGATACGCTCCAAACACGGATTGGACTCAAGACAAGATTAGGGTTTGGTCAGCTCAAGACACCTCATCTTGCACTGATAACCTGAAATTAGGGTTTGAGTTTGCACAAGGATTGTTGGACTATCAATGCTTCATGTGACTTTCATACATCATCTTGGACCCCTAAGATTGCTCATGTTAAGTTTCAAACCTTGAATCACATTTTTGCTCAGACAATTGGGCAGTTGACCTAAAAATCAACTATATTGGGGGAAAAGTGAACCATGGCCAATTTATAGTCAAACTTCATAATTTTTTATCCACAAAAACATTCTAGACTCATATTTACCATTTGATCAAGTTTGGATCACAACTCCTCAAGAAATTTGATCAAATCATCAAAAGGGCAAAATGGTCAAAATTAGGGTTTTGACTGAGAAAGGGCAATTTCTAATTTTTAACCAAACCAATGGCCAATTGAGTTCAAACATGATTCCAAGGGTTCAATGGCATCATCTTTACCTAATCACATGGTTCAAAAGATCTCAAGTTCATTGGATTGACAGATGGATTTTCCAGTCAACTGATCAAAAGTCAACTGTACACTGAAAAGTCAAACTTTAACTTTTTGGTCAAATTCAAGTGCCAAGGGTCATAATTCATCAAGATATGTCAAAATGTGAAACTTTTTGACCAAGAAAACCAATTTTGAAAATTAGGGTTTTGAATTTGAAAATTTCATAACTTCGAATTTTTCTAAGTATGGAAATTTTCTTATTTTTTCCCAACTTTTCACCACTTTTTCACCATTATGCAATTTGATTCAAAGAAAACTTCAAACATTGAAGTTGTAGTCCTCCATGAAATCTACAACTTTGATTCACAAACTTTTCCCAAAATATGCTTGGATCTCAAGTTATGAATTTGTGAACATAGGTCCATGAACTAAATAACTTAGTGAAAACTTGCCCTAATTTAGGCAGGTTTTTGACCCAACTTCATGGACATTTTTCACCTAGTTCCAAAAGGTATCTCAAAATTCATTTCAAATATGGATTATAGAGCACATTGCATGCTTTCTAAAATGTCCAAGAACTCTCCAAGATCATTTGTGGTTAGGGAGTATCGAAGAAGAGAAATTGGCATTTTATCACTTTTGTTCATGCCATTTTCACAAAGTGTCAAGTTGCAAATCAGATCCATGATGCTTGTACCTTGCATTACATGTCCTAAACTCATTCTACACTCTATAATTAAATGCAAACTCGGAGGTTAAAGGCTTTATTTTCACTTTTGAAGCATTGTACAAGTTGTAATTCCATTTTTGGCCAAAAGTGCACAATGCCATTTTCATAAAGTGAGCTTTTGCAACTTTATCATTCTTGAGCCTTGGAGCTGTCCCTTTGGTGCAGGAAATTTCCACAGATCTTAAGAAACTTGTACAAGCCCTTTGCAGCTCACAAGCAAGCAAAGACAGGCCTGTTAGCATGGTCACTTCAACTTTTCTTCAAATGCAAGAAAAGTTGCAAAAAGTGCTAGAACTTGTACAGCTAGTGAGAGTGGAATTTGTATCCATTCTATACAAATATACCAAGTCATTACAATGCTGGACACGAATTGATAGCATCCAAAACACTCTTAAGCTCAAAAAACACAAAATTCTGCCAAAACATTGCAATTCTGCAAAATCATTGCCGACTTCATTTTGGCTCGTGCGTTTTGCCTTTTAACATTTGAAACACTTCATACACATTATACCAAAGCAGTCCAAGCATTCGTCCTGCACCTGTAAGTCCTGTTTCAACCATTGCTATTTTCAAACGTGAAGCTTGCAACTTGACTTGTGTAGAGAGTTCTGGCCATCCACAAAGCAAACTAGGCATTGGAATAACTTGAAGGTAGTTCAAGGAAGCTCACACGATCCCCATGCCTCACTCAAAGTCCCCACATTATCATATCCAAATCCACCTGAAGGAGGTATTTTTCAAAACTCTATCTCTTTATTTAGGCATCCTCAAGCCACGATTTGTGAAGAAAAGATGTAGTCTATAACATGGTGAAGTTGTACATATGCATATTTGTCATTTATATTAACTGTGCCATGATAATTTGAAGCTTGAAGTTCCTGGATTTTTTAGGTCACGAATTAGGGCTGATAAAATTCTCCCTGATCTTTTAGAGTTAGATTACAAATTTTATATGGTTGGAATCGTGAGATAAAATGCCACAAGTTTCATGTTACGTTTTTATTTTTATGCAAGCATGTGAAAGTTACAGATTTGAGTTGAAAACGCGCGAAGGAGAAGATGCTGGAGGACAAGGACGATGACCTTGGGCTTTTTGGCGCGTTGGTCTATTTTTGTTTTTGATTTTCACACCCCCCCTGATCCACTATTTGCACCCCCTGACTTATTTTGTTATATTTTTCATATTTTTTCATATTTTTATGTTTATTGCTTTTAATAATTTTTTCTGAACATTAAAAAATCATAAAAATAATTTCTTTATTTTTTGCAATTTTATTTTATTTTATTATTATTTTTTGGCATAAATAATAGTTTATTAGGATAATATACTTTATTTTCTTAAATAAATTGTAAATATATTTAAAAATACCATACATTTTTATTTTATTATTTTACACATAAAATATTCATTTTCTCATACATATTTAATTTTTGATATTGACATATAATATTATTTATTATTTTCTTGTACAAAAATGGACAAAGTAAATAATAGGAAATATATATTTCTTTTAATCAAAAAATTAGGGTTTCCCCCTTTCAAAAATAATACTATTATTTTTCCCTTTTTCTAGGGTTTACATGAATCATTTTCTCATACAAAAAATTAAATACCAAAACATTTTTGCATAAATACATTTTTATTGCATTTTAAAAATTTGTACATTTATTTAATTTGCACAATATTCAATTGGATTGTAATAGTATTTTTAGGGTTTATTTTGTGCAATATCCCCATTCAAAAACTTGTATCCCCCTTCCCATAATAATTGTTGTAATAGCTTAGTTTACATTTACACAATTTATCACTTTTATACCATGTTTAGTAAATTAGGGTTTGCATGACAAGACCAAAAACCAAACAAATAGAAAAGACCTAATACAAGACAAATAAAAAGCATGTAAAATGACACACATTGCACACAAGCACCCTTAGGGTTTCACCCACTTGGTTGCCTAAATAAAAAGGGCCATGCTACGCATGCGAAGTATCTTGGCAAAATAAAACAAAATAAGATCATAGTCCCTCGATGACGCTATACAAAGGTTGCCTAAAAACAAAATGATCTTGGTCCCACAAAAATGCTAAGATACTTGGCAACATTGCTATCATGGTCATATGATGACCCACACCCTTCCCATTTAACATCCAAAGATAGGGTTGTTTACCAAATCAATGGTAAATCAACAATGTCAAAGGAATAAAAATGCATAGGAAAGACATTTGAGTAGGTAGATAGCTTCTAAGTTACTTGCTCCATTTCAAACAATCCTTGCTTTTTTCAAAAACAAACACACACACCCATTTCAAAACATTTCAAAACATCTTACAAAACATTGAAACATTTTTTAAAAGACAGATATCTTTGTTTACATTCTTATAAACGAGAATCATTACAAAGATTGCCTAAACAATGACCTCTTTTCAAAATACTTTCAAAACCACACCAAACACAAAGCACCATTTCAAACAATTTCAAAGCAAAGCAAGTGATCTAAGCAAGTAACTAAGAGCCCATGGAAAACCATGGATGAAAAGGGTGATAACACCTTCCCTTTTCATAATCTACCCCCCGAACTCAAGAAAACATCTCAAAGGTCTTTCCTATGCTTTTTTGCCTTTCCTTTTGGATAAAATAAAAGTCGGTGGCGACTCTTGCTAAACCGCGACATTTGCGACGAAACGCAAAACCTCAAGTCAGTTCTCCCACCGTATCACAACTTCCTATTAACTAATGGTAGGATATCACTATCTAAAAAAAGAGAAAAGTAACGCGGAAGACTTTTTGAGTAGGTAGATAGCTCGTAGTCGCTTGCTCACAAACAAAAATATCTTTTTTCACATAAACACTTTTCTGCTATCCGCAACATTTGCGTTAAAACACAAAACACAAAAGTCAGTTCTCCCGCCGTATTATAGAATTGACGACTCTGCTAGGGAGATAAATTAAAAGTAGGGTTACCTTAAGAGCTTGATCACCTTTATTGCTTTACTTGTTTTCCTTGTATGTTTATATTTCAGGATATGCTTGGGTTATTCTTGTAAAGATCCTATACTCAGATCTGGGGCATTTTAAGTAAGTAGCAATAGATCGTGAATATTGTACGATGTATACCGATAGGGTTAAAGCGGTGTCTATATTATTGTGACACATTGGTTGGTACTGGTGTCCCTTGAGTTAAGTCAGGGAGAATGCTGGGCTGCTGCATGATGTCATAAAGCACTAACTGACTTTAGAACCTTAGTTAACACAACTTAGCCATTAGAAAGTAGCGAGATGGCCGACTTTGGTGCATACTGAAGTTGGTTGATACATGATGCTACACTCATTGAGATTAGACTCTCGGGATATTTCGGTCTCAAATTAGATGCTTGCGTTGAAACAATGCCTGAGAGAAGGATCAGTGATATTAAGGCTCATAGAACCAGGTTACTTCTTTTAGGACAGGTTGAGCCAACTAAAAACTCCAAGAGGGTACTTACCTATAAACTCCTTGGAATCTTAAACCTAAGGCCTCGTGTTTTTTTTGTGTGTATGATTAAGTTGTTGGAACATGACATTATAACATCATGAAATCATACATATATCATATTCACAGACCATTTCAAGGATCTCAAGGGCCTATGATGTAGGTTATGATGAACTAGACGTCTAGTAAGGGGCAAGGGGATTTATTTTCCTCTAACCAGATGTCGTCAAAGACCGAAGCACATTATCTTGAGTCAAAGTCTAGGACCCACTCGACATGGTGAGCTTGATTCTCGTAGAAGGACATTCAACGACCCGAAGTTCTTCAGTCAAACCTGCAGTCAGACTCAAGTTCTAACACTTCTCTCTTATTTATCCTACGAGATCCTTGAAAACCTTGCATTTACATATCATGCATAATTTCATAAATAAGTTTTCCAATACAGGATTTCTCATCTACTTACTATTTATTTCAGTATAAGATGGCCCTCGAGCAAACTGTCAAGGATCTCCAAGCTGATCATGCAAAATTTCAAGAGATTCTTATGAATCTGGCACAGGGGCAGAAATATCTTATGGCACTCATTGCCAAGAAAAAGAAGACCAAGAAGTCGACGATTATCCTTCATATGGGGAGAAGGTTCAAGGGTCTTGCTAAACCAGTTCAAGTGGATGGTGTTTTATTTGAGGAAGACGACAACCAAGAAGAAGATGGTAGAAGCATTGGGCCTAAAGGTAGAAACAATCAAGGTTTAGAAGATGAAGACTACTCCGACGAACAATATCCTCCTGCAGATGACAAGTACAAGAAGTTGGAAGACCGACTCAAAGATACGGAAATACAAAAAGTGCCTGGATTGGATTTTATTTAACTAGGTCTGATCCCGGGAGTGGTCATCCCTCATAAGTTCATGGTCCTCGTCTTTTCTAAATATGATGGGGTCTCTTATCCCAAACTCCATCTGAGGTCATATGTTCGAAAGATCCAATCCCATACTACTGACCGGAAATTTTGGGTCCATTTCTTTCAAGAAAGTTTGGCAAACACTCAACTTGAATGGTTATATTATCTCGATGTAACCAACATTCACACATGGGAAGACTTGGTTGCTGCTTTCTACAAGCAATATCAATATAATGCTGACCTGGTTCCAACTCGTGTGCAATTGCAAAACATGTCCATGGGCTCAAATGAAGGGTTCAAAGAATATGCACAAAAGTGGATAGACTTATCTGGAAGGGTGTAACCACCTTTGTATGATTGAGAGTTGGTTGATATGTTCATGGGCACTCTGAAAACCTATTCTTTAATCTGCTGATTGGGAGTTCGCCAACTAGTTTTACTGAGCTGATATTGACATGAGAGAGAGTTGAAAGTGGCATAAAGAGTGGTAAGATTCCAATGGATACGTCTTCTAATGCTATGAAGAAGCCATTTAGTGGTAAAAAGAAACCAATGTTGTCTATGGCCAGTATAACCGTAGTAAAAATTACCATCATCAGTCTGTGGGAGCGGTGTTAATTTCTAATCTGAAGCCTGTTCAACACCAACAATAGGGCAACCGTCGAAGCCCAGACACTCTGTTAAGGCAGTTTACCATGATCGTCATGACTTTATCTCAGGCATTGCAACATTTGTTAAAGGCTGAACTCATTTAACTGCGGGATCCTCCTCAAAATCCCAACACGTCCTCTCCAAAGTACAATCCAAATGCGAGGTGTGCCTATCATTCGAACAGTCTTAGGCACAACACCAACAATTGCTGGACCCTGAAAAGCAAAATTCAATATTTGATTGACAACAAGGAGATTGATTTTGATCCTCATAAGACTCCCAATTGATTACTACACATATGTCGAAGCACGATAAACGTGTGAATGCTATTGAAGTTGTTTTTGATGAAGAATATGATGATGGTAACTTTGACAACTGGATCTTTCCCACTACCAACAACGGGATCTACAATTGGAAGACTGAAGATGTTATCTCAATCTCCTTAAGATAGGAGTAAATGCCATTTTCTGTTTTCTTGCTTTTCAAGTTTTAGGTTATGTAATAAACAATGACTTTAACCTTGTGCCTTACCCAGGGCACAATGGTTCATTTGTTAAGGGTTGATAATTCATAAACATTGTTCATTCAATAAAAGCATTGGACGTTTGCACTCGAATTTTGTGATATCTGTTTTTATATTATCTTATTGCATTTTCAAATAGCTATGCGTTCTTACACACACCCACACACTACATTGCAAATCTACGTCCACTCTGGATCTCGTTGATAACGATTCTGCTATTTCCGCCTATGACTTTGAAAATCCGATCTACCAAGTCGAGGACGGAGGTGAGGAAGATTGTGAAATACCTGGAGAACTCGCCAGACTCTTAATACAAGAATAAAAGGCTATCCAACCAAATGAAGAGCTAGTCGAAGTTGTAAATTTGGGTACCGAGACAGACATAAATGAGGTCAAGATAGGCGCCAACTTAAAGAGAAGTGTCAAGAACCGATTAATCTAGATGTTGCATAAATATGTTGAAGTATTTGCTTGGTCATATGAAGACATGCCAGGGCTTGATACTAATATTGTGGTTTACCGTCTGCCAATGAAATAAGGTTGTTCTACAATTAAGCTGAAGGTTCATCGCATGCATCCTGAAATGTCAGAAAAGATTAAAGCCAAGGTTATGAAACAATTAAACACAGGGTTCATAGTTGTGATGTCATATCCTCAATGGGTTTCTAATGTTTTTCCGGTACCAAGGAAATATGGCAAGGTACGTATGTGTGTAGATTACAGGGATCTGAACAGGGTGAGCCCCAAAGATGACTTCCCGCTGCCACATATTGATGTCTTGGTCGACAACACCGCTCAACACCAGGTATTCTCTTTAATGGATGGTTTCTAAGGTTATAATCAGATCAAGAAGGTACCTGAAGACATGGATAAAACTACCTTCGTCACACAGTGGGGCACTTTCTGTTACAAGGTCATGCCTTTTGCATTGAAGAAAGCCGGGGAAACTTATCAGCGTGCCATGATAGCTTTATTTCACGACATGATTCACCATGAGATAGAATTATACATCGGCGTCATGATAGCCAGGTCACAGAATGATGAAGAGCATCTCAATCACCTATATAAACTATTTGAAAGACTGAAGAAGTATAAATTAAGGTTGAATCCAAACAAGTGCACCTTTGGGGTGAGATCCGGAAAACTACCGGGTTTCGTTGCCAGTGGTAAAGGAATTGAAGTTGATCCCTCCAAGGTCAAAGAAATTCAAGAAATTTCGGCTCCTCGTACTAAGAAGGAATTTAGAGGTTTCTTAGGACGATTGAATTACATTTCCAGTTTCATTTCTCATTTGACTGCTACTTGTGAGCCAATCTTCAAACTGCTGAAAGAAGATCAAGTAGTAAAGTGGAATGATGATTGTCAAATAACCTTTGATAAAATCAGGGAGTACCTCCAAGAACCTCCGATTCTGATGTCACCAGTTGAAGGAAGACCTCTGATCATGTACCTCACAGTGCTAGAAAACTCAATTAGGTGTGTATTGGGGCAACGTGACAAGTCTTGTCGAAAAGAGCATGCAATATACTACCTTAGCAAAAAGTTTACCGACTGTGAAATAAGATATTCAATGCTCGAGAAAACTTGTTGCACTTTGGCATGGGCTGCTCACTGACTAAGACAGCATATGTTGACCCATACTACTTCGTTGATCTCTAAAGTGGACCCCATCAAGTACATATTCGTGAAGCCAACTCTCTCCGGAAGAATAGCCCAATGGCAAATGGTCTTAACAGAATACGACATTCAGTACACCGCTCAAAATGCAATCAAAGGAAGTGTACTAGCATATCATTTTGCACATCAAGCTAAAGACGACTATCAGTCTATGAACTTCGAATTCCCGGATGAGAACATTATGCTAGTTACAGATTTTGACGAACCTGGACCATATGAAGGACTCGAGTCAGGATCCTGATGGACTATGGTTTTTGACGGAGCTTCTAACGCACTTGGTAACGGGATTGGTGTTGTAATTATTTCTCCTCAGGGTTGCCACACGCCTTTCACCACCAGATTATGTTTTTACTGTACTAATAACATTGCTGAATACGAAGCATGCATTATGGATATTAAAGCTTCTATTGACCTGAGAATCAAATTCCTGAGCATATATGGGGATTCAGCCTTGGTAATCAGTCAGGTCAAGGGATAATGGGATATGAAGCATCTGAATCCTATCCCTTACCGAGAACATGTTCTAACCTTGATTTCGTACTTTTAAGTATATCCCAAGAGAAGAGAATCAGTTGGAAGACGCATTGGCTACCATGTCAACCAGGCTCCCAAAGTTACCATTGAAAGATTCGACGAACCGACACACTGCTACAAAATTGATACTGATGGAGTAGAAGAAAAACCTTGGTTTCATGAAGTGAAAAGGTACCTTGAAACTCAAGAATACCTTGAAGGGGAATCGATCAATGACAAGAAATTCCTACGGAGGTTCTCCGCTAAGTTCTTTTCGAGCAATGGAATTTTATACAGGCGTAATCATGATTCAACTCTGCTTCGTTGTATGGACAAGAAGGAAGCCGAGAAAATTATGGAGGATATGCATGAAGGCATCTTTAGTACTCACTCTAGTGGGCATACCATGGCTAAAACTATTATGAGAGCAGTTACTATTGGTCGACTATGGAAACCGACTGTCACCACCACTCGAGAACTTGTTGAAAGTGCCAAATTTACGCTGATAAAGTTCATGTGCCTCTATTACCTTTGAACATCATGACTGCTCCTTGGCCATTTGCAATGTGGGGCATTGATATGATCGGAGAAATCCAGCCTATTGCTTCTAACGAACATCACTTTATTCTCATCGCCATTGACTACTTTACAAAATGGGTTGAAGAAGCCTTGTTCGCCTCTGTTACTAAGAATATGGTCGCTCGGTTCATAAAACATAACCTTATCTACTGGTATGGCACCCCCGAGAGAATCATCACCAACAATGGTACCAATATCAACAACACTATAATCACTAAACTCTACACATAATTCAAGATCAAGCACCATAACTCTTCTCTGTATCGACCAAAGATGAATGGTGCAGTGGAAGCCACCAACAATAATATTAAGAAGATCATACAGAAGATGGTTGTGACTTACAAATACTAGCACGAGATGTTACCGTTTTCTCTTCATCGCTATCGCACTTCATCATGAACATCAATTGGGGTAACCCCATTCTCTCTGGTCTATGGTAAGGAAGTTGTCCTACCTATCGAAGTTCAAATTCCTTCTCTGAGGATTATGAAAGATGCAGACTTAGACAAAGATGAGTGGATTCATACCAGGCTAGACCAGTTGAATCTGATTGACGAAAAGAGGCTTGCGGTTGTCTGTCTCAGTTAGATGTATTAGAAGTATATGATCAAGGCATTCAACAAGAAAATCAAGCATCAGGTATATCAAGATGGTGAGTTGTTAATAAAGCGCATCATTCTACCGCAAGGTGATCCCATGGGAAAATGGACTCCCACCTGCGAAGGGCCATTTGTTGTCAAGAAAGTATTTTCGAGCGGTACTATGATACTAACCACCATGGATGGTAAAGATTTCCTGCACCCTGTAAATGCGGACATAGTCAAAAGATACTACGCATAAAAACGACCCGCTAGGTTGACTGGCCTAGGAAAAGATAAGGGCATCCCAGCGAACCAAAAGGGTTCGGGAAAAAATTAGGGATATATATAAAAGATTGTAAACCCGGTAAGTTGAAAACCTAAAAAGGCGGCTTGGGCAAAAAAGGGTATCCCGGTGGACTGAAGTCCCGAAAGGGCGGTCCACGAAAAAGTTAGGAATTAAAAGCGTACAAATATGTCTTGTTGGATCACTTACAACAAGCTTTATTACCAAAGTCAAAATTTCAAATCATACAGATCACTTCAATCAACTTCTTCCGACAGCAAGGGATGATATTTTCGAAGACATAGGGGAAATAGCAAAGTTGGAACCCAACGAGATCGTTTCCACATAGCTATATGTTTTGTTTTCATTTTGCAACAATTTCCTCTTACTAGGATTTATGTCTCTTTGTACAAAATCGCCTGTTTAAGGGAAAATTATCAATACAAATACACCCTAAAATTCAAACTTTTTGTTTTATTTTTTATGTTTTGTTTACAAAAATGTCCAATGACTAAAATTGAATGAACATATGCATATGAATACGATTAAATGTTAATAAATATATGTATAAGAACATGAATAAGAATTTACTCAAGACTTTAGGAGTTGGGATAATGTTCAAAGTTGTCCACAAATCCCCACATAACCATTTCCATGGGATTATCCCCCACATAGTAGTCTTCATAAAACAATCTTCGAACATGATACACTCCCCGCAGGGCTGAAATAACTTAATTCCCATGTGAAGTCGATAGCGGATAAAAGAATATGATCTTTTTCTCGACAATATCACCTACTTACAGAGTTCCAATCAGTGCAATTCTTTGAAGTTCTCTTCCCCGACTGGGTTTATTCCTCCAGAACTGTAGAAACCCCTGTAGGTTTTCTTCTCTCCAGCAGAGGTTATTTTCTTAGTAAGGGTATTTCCTCAGCAGAGTATTTCTCAATCGACAAGATTTATTTCCCCAACAAGGTTTATTTCCCCAAAAGGTTACCGTCTCCCCAACATGAGTTTGTTTCTACCACAAGTTACGGACAAGACTCCCAATAAAAAATGACTCGGATTGCCATTCCCCAGAGAGTCGCTATGGAATCTGAAATCGGACTAGTTGATGTTTAACAATATCCTCCCCATACAAATTGGCATCCATATCAGAAACTCGGTCAGACGGTACCCTAGAAGATTATCCATCTCTTTTATCCCCAGTCATGGTATACAAGAATCATAATCCCCAGTAGAGCAATGAACAAACCAATGTTCTTGAACTCTTCTCACCAAGCAGGAATTAATATTCTCCAGCAGAGTTCCCTCAAACAAAGAGCATAAATCAATGTTCCCCAATGGATTTTCCTCAAACAAGATGGCAAGAGTCCCCAGCGGAAAAAATCCCTAGAAGATCAGAGATACATGTACTCTTCATACCCAACAACAATCATCGATTTATTTTCCCCATACAAAGATGCTGCTCGAGTTTACAAATGCACTTCAATAACATTTCACATTCATACATCATTTACAAACAACATAGCATATGAATACGAAATGCATATAACACAGTCTCATTTATTTTGAGAACATCGTTACACAATGCATTTCATACATCATGACATTGCATACATCTAACTCTTTACCTTTTCAGGAAATATCAATCAACAGGCAAACATCATCAACTACTTATATGATCAGACAGTCTTCTCAAAGGCTACATCTGACCAATGGTTAGTTAAGCAATTTTATCAGTAGATCATTCTCATAAAACATCTTCTGGCTCATATTAAATCAAGCATGGATTTAGTCTGATACTTCTTTCAATAGTCATTTCTTCTGGCTCAGATTAAATCAAGCATAGATTTATTCTGATACTTCTTCCAGTAGACATTTTCTGGCTCAGGTAAAATCGAGTGTAGATTTATTCTAATACCTCTTCTAATTAAAATCAAGCACATACCTCTTTTTACTCAGATTAAATCGAGCGTAGATTTATTCTGATACTTCTTCCAATTGAAGACGGTTGTAGATAACTTATGGATCAGATTAAATCGAGTGTAGATTTATTCTGATACTTCTTCCAGTTGTAGACAAGCATGGACATCTTCTGGATCAGATTAAATCAAGCGTTGATTTCTTCTGATACTTCTTCCAGTAGACTTTTTCTGGCTCAGATTAAATCGAGCGTAGATTTATTCAGATACTTCTCCCAGTTAAAGTAGAATGCTGACATATTCTGGCTCAGATTAAATGAAGCGTAGGTTTATTCTAATACTTCTTCCAGTAGACATCTTCTGGCTTAGATTAAATAGAGCATAAATTTATTCTGATACTTCTCCCAGTTAAAGACAGACGCAGACATCTTCTAGCTCAGATTAAATCCAGCATGGATTTATTTTGATACTTCTTCCAGTAGACATCTTCTGGCTCAGATTAAATTGAGTGTAGATTTATTCTGATACTTCTCCCAGTTGACAACATTTTCTGGCTCAGTTTAAATCAAGCATGTATTTATTTTGATACTTCATCCAGTAGACATTTCTTCTGGCTCAGATTAAACCGTGCATAGGTATATTCTGATACTTCTTCCAATTGAAAACAATCGTGAGCATCTTTTGGATCAGGTTAGATTGAGCGCAGATCTATTCTGATACTTCTTCCAGTTGAAGATGGTCATAGACATTTTTTTAGCTCATATTAAATCGACCATAGGTTTATTCTGATACTTCTTCCAGTGGTAGACAAGCATGGATATCTTCTGGCTCGGATTAAATCAAGCATGGATTTATTCTGATACCTATTCCAGTAGATATTTTCTGGCTCAGAATAAATCGGGCGTAGATTTATTTTGATACTTCTCCCAGTTAAATACAGGCGTAGACATCTTCTGGCTCAGATTAAATAAAATGTAGGTTTATTCTGATACTTCTTCCAGTTGAAGTCAAACATAGACTTAGTCTAATTTCTATCGAAATTTACATTGGATGGCATCCATGAGGCCATCTCTGAAAAATCTCTGTCACCTTTCTAAATGGCATCTTTAAGCCCATTCCCGATATAATCCACCAACAGCGTTACTTCGTGCACCGACGAGTGCAAATTTTGACGCATTTAAGTGTTCAATCATCTGTTACCTTCAAGTGACGAATGGCGAACATGCCAATCTAACTCTTCAGGTCTGAGAAGATTGAACAGGGGCAGCTGTTGTACCCTAAAATTTTCCCTCCCATTTTATTCAAGTCATTCTTTCTAAGATACTCAAAGCTACTCAAGAGTTGATTGGTCAAACCTCCTCCTAAGCAAGAGTCTTCAACTAGGGTTTTGTGCTTATCAAGGAAGAATTGGTTTCAAGGGTCTTAAAATACTTTCATGGTTCATCATAGGTCCTCAATAGTGCTTATGTCAAGTTTCAAGTCTTGCATCACATGTTTTCTTAATCAATAGCTCAAAAGATTGAAATTCAACTGTATTGGGTAAAAACCCAATTATGGTCAACAAACAGTCAAGCTTCAATATTTTTGGTCAAAATCAACATTTTGAAGTGATATTCATCATTTAATCAATGGTTGATCATGATTCCCCAAGAGAAGTCCTCAAATTATCACAAGTCCAAAATTCCCAAATTAGGGTTTCCTTAGGAGAAGTCAAGTGAACTTTGACCAAGCATAACTTTCAAATTCTTCATCAATTTCCCCCCAACCAAAACCCGTTTTGAAAGTAATTCAATTCTCTACAACTTTTTTTTATGCTCAAGTCCAAAAAATGCTTCATTTGAAAGATTTGAGCTAGTACATTATAGGTCATTTTCAAAAGTCAACAAAAAGACAATTTTTGTCAAGGCAACTTACATCAAGATAATATCTCCAAATGCAAAAATGATCAAAAGAAAAAGTGTAGAGGACATTTTAGCTTTTCAAAAAGTCAAAGATCACCTTCAAAACATGAAAATTGAGGAAGTTATGAGTTTCACAAGTTGGGAAATTTTGAGGAAATTCATGAAATGCAAAATGAGCAAACTTGAGATTTTGAACTAGTGGGTCTAACTTTTGATGTCCAAACATGTTCATAAGGTTTTAAAGGACCTCTAAATCCATTCACATATTTTTTTATGATTTTTATTTATTTTATTTGAATTTTTATTCATTTAAATATAAATTAAATCAAATAAACGTGGAACAATGGTATAAGGATTTGGGCCTTATGATTTCAAACATAAGCAAGCCCAATACAACTCATGCAAGCGTGTTAAAACATTCGGAATCCGTGTGGACTCAAGAAGGAAAGAAATATTGCAAGTTTGGAAATTTTTAAAAGTGTTTGATATTGTTTGATTAGTTCCTTCATGGCTTGATTCCTTTCCATATGACGACTCATTCCCTTCCTCTATATAATGCAAGCAAGACAGATCCAAAGGGATACAAAATGACTGCATGAGAAACTCTCTAAAAATTCACCAAAATTCAAAGCATTAGGGCAAGCTCGAAAATTCCTGTTGCAGCCTGTCTCACTTAAAGCCAGTGATTCAAACATCCTTCTGAGACCTCTAGGAGTCCATTCAGACCCTTTGCTAAGCCAAAGCACATCCAAAATGAGCCACCCAACCTCACTGATTTGGTAAAATACTCGCAATCAAATCTTTCAATTTAAGCATTATTAGCTAATTTCATGTGTTCATATATGTTTGTATGCATCATTAGAACAAATCTAATGCATAACATGTTAGTTGTAGTGTAGGAATAGGTTTATGCCATTTCTAGGGCAACACAAACTGAAATCTCTGAATCTCTGCATAGAGGCATTTTCAGACTAAAATAACCTCCCCAATAGATTCACAGTGCTTGATTTAGTAGGATAGGATACCTCTGGCTGTTTAAAATTGACCTTTTTTGTAGGTTCAGTGTTTGGGATGGCCGGAGAAGATGACCGGAGGTTGACTCTGGCATCCTTGAGTTTTGCTTGACTCCGGCAGGGCTAGTGTGACATAATGAAGCCTTCAGAGTGGTTGATTCAAATAACATGGGTCCCCTTGTGCGCGCGTGTTTTGCTTGTCTGGAATTAACTTTCATTTTGTATTATATTGTTATTATTTGATTTACATTACCGGATGTAACAACCTCCCCAGCGGTAAGTGTGTGTGTGTGTTAAGGTGTTAGTGTGCCTGAGCATGGGTTCGATTCCTGCCCCTGGCATATTATTTTTCCATATTTTCATTTCAGATCCAATGCAAACAAGTCCACAGCACGCATGGTGTATCTAATATCTTGACCTTCAGATCTCAAAGGGTCCAGATCCAACGCTTTTGATGATCTCCTCAAGGTGAATCCCAGGGAATCACCCTAACTGGATCCAGCGCTAGCATACTGGGATTTATCAGGCTGGGCTTGACATTTGGTTTCTCACCCCCCAATTTCCTTACAACCCATGCCCATTTTACTTTTTTTCCTTTTTTTGTTTTAATCATTTATTTTCCTTTTAATTAATTTTATTTAAATCATAAAATCATTAAAAAAAATTAGATTTAGGTTTTATTTAATTTAATTTGTACAAACAAAATTAATTTAATTTAATCACATTTTATTTTATTTATTTGTAATCTAATTAGAACTAAGAGTTATTACTATAAAATCATTTTTCTAAACAAAACATCCAAAATATTTTCTAAAAACACTTAGATTTTTTAGGTTTTAAATTTCATTCCCTTTTCACTATCTCAACGCGTTTGTTCATTTTCCGCTTTAATATAATTCGATAACATTTAAGGGATGTAATAGATTTAATTAAGGTTTTCTTTATTTCTTCTCTATTTTATAGTTTGTATGCCCCATCCCCGAAGTGATGTAATAACGTAGATTATTTTTCCAGATTTTTACTTTCCGCACTTATATGTATTTAACTGCTAGATTAATTAGGCGTGGATGGCAAGACGTAAAAGACAAACGTTAGACAACCTAAATCTCAAGACTAACAATTGAAACATAACAACACACTTTGCATACGCGCACCTCTAGGGTGACCCTCACTTGTTGCCTCGGATAAAAAACACTTATGTCCCTCGAACGTGGGATGCTTTAGCAAAGACCCTTCGGTTAAAAGATCATAGTCCCTCGATGATCCTTTCGATGCTGCTCCGGTAAAACAATCTTAGTCCCTTATGAAAATTGCTAAAGCATTCTACGAGTTTCTTTTTTGACTGTACAATGATCCGCGCCCATCCCTCAAAAGTCCAATGCTAGGGCTTCCTATTGACTAATGGTGGAATAACACTATCTAAAGGAATAGGAAAATAACGCGAAAGACTTTTTGAGTAGGTAGATAGCTCGTGTCGCTTGCTCACAAACAAAAATATCTCTTTTCACACAAACACTTTTCTGAAATATTTTCAAAAACAAGCACTTTGTATGCGTTCTCAACGATATGAGAATCATTACAAAGTTTGTCGAACTTAGGCATTTTTCAAAGTATTTTCAAACTTACACATTCACAAAGCATTTTCAAAGTGAGCTAACGATTAAGAGTCCGTAGATAACTACGGATGAAAAGGGTGCTAACACCTTCCCTTTTCATAACCTACCCCCCTTACTCAGAAAAATCTCAAAAGGTCTTTCATGTTCTTATCACCCTTTGCTTTATTGGATAAAAGAAAAGTCGTTGGTGACTCTTGCTATCCGCAATATTTGCAATAAAAATGTTAAACCCAAAAATCAGTTCTCCCACTGTATTAGTGACCTATTAATAATATTTGCTAATGTTATTGTTTTCTTAGAATATTAGAAATCTTTGAGTCTATAAAAAGACCAAAGTTGTATTCTATTTGATAAGTAGTTATAAAGTATCCTGCTTCAACTTTCTAATAGTGTGCGCGCACATAAGTAAGAATCGAAATAATAATAAGATTAGAATATCAAAGGATGGCAGATTACCACTAATGTAAGAAGAAATAATCTGACCACAAATATAACAGTAAGGATTTCTTCAAACTATTTCACACACTCTGAAAGATAACGTCTGTCAAAACATATTACAACTTACATGTACACAAAATGGAAGTAAGATACTGAGATAAATAAGACACTAAAGGATTACTTACGTGTAGACAAAGCCATTCTTATCCACCGCCACTGTATATACGAAACAAAAATAATAAAAAATAGTAATATTCAAGGTCTAATAATCAAGATCTCAAAATAACAACCACTTGTGTGATTTGATCCACATGCCATCTTGACAACAATTTCACCAGAGCCATGAAAGCTATGGCTCGAGGTCGGGGTTGTGGTTCATAAACTAATTTCACAGAGTTGTCTTTAGAATTATACTGCACAAGCACATGCAACATTATGTAAATTCTTCTCTCAGCAAAAGGCATACAAATGTATGTTATCATGAAAAGAAAAGTTAATAATGCAGGAATGAGGACGGGTTAACACAATGGAAATTTACAGCTAAATCTTAAAGCCTATTATTAGTATAGACACAAACAAGTTCTAGAATGAAAAATTGGTCCATAATCACTTAACAATCATATGCTGCTCCACACAAATGATCCCAAAACACAACAGAAGAGGATGGTGACTATACAAGTGTGGCACTACTCAAACAACACCTGATTAAATATTTTGTAACTATTAATCATATATAAACATCTATATTAATAACATTTGTAATTATTAGATATGTGTGCTATAAACTATGTTAAAACATGAGCCTGCCCCAACCTCTATAGACTCAACATTTGAACAACAAAGCATGTGAGGACTCAAGCATTGGGACATACATCAAAGGCCATAAAACTCCAATATCTTCCTCAATCATACCTCATTATCTGTTCCAAGCCCTAGCCCCAGCAGTCCTAGAAATCATAGAGATGGATACATGCAGCACAAGAAGAATTCACAGAACCTTCTGAATTAATTGCATCAGGAGATAAAAATTTACTATTTGTGAAAATGTCAACACGACGTGGAGCAAATTCATCCTTCGATAGCATATTCCAAAAGACATTTGTGTATATATTTTTCTTCATCAGAATTTTTCTTAAATACCTTTGTCGGAGTCTACCGTCATTTTTCTCAAATGTTCCGGTGCTTTTGTTGCTTCCACCACCTGTTCACCACACAAGTATGTGATGGGTCATGACTTTACTATGCGCGTATCTAATTTCCTATCCACCATCTTCTGTACGGTCTAGACAAGTTCCTCAAGAGGTTGTTGCTTTTCTTTTCTTGCATTAGCTAATAAATGATCATGCAGAAATTATATAAAAGCTTAGGCAATCATTACAGGTATTTAGTTTGGTGAACCTATTGAAAGATGACCATTATAAATGGTATACAACATACTTTATGCGTGTAGCTTCTTGAGAATGGCATCTGTAAACTTACACCCAAGAATGATTCTAATATACATGAGAAAAACAAAAATGTAAAGATAAGTGATAGGTTCTCAAGTAACTCTTAGATTACCGGTTCGAAACAAACATCACAAAATTAAGAGAAATCAAATGGAAATCAGATTTATTCTAATAACGGTCAGATCAGATTCAAGTCTGCATATGCAAAATTTGAAAAAGAGAGAAGAGAAAAACAATCCAATTATGATTCAATAATCATCCTCATCAATTGCATAAATTTTACACTTGAATTCCCAAGAAAATAGGGAGTTCCAATCCAACTCATATGCATATGTAAATCATAATAATGGTTTATATGACTTACAAGCTAATTAAATAAGTTGACCATCAGTTAAAGAAATTATTTGTTGTACCCCAAAATTTTCCCTCCCATTTTTTACTCCAGACATGTTCATTGAGGTCCTCAATTGCTCAAGATTGACTAAAGAATTGATCAGCCAAATTCTCCTCCTAAGTAATGAATCTTTAGCTAAGGTTTCACTTTCCACCAAGATGTTTGGGTTACAAAGGCTCCAAATAATTTTCATGGTCCTTAATATGTCTTCAAGAATGTCCATGCCCAGTTTCATACCTTACACTACAAATTTGCTCAGTCAACTTCTCAAGTGTTTGAAAAATCAACTGTACTAGGTCAAAAGTCAACTGAACTTTAATCAGGCATAACTTTCACATATTTCATCCATTTTCCCCCAACCAAAGCTCATTTTGAAGAAAATCCAGTTCCCTACAACTTCTATTTTATCCTCAAGTTCAAGAAATGCATCATTTGGAAGATACAACCTCATACATTACAGCTTCCAATGAAGAGGAAGGCTACCACAACATCTTGAAAGAGGTTCAAAATTCAAATCAAATGATTAAGGCAAAAAACATCAGCATGAGTCGACACATATCCACATGAGTCGACTCATTCTAGTGACAAAACAGGGTATGAGTCGACACATGGTCTTATACATCAACTCATACTGTTATCCAACCCCAAAATAGAAGAATGAAAGGTGCATGCGTCGACACAAACGTGTATGTGTCGATACAAATAGGGTATGAGTCGACGCAAAGCATTATGTGTCGATACATACTGTTATCCAGGCCCCAAAACAGAAGAATAAAAGGTGCATGTGTCGACACAAAATGCGTATGTATCGACACAAACAAGTGCATGAGTCGACACATCCCATTATGCATCGACTCATTCAGAGTTAATTTTGTTTTTACAGGAGCAAGAAGAGTTATGCGTCGATGCATAGCAACATTGTGTCGATACATAACAGTTCAAAATGCAACTTTTCTTTCTGTTTACACTGCCTTTACAGTTTTCACGAATTTGCTTCATTACTGTCCAACCATTCAATGTGGTTTGATGTTTGGATTTGTTTTAAGGCCTAATTTCCGTGCATGATACTTTAGAAAGGTCCAGGTTCATGCAAAAAGGAGAATGGCAGTAGAATCACCCAAAATGGCATGTTTTTCAATTCTTTGATCTTGTTTTCAAAATCATGTATAATGGCTGATCCTTGCCATATTTGTCAAGCCACTATGTTCCTCTATAAATACAAAATCATTTGCAAGCCAAAAAGAACATGCCCATATTGCCTCAAAAAACCATACGAAAATTGCAAAAATTCATAAGGCTGTCAGAATTCAAACAACAAGTTCCAACCACCCTCGATCCATTCCAAAGGTTCCATCATCACCCTGAGGATATTAGGAGTGCATACCACCCTTCCTTGACGCGTAAAGCATCCTAAAATAAGCAGACCTTGTTGCTCTGGTAGGGTAAGATTCTCACGCTCTAATATTTCCGTTCATGCAATTTAAGTAGATTTTATGCATAAATCCATATGGGTATTGTTGTTTAGGTTGGTTTTAACGTATTACAAGGTTTAAGGCAGGAATAAAGAAACACCATTGTTAGGACAGTCTACACCGTTTTGATTGTATCTCCTTGTTCAAGCACTTTCAGGGGGTAGACTCGATCTATGGTTTTGAATCTCTCTATTTTGCAGGTTAGGTTTTACTGGCCAGAGAAGAAAGTGGTCAAACACCGTGGATGGTGGTTTGACCTCCCCGGAACTGGCGTGGCAAAACAACTTGCCAAGATTCATCCGTTCAAATACGAGCAAGCCAGCGTGCACGTTTGATATTCAAATATATTTATGTTTGGATTTAATTTACATATTTATTATTGTGTTACAGTTAACGAATGACCAAGCAACTCAGATGGTAAAGAGGAAGTGTGCAGAAGGGGAAGGACCTGGGTTCAATACCCAGGTTGTGCAATTTGTTTTTTTCTTACAATTATCTTGTAGATCCAGTGCTTGTAGGTTCCACGCGTGCATCATGCACCACATGGTCAACACCAGTAAATCCCATCTGATCAGATCCAGCGCTCCCGCACGCGTAGATCACCATGCACCCTTAACGGATCCAATTGCAGATCTAGGCTCATCTCACTTGGGCCAAACGAATTTCAATTTGCACCCCCTGTCTACCTTTGTTGCTTGGCCCATTTATATTTGTTTATTTTATTTTTATTTATTCCTTTTAGTTTGTTTTTTTTAATCAAGATAAATACCAGATGAAAATCATAAAAATATTAGGTTAGTATTTTTATCAATTAAATTAATTTTGTAAATTAATTAATAATTATTTAATCCATTTTCTTTAATTTAAAACTAAATAGACTTAGGATTTTTAATTTATTTTCTTTTCATATTAAAAATACCAAAAATAACTTAGAAATTAATTTCTTTTCTTTAATTTCATTTTTTGTTATAATGAAATTTTTTCTTTTAGATCACGATTAATTATGTTTTCAACTATTTTCTTAACATAAAATCAAAAACAAACAAAAAGATTTCCTTTCACTTAGGATTTAGACGTTATTTTCAATTCGCGCGCGTTTATTGCTTTCGTTATCATTTTCATATTAATGTATCTGCTTATGGGATGTAAGAGACTATACGTAGGACTTTTACTGCTTTATTTCCCCTAAATTTTGGACATGTAATTAATCTCCCTCCCCGAAGTCTTGTAATAGTTTATGATTTATCTTTCTGCACTTTTAATTATTGCAAACTTTTAAACTGTTTAGATGCATGACTAATAGGATTATATGGTAAGAACATAAAAACAAAACGCTAGCAAACCTAACACAAGAAAAATAACTGAAAACCACACAATTGCACATGCGCACCTCTAGGGTACCCCCACTTAGGTTGCCTTCAGAAAAACAGTCACATCTTTCGAAACGTGAGAGATTTTAGTGGCTACCCTCTGGTTTAGAGATCATAAGTTCCTCGATGACCCTCTTGTTGTTGCCTCGGTATGATCTTAAAAACCCTAGGGTATTTACTAACGTTTCTTGCCCAGTTGCCTTTGCGACTGTATAAACGTCCCTTCGAATATCCCTCAAACATCCAACAACTAGGGCTACCAACTCATTAATAGTAGGATAGCACTATCTAAAGGAAAATAGAAAAAGAACAACCCTTTCAAGTAAAAGTAGATAGTTTCTAGATGATATGCTCAAACTTTTTTTTAAACTTCTCTCAAAAAACATTTTCAAACACTTTGTATACGTTCTCTACCATTCCGAGAAATATTACAAAGTTCGTCGTACTAAGGCGCTTTCAAAAAATACTTTTCAAAACACACAAAGCACAAGGTATTTCAAAATGAGCTAAGCATCTAAGAGCCCGTAGATAACTATGGATGGAAAGGGTGCTAACACCTTCCCTTTCCATTATCTACCCCCCTTACTTAGAAAATCTCGAAAGGTATTTTTCTGTTCTTTTCACCCTTTCCTTTGTTGGATAAAAGAAAATTCGGTGACGACTATTGCTTACCGCAACATTTGCAAATACAAACGCAAAACCAGTACAACGGTCGGTTCTGCCACCATATCACAGAACTGGCGACTCTGCTGGGGAGACTTATAAAATGTGGGGTTACCTTAGAGTTTAGTTCATTCTTAATTGATTTACATTGTGTGTTTTGTATGATTTATTTTTGAGGGCTTGTTTGGGTTGTTACTAAAAGATCCTACACCCGGATCTGGGGAAAATTATTAGGTAAGTAGCAATAGATCGTGGGGACTATGCAGGGTATACTGACATGGTTGAAGCGATGTCTATGTTAGTGTGACACATTTGCTAGTACCGATAGCCCTTGAGTTTAGTCAAGGAGAATACGGGGCCGCTGTGTGGTGTCATGAAGCACTAACTGACCTTAAAACTCTTAATTGAACAACTTGGCCATTAGAAAGTAGTGAGATAGCCGGCTTTGGTGCAGTACGAAGTTGGTTGATACTCGATACTACGGTCATTGAGATTGGACTTTTAGGATTTTTTGGTCGCCAATAAAGAGGCTTGCGCTGAAACAATGCCCGATAAAGAAAGATTAGTGATATTGAGATTCCCTAGAACCCGATTACTTTCTAGGACAGGTTAAGCCAACTGAAACTTCAAGAGGGTACTTACCTACAAACATCATGCACGAATGAACCTAAGGCTACTTGTGTGACTTGTTTGCTTTCATTATCTAACAATTTGAATTCCTTGCAGGGCTTGTTTGTTTTCATTACCTAAAAATGTGAGTTCCTTGCAGGACCTATTTGTATCCAATATCTAATAACCTGGATTTCTTATAAGATTTACTTGTCTTCATCACCTTACACTTTTGCTTGATGCATATCATACACATCATGACATCATGCCATAGCATTTTGTTAACCATTTCAAGGATCTCAAAGGGCCTGTGATACAAGTTATGATAAACTAGACGTCTAGAAAGGGGCAAGGGGATTTATTTTTCTCTACCCAATACCATTAAAGCACGATGTCTTGAGTCAGTGGCTATGACCCACTCGACATGGTGAGGTTGATTCTCGTAGAAGGACGTTCAACGATACGAAAGTTCTTCGGTCAAATATGGAATCAAAATTCAAACATTTTTCTTGTGTTTACCCAAAGACATCCTTGAAAACAATGCATGCATGTCATTACATAACAGGTATTCTCAAGACAACTTTCTCATTTTCTTGTTGTTTATTTCAGCAAGGAAAATGGCTCTCGAGAAGAACGACAGAGATCTCCAAACTCAAGATGCTCATTCAAGGAAATGTTCCTAAACCTATTCAAGGGGAAAGAAGAAATGAAAGCACTCCTCCCTGGGAACATGACCAAGAAAAATCCTGAAGACAACAAGGATGACTAGTTGGAACAAATGCAAGCTGAGATAGAAAGGTTGATAATCCATATGAGTAGTCAGCTGGCTCTTATCCAAAGTTTAGCTCAAGAATAAGAAGAGTTGAGGATTCTAATTAGCAAGCTTCATCAAGATAGATACGACTGCCTGGGGTAAACTACTAGAACTTAGGGCCTAATCAACGATCAATCTCTCTGGGCAGACAGGGAATCGAGTAACATGTTCATGCAGGAAAGTGATGAAAACAAACTCAGAGGCGGTGAAATTCAGGGGATTGCATCTTCAAGTACTCAAGAGAGATCATACAATGGAAAGAAGGAGTCCAGTACCGTGTACGACCAGAAGGGTTGTAATAAGAGTGATCTCAACCAATCTGTGGGGGTAGTGCGGATCTCTAATCCAGCACCGGTGCAACAACAACGACAAGGAAATCAGCGTAAGCTGGACACTCCCAAAAGGAAATTCACCAAAATCAACATGTCCTTGGCTCAAGTATTGCAACACATGTTGAAGATGGAGTTGATTACGTTGAGGGACCCTCTTCGGAATCCTAATACCTCCGCTCTTAGCTATCATCCTATTGCAATGTGTGCATACCATTCCAATAGTCTCGGACATGATACAAATGACTATTCGGCATTGAAAAATAAGATTCAGGACTAGATCGACAAAGGGTTTCTGGAGTTCACATAAGATGCTCAGACTGAATTCTTTTTCCATTCCACAAAGGCACACCATCTGAAGTGACAAGTTCAAACAAAGAGGCTTTTTTGTTCATTAGAATTTTCAAATTGTAATTTTCTTTTGATTGTTCGAACGCTTATTTCATGTCAAACTTTGTTATTCCATTAATGTATTGCATATGTTTGTCTTGAATTAATCCATTCTTTGTCACTATACTTTCACATCATTTTTGTGATATTCGACTCTCGATTAAAAGCTGTAAGCCTTTAGAGGGAGGATGACGAAAAAGATACCATAATCTCTACAGTATGCTTTTGAATAGACCTTGCTGACGATGTATAAGCGTTGTTTCAAATCCTAAATAGTGGAGTTATAGGGAAGATAATCCCTAGTCAACCCCTTTGAGCCTAAGAAGTAGGAGTTTTCTTTTTTATGCAAATTGAAACCTTTAATCATAACCTGGGGCATGGTAGCTTCTCAGTTAATTCAATAGTGCACTCAATTGCGAGCTTTCCCCTCGTACACGACAAGTAGTGTCAGAGGAATCATTACAAAACAAAAGATGGTGAAGGTTCCTCATAATCATTAAAATTGACAGTCATTATCTCTCAAAAGAAAAGCCCGCTAAGTAAAAACCTATGAAGGAGACTTAAAGAAAAACTGGGGCATCCGCTGACTGTAATCACAAAAAAAATAGTTCAGACAAAAGGTAGGGATAATAAAAAAAATAAAAAAAGAGGTCTCTAGAAATCCTCAACAAAAAGAAAAGGTTACAAAAATGATTGCCTTTTCAAATAAACTTTCAGTATCCGAACCATCATTGGAATATCAGGGAAAAGATTCCATAACTCAATTTGGGTCTAAATGCACAGTTAACTGAGTATAGGACTGAAGAACATCACGAAGAAGGGGTTGGGTACTATTGTACCCAAAAATTTGACCTCTCATTTATCAAGTATTTTCTCACAAGATCTCCTTTGGCTCAAGACTGCACAAGGATTGATCAACTCAAGACACCTCTTCAAGCTATGATGACTAAAATTAGGGTTTGAGATTGCACAAGGATAATTGAACTTTTAATGCCTCATATGATGTTCATGGATCATTATGGACCCTCAAGATTGCTCATGTCAAGTTTCAAGTCTTGGATCACATTTTTGCTCAGTCAATTGATCAGTTGACCTAAAAAATAGCTGAATTGGGGAAAAAGTCAACTGTGGTCAATTTACACAAACTTTTGAGCTATAATCCAAGTGGTTTAAGCTTTATCCAATTCACATTGCCATTTTGGGAAGAAAGTGAAGAATACGATTCTTGAAAAGCAACCTTTACACACAAAGTCATTTCTTGAGCCTCTAACTTGTTCCCTCTGATCACACTCCATCTACAAAGTCAGAAGCAAGTGTGTTTAAAGCATAACCACTCTATCTTAGCAACTACACAAGACTTTGAAACTTGGTTTTCTCAAAAAATAACATGTTATGCTTAAACTTGTGATTTTGAATTCTGATCAACAACAAGCTTCCAAACTTGTTGTTTATAAATCGAGGTACTATTTGTGAGCTAAAAAAATAGTTGAAGCACCCTAAAACACGCAAAAACTCCCTCAAGCCAGAATTTGCACAAGAAACTCCATTGATGCACAATTATGACCTTAAACATATATCTCTCGTTTCCCTCTTGCGTTTTCCTTCCTAATCAATCACAAAGCTTCTAAACATCCAATATAACTCATCCCTGACCCTGTTTCATAATTGTAACTATATCTTCATCAACCTCCATAACCAAAAACCGAGCTCTGCAAGTTGACTTCTCTAGAAATCCTCAGCCACTTTTAGCTCAAGACAAGCATCACATTAGCTTCAGGGGAACTCGAGGAAGCTAACCCAATCACTAGAACTCATCAAAAGCTGCTCAAACTAAAAACACGATCTCCATTTGCAAGGAGATTTTTATGATTTTTGAACTCCTCATATAGGCATTGTTAAGCTTTCATTTTCAAAGATAAAATATAGACCTCATTGCCACGAAGTTGTACATATCCATAGTTTGCATTTATATCGCTTGAGCTTAGAGACTTTTGAAGTTGAAGTTTCTGAAATTTTTAGGTTTCAGATAAGGGCCAATAAAATTCATGTTTGTCTTTGATCTATAATTTTAATGCTTTACATTTCTGAAATCGTGAGGAAATTTGCCACAAGATTCATGTTTACACTTTTGCAAATGGATGAGAAATGAACAAGATGCAGGTGGTCTGGCTAGGCACGAGGTTGAAGATGAAGTTATCTTCACGATGCAGTTTCTAATATATATTTATGGTTTGATATAAGTAAACGGATGTATAGCCACCCCAGTGGTAGAACGTGCGCCTTTCACCTTTAGGACCTGGGTTCGAGCCCCAACATCCGTTTTGTCATTTTTCCTTTCATTTTTTGTTTCTTTTTGTTTTGCAGCCAGCGCGTTTGGGCCCTCATCCTTGGGATTGGACATTTTCGGTGCCTTTAACCCCCCTGTTTGCTTATAACACACAACCCACCTCTTTTTTTTCTTATTATTATTTTTATTTTTTCTGTTTACAAAAACAATAATGGGTCAACTTCAAAACTGTTTTTCTAACAAACCTACAAAATTCAACTTTAACCCCCCCGGCTTTATTTTTTATTTATTTATTTTATTTTATCTTTTATTATTATTATTATTATTATTATTATTATTATTATTATTATTATTATTATTATTATTATTATTATTATTATTATTATTATTATTATCATCAATAAAAATCCAAAAATATTTTATTCATTTACATCCAATATTACTTATGTTTTATTTAAAAACCAAAATACCTAAAAAAATACTTGCTTGTTTAATTAAATTAATTAATTTATTTTATTAATTTAGGTCAACTTCTTATTAGTTTAATTAAAATATTTTCCTTAATTAATTAAATCAAAAATCCTTTCCTCTTAACAAAAATCCAAAACTAAATCAATTTCTTTTTCTTTTATACTTGTATACTATTTTCATTTCAAATTCTTGTACATTATTCAATATGGTTGTAATAGCTAATAAGATTTAATATTCTTGCAAAACCCCCATTTGTAAATTTGTACATCCCCTCCTCTAATGATGTAATAGCTTAGTATTTTTATTTTCCGCAATTTAATGTTTTATATACAAATGCTAGTAATTAGGGTTTGTATGGAAAGATAAAATCAATGCTTAGAAAACCCTAATCAAGACAAAACAATGCATGTAAATCAATACACTTGCACACTTACACCCTTAGGGTAAACCCACTTTGTTTCCATATAAAATGGCCATATTATGCATGTGGGATATCTTAGCAAAAACAAACAAAATACAACATCATAGTCCCTCGATGACACTATCAAAGTTGCCTTTCAAAAATAATCTTAGTCCCTTAAAGAAAATGCTAAGATATCTTATAATGTTGCTAATCATGGCTATACGATGACCCTTTCCCGTCCCTTTTACATCCAAAGATATGGTTTCTAACTAAATCAATGGTAAGGTAACAATGTCAAAGGAAGGAGGAAATAAACAAGAAAGACTTTTGAGTAGGTGGAATGTTCCTAGTTGCTTGCTCATTTTTAAACTAAAACATCCTTGCTATTTTCAAAACAAACACCAAAACTTTCAAAAACATCTTACAAACTTGAAGCATTTTCAAAATACAAACACTTTCTACGCGTTCTTATAGAAACAAGATTCATTACAAAGAAGACACCCTTTTCAAAATCACTTTCAAAAACATAAAAACCCCTTTGAATTATTTTCAAAACAACACTTTGTACGCGATCTTATAGAAACGAGAACCATTACAAAGATATTTTTAAAATACTTTCAAAAATCATATAAAGAACATTTTCAAACAAAAGCAAGTGAACTAGCAAGAAACTAAGAGCCTGTAGATAACTACGGACGAAAAGGGTGCTAATACCTTCCCTTTTCATAATCTACCCCCCGAACTCAAGAAAACATCTCAAAGGTCTTTCCTGTTCTTTTTAGCCTTTCCTTTTGGATAAAAGAAAAGTCAGTGGTGACTCTTGCTGTCCATAACATTTGCGATAAAACGCAAAACAACCAAGTCCAGTTCTCCCACCGCGTTACAGAACGGGCGACTCTGTTGGGGAATCATTTTAAAAGTGGGTTTACCTTAGGGTTAGATCACATCTACTTGCTTTCTTTTTTTGACTTGCATGCTTTACATTATGGTTCCTTGTTTGGGTTTGCTTAGATCCTACACCCGGATTTGGGGCACATTTTTAGGTAAGTAGCAATAAATTGGGAGGGAACTGTGTGGGGTATACCGACACGGTTGAAACAGTAGTTACGTTGATGCGATACTTTGGTGTGTACCGGTAGGCCTTGAGTAATCAAGGAGAATACTGGCCGCTGCGTGGTATCATAAAGCGTCAACTGACCTTATCACCTTAATTGACCAACTTGGATTTTAGGACGTAGTGAGATAGCCGTCTTTGGTGTAAACCCAAAGTCGATTGATACTCGATGCTACACTCATTGAGGTTTGACCCTTGAGTTTTGTTTGGTGGCAAGTCAATTGTCTATCGGAACGAGATTTGGGGGAAAGATCGGTGATATTGAGATCCCTTAGAACTCGGTTACTATATTTAGGACAGGTTGAGCCAACCCAACTTCAAGAGGGTATCACCTTAAAATCCATGAAAGCCTTAAACCTAAGCTCTCTGTGAGATTTACTTGTGCTTGCTATATCTGTTATATCTGAACATAATCATGACATCATAACATAGCATGTCATACTGACCATTTCAAGGATTCTTAGGGTTTATTTTTGTCTTGTTTTGTAGGACATGGTTCTCGCCCGCAGATTCACTATCCAAGTTAGTCTAGTAAAAGTACCTCCTCAGCTTAAGGATTTGGTATCGAGAGTTCCCGAAAGCTCTCCATTCACTGAAAGACATGGGAGACTTCTCAGCTTGGTCACCTCAAACCATGATGAAGAAATGTTAAAAGTGCTCTTTCAATTCTTTGACCCTCTACATCACTGCTTCACTTTTCCGGATTACCAATTAGTGCCTACTATGGAGGAGTTTTCTCTGCTGTTGAGGGTGCCTATCCTTAATGAGGCACCTTTCAATGTATGGAAAGATACCCTAAACCTGAAGATATAGCTAAAGCTCTGTCCTTACAACGGTCTGACGTAGTAGCCAATTGGGAAACCAGGAGAGGTGTCAAGGGTTTTTTAGCTAAGTTCCTATTCGAGGAAGCTCATCATTTCTGGGATACCTTAGACTTACAAGATTTTAAACAGGTGTTAGCCCTTCTCATCTATGGGTTGGTACTATTTCCTAATCTGGACCAGCTCATAGACGTAAATGCGGTTAAGGTTTTCCTGTCATGCAATCCAGTACCTACTCTAATTGGAGATATCCTACATTCGTTGCATACTCGCACTATAAAGAGGAGAGGAACCCTTCTGTGTTGCACACCTCTTTTGGCTAGGTGGTTTATTCCGCACCTATCCCGACCTGTCTTGAAGAATGAATAGGGTTTGAGATGGTCTCATAGGCTAATGACTCTTACACATTCAGGTATTCATTGGTGTCCCCGATTCTCGAAGAATGTTACCATCATTGATCAATGCATAGAATTCCCTAATGTCCCTCTCTTAGGCATTAGGGGAGGAATCACTTACAATCCTTATTTGGAACTATGACAGTTTGGATATGCAAGAAGTGATGGTCCTCATGATGCACTCATTCAAGGAATCATCTTCGACTACGAGAATGATGCTCAGGATTACCGCAAAAGGTTCATGCGAGCTTGGGGCATGGTACATAGAGTTGATAACAAGACACTTGGGCACAATAATTCCATCCCTCTTGAGCCTTATCTCAAATGGGTACGAGCTCGTGTTTAAAGTCTTACGATGCCTTATCCCTCTATTCTCCCAGTTATCATAGAGCCTGTTCTGGAAGGAGATATTCCATACACTATCCTTCATCCTGACATGCCCATCTTTCTCAAAGACTTGCAAAGGGATTAGATACAGCTTAAGGGGGAGAGAGACACTTTCGAGGCCCAATTCTACGCCAGCAAGAAGAAGGTTCTGGAACTCACCAAGCAGCTTCATGAGAAGCAGAGTCTGAACGCCTACATTGCACCAAAGAGGATGCGTTCAACTTTTTTATGTTAGAGTTTTTGTATTTTCTTTGTAATCCCAAAGAGGCATGATGTACTCAAACTTTGATATATTAATATAACATGTGTTCTTTTTTGTCTAAAGCAAATTTAAATCTCTAATTTCCTTGAAATCATTTGCATATGCATCTTCATTCATCATAACATAAACAAGTTTCTTACAATAGGTCTCCTTATCTTTCTACTATTTATTTCAGTAAGATGGATCTTGAGCAGACAGTAAAAGATCACCAGGCGCAGAATGTTCAGTTTCAACAAATGTTCTTAACTTTGACAAAAGGACAAGAGGATTTGAAAACTTTGCTGATCAAAGAAAAGAAGAAGAAAGCGAAGAAATCAACTGGTGTTTTGAATCTGGGAAGAAGGTTCCAAGGACAAGCCAGATGGACCCTAGACTTCGCAACATCGCCGGGTGAAAAGGATAATCAAGAAGGGAAAGACAAGGGGGTGACTGACCATCCAGAATCTGAAGAGTGAGAAGAGGATAAGTACTTTGAAGAGCAATATCCTCTAGCTGATGAGAAGTACAAACATCTGGAAGAACGTCTAAATGCAATGGAGATTCAGAAAGTTCCCAGGCTGGACTTTGAAGAGCTGGGTTTGGTGTCTGGGATTGTTATTCCACCAAAGTATAAGGCGCTAGTGTTTGCTAAGTACGACGGGGTTTCATGTACCAAGATGCACCTCCGGTCTTATGTGAGGAAGATACAGCCTCACACTGCCGACAGAGATTTGTGGGTCCACTTCTTTCAAGATAGTCTATCCGGGACTCAACTAGATTAGTTCTCAACTGGAGAGGGCCAATATCCATAATTGGGAAGACCTGGCCGTTGCTTTTTATAAACAGTATTAGTACAACACAGACCTTGCTCCCACCCGTACTCAACTCCAGAGTCTTGCTCATCTAACTGGAAGCTCCTCAGCCGGCTTCACTGAATTAATCTTGACCGAGGAGAGAGTGGAAGCTGAGATTAAGAGTGGAAATATCCAAAATGATGCATCCTCTAGTGCCGTGAGAAAACGATTTATTAGGAATAAATAGGTTGGTGTTGTATACCCTTAAAGGAATCAGGACATAACTGAACACCGTCTAACGGTAGGGGCAGTCATGATCCCCAATCCCGCACCTATTCAACAAAGGAATAACCAGCCTAGAACAGAAAGACCAGTAAGACAATTTACCCGGATAAATATAAATGTTGCACCCTAAAATTTGCCCTCTCATTTCTCAAGGAATCACCCTGGATCCTCAAGTTTTCCCTCATCCAATTCCAGGCCTTGAATTATCAATTTCCCCAAGCAGACCATTCACAAGGGCAAAATGGTCATTTGCGTGCTGAGAAGTCCAACCTTGACTTTTGGATCAAAATCAAATCTCAAAAATCATATTTCATCAAGACATGTTGGAATATGAAGTTTGCTTCATCAAGAGTTTCAAAAGTCAAATTTAATTTTGAAAGAATCAAATTCTAAAGACTTAGAAATTTTTCTAAGTATTTAAGAAATATGACAATTTCAGAACTTCTGGGTCAGTGTTCACACTCAACAAATTCTGGATATTCTCAAGACAAAGTTTGGTCAGAACTTCTGGGCCAGTGTTCACAAAGGTTCAGTCAGAGTTTGCAAAGGTTAAATCAAAGAAGGTAACAAAGCGTGTTGTAAGTATACTGGAAGTTCTGAAGGATCCTTCAGAATACGCTAATATAAGAGGATCAGAAGATGAGATGCTACGCTGAAGCAGAACTTCTAATCCAGAGTCAAGCCAGGATCCAGAGTTTCATATGGGAACCCACTTAATGCTTACAACCACTTGTGAAGTCTTTATCCAAGGGATTCACACCACGTGAACACCTACTGTCTTGGGAAGACAAACTTCTATGCAAAAGTATGCTAGACCCACACGCTGTTTCTACTTTTCCTTAATTCACGCTGCCAAATCCAACTGAGGCTCTGTTAACCATCCAACTTGAATGCATTGAACCCCCACTTGTTTAAGCTTACTTCAAGAGTAAGTCAGCATCTAGAATATGATGTTGGTGCCACTTGAATGCCCTAACTGAAAAAATTTGCCTATAAATAGAACACCATTTGCACAAAGAAAGAGTCTAAAAAAAATTTGTGAAAGAGGCCAAAAAATTTTGTGAAAGAGGCCAGAGAAAAAATTTGTGAAAGAGACGAGAGAATTGAGGAAGAAGGCTTTGAACCACTATAAAAATTCTAAGAACCCAAGAAAATATAAACACAAAATACCAAAATCTTAGCATTGATTCCTTATACTCAAACTCCATTTTTCCTCAAGTGTTCTTAACTAAAGCCATCCATGTAGCTGCTGATTCATACATTAGAAGCTACCTTAACTTCTGTATTCCTATTTCCATACAATCTCCATTTACTTCCACCTCAAAGGAGTCAGAATATCACCCCTTGGCTGTTTCAGAAGTTGCAAACTTCCATCCTGCTGAGTACGTGAAGAAGTTGCTCAGAACATCTTTAGAATTCAAGACCAATTTCTAGTTCACAGAATCCTTTCCAACTGCAAGGTAAGTTTTCTGCTGACTCTCATCATACTGATTAAGCATTGTCAGATTTTGCACATTTAGTACAATGTAGATATTTTAATCCTGATGATGTACATATTCTGAAAATTCCTGCATCTGCTTGCCTAAGTAAAAAGAAATCCCAGCTCAGAGTTTCATAAAGAAATTAGGACTTTGAGTTAGAATTAGCAAATACAAATATGTACCTAGAATTTCCCTTTTTAAACAGACAAACATTTTACATTTCCTGTACATTCTTATCTATTTCAATGTGGTTGTAATATTAACCTAGAATTTTAGCTTGCAACCCCATTCACAAATATGTACCCCTATCCCCTTAAATATTGTAATAGCGTAGGACTTTACATTTCTGCACTGTTATTTCTTTCAATATATGCTAGCAATTAGGGTGTGCATGACAAGATATGAAAATTGACAAATAGATCATGCTAATCAAGACAAATTATGCATGCAATCAAATACACTCGCACACTTACACCCTTAGGGTAATTCCACTTGTTGCCTTACAAAATGGCCATGTTATGCATGTGGGATTTCTTAGCACAAACGAATCAAAAATACAAGATCATAGTCCCTCGATGACGCTATCAAAAGTTTCCTTTCAAAATGATCTCAGTCCCTAAAGGAAAAGTGCTAAGACATCTGACAACATTGCTATCATGGTTATACGATGACCCAAACGCCCTTCCCTTCACATGCAACGATGGGGATTATTATTAAATCAATGGTAAGATAACAACGTCTAAAGGGGGAGGAAAAACACACCTAAGACATTTTGAGTAGGTATATTACTTTTAGTTACTTGCTCAATTTCAAACAAATATCCTTTCTATTTTCAAAAACAATCACATACACTTTCCAAACATCTTTCCAAAACTTGAAATATTTTCAAAAGCTCAACACTTTGCATACATTCTTACGAACGTAAATCATTGCAAAGTTTGCCTAAACAATGGCACCTTTTCAAAATACTTTCAAAACCACACAAAAGCATAATTTTCAAACCCAAAAGCAAGTGATCTAGCAAGTAACTAAGAGCCCATGGAAAACCATGGATGAAAAGGGTGCTAATACCTTCCCTTTTCATAATCTACCCCCCGAACTCAAAAACATATCTAAAGGTCTTTCCTGTGCTTTTTCACCTTTCCTTATTGGATAAAAGAAAAGTCGATGGCAACTCTTACTAAACCTCAACATTTGCAAACACAAACACAAAACACCTCAAGTCAGTTCTCCCACCGTATCACAGAACTGGCGACTCTGCTGGGGACTTACTTAAAAGTGGGGTTACCTTAGGGCTAGATCACCTTTACTTGCTTACATTATTTGATTTGTTTGCTTTACATTTTTGGTTCCTTGATTGGGTTTGTTTTAAATCCTACACCCAGATTTGGGGGCACCTTTTAGGTAAGTAGCAATAAACTGTGAGGGAACTGTGTGGGGTATACCTACACGGTTGAAGTAGTAGCTACATTGATGTGGCACTTTGGTTTGTATCGGTAACCCTTGAGTCAGTCAAGAAGAGTACGGGGCCGCCACGGGGTGTCGTAAAGCATCAACTGAACTTAGAACCTTACTTGACCAACTTGGCCATTAGGACATAGTGATATGACCGGCTTTGGTGCAGTACGAAGTTGGTAGATACTCGATACCACACTCATTGAGGTTTGACTCTTGAGTTTTGTTTGGTTGCGAGTCAATCTCTTATTGAACGAAACTCGGGGGAAAGATCAGTGATATTGAGATCCCTTAGAACCCGGTTACTATTAACTAGGACAGGTTGGGCCAACTAAACTTCAAGAGGGTACTTACCTGAAACCCCATGCAAGCCTAAACCAAGGACTTGTTTTCTTTGTATATACACTTATGCATAAAATCATAAACATCATAAACATCATAAGCATCATAAACATCACTAACCATTTAAAGGATTTTTGGATTTATCTTTGTTCTGTTTTGTAGGACATGGCCTCCGCTCGTAGGAGCACTATCCAAGTCAGTCTTGTGAGGATACCTCCACAACTAAAGTATTTAGTATCAAGGGTCCCTGAAGATTCTATGTTCACTAAAAGACATGGTCGACTCCTTAGTCTGGTTACCTCAAGTATTGAAGAAGATATGGTAAAGGTGTTTATCCAATTCTTCGACCCTTTGCAACATTGCTTCACTTTTCCCAATTACCAACTTGTGCCCACTTTAGAAGAATTTTCTCAACTCATAGGGATCCCTATTCTTGATCTGTTACCTTACAACGGTATTGAAAGAGACCCTAAACCTGAGAAATTGCTCGAGCTCTAATTTGCAACCATCTGACATAGTAGTAAATTGGGAAACAAGGAGTGGTGTCAAAGGGTTCCTAGCAAAGTTTTTGTTGAAGAAGGCTCAAGAGTGTTGGAATACTTTGGATCTACAAGCCTTCGAGTAAATTTTGGCTCTTCTCATCTATGGGTTGGTACTATTTCCAAATCCTGACCAATTTATAGATGTGAATGCGATCAAGGTTTTCATATCTCGTAATCTGGTGTCTACATTGCTTGGAGACATCTTGCATTCTCTTCACTCTCGCACTTTGAAGAAAAGAGGGACTTTGATGTGTTGCACTCCTCTTTTGGCTAGGTGGTTTATTTCGCACCTACCTCGATCCGTGGTGAAGAATGAACAAGGTATGGGGTGGTCTAAAATATTGATGTCACTTTCACATGCTGATATCCGTTGGTATTATCGCTCTTTGGAAGACATTACCATCATTGACCGCTGTGGAGAATTCCCTAATGTCCCTCTACTTGGCATTAGGGGAGGCATTACTTACAACCCTTGTTTAGCTTTGCGACAATTTGGATATGCTAGGAGAGATGGCCCTCATGAGGTACTCATCCAAGGAATTGCATTTGACTACGAAAGCGATACCCAAAGTTACCGTCAAAGATTTATACGAGCTTGGGGTATGGTTAACAAGGTTGATAGCAAGAAGTTGGGGCACAAGAATTCCATTCCTTTAGAGCCTTATCTTAAATGGGTGAGGGCTCGCGCTCAAAGTCTAAAGATTCCTTATGAAGTCGTCTTATCTGTTATCATGGACCCAGTAGTTGAGGGAGACATTCCACATAGTATCCTTTATCCTGATATGCCTACTTCCCTTGAAGATCTGCAAAACGCTTGGATTCAGTTACGAGGAGAGCGAGACACCTTTGAACCTAAGTTCTATGAGAGCGAGAAGAAGATATTAGAGCTTACGATGGAACTTCATGAAGAAAGGAGCTTAAACACCTACATTTCACCAAAGAAGATGCGCATAACTTTGCTGTCTTAGGAGTTTACTTTATGCTTATTTCTGTTGTTGTAAGCCCAAGAGGCTTGTTTGTATTCAAATCAGAACTCTTTAAATGCAAGTTAACGTTTGTTCACTCTTTGTCTATACAAATTTAAATTCCTTAAATCCTTGAAATCATTTTCATATTGCATATTCATGCATCATGACATGACAGGTGTCCGCATAACAGGTTTCCTTATCTCTCCACTGTTTATTTCAGCAAGATGGATCTAGAGAAAACTGTGACGGAAATCCAGGCCCAAAATTCTCAATTTTAGGAAGCCTTACTCGCCCTGGCCATGGGTCACCAGGATATGATGGCCTTGTTGGCCGCTAAGAAGAAGCCAAAGAAGAAAGTTATACTCAACATTGGTAAAAGGTTCAAGGAGACAATCCGTCAAATTCCAATAGAGGAAGATTCATCCGAGGAAGACGAGAACCAAAATGGTGAGATCAAGAGTACTCGGGCCGAATGTATCAATGACCAAGAATCTGATGATGATTATTTCAATGAACAATATCCACCCGCAGACATCAAATACAAGCAGCTAGAAGACAGGTTGAAAGCGGTTGAAATCCAAGCTATTCCCGATTTAAATTTTGACGATTTTGGCTTAATCTCTAGGGTAGTCATTCCCCACAAGTTCAAGATACCAACCTTTGCAAAACACGATGGGTTTTCTTGCCCAAAGCTCCATTTTAAGTCCTATGTGCGCAAGATACAACCGCACACTGCAGATAAAAAACTTTGGATTCACTTTTTCCAAGAGAGTCTGGCTGGAACATAACTTGAATGGTTTTATCAGTTGGATGGATCTCGCATCAATACTTGTGAGGGTCTAGCTAATGCCTTCTACCATCAATATCAGTACAACACCGAATTGGCACCGACAAGGGTTCAATTGCAAGGTATGACCATGGGGAAGGATGAGGGATTTAAGGAGTATGCGCAGAAGTGGAGAGACCTTGCTAGTAGGGTCCAACCTCCCTTGATTGATAGGGAACACATTGACATGTTCATGAGAACATTATCTGGTCCTTTCTTTAATCTATTGGTTGACTGCTCTTATTCTGGTTTCACCGAATTAATCCTAACCGGTGAAAGAGTTGAAAGTGGCATTAAAAGTGGAAAGATCTCTGTGGCATCTACTTCCACTCCCAATCCGGTCAAGAAACCTTTTTCCGCAAAGAAAGAAGTTAATGTTATGTATAGAGCAAAGGCCCATACCAAAATGAATAATCATCCGTCTGTCAATGCTGTCCGAATCTCCAATCCGACTACTACTCAAAGACCATATGCAAATCATCAACGTGTTGAAGCTCCAAGAAGACAATTTACAAGGTTAGGCATGTCATTATCTCAAGCCCTTCAACATCTACTCAGGGCCAATTTAGTGACATTGCGAGATCCTCCCGCCAAATCCGACATCTCGTCACCGAGATACAACCCAAATGCAAAGTGCGCTTACCATTCAAACAGCCCCGAGCATGAGACTGATCAGTGCTGGGCTTTGAAGAACAAAATCCAGGATTTAATTGACAACAAGACTATTGAATTTGATCCTCCTCCGACTCCAAATGTAATTACCGCTCCAATGCCGAAGCACGACAAAGGTGTTAATGCCTCCGAAGATACCACTTTCATTGCCTCTGTTGAAGAGTTAACTACTCCGGTGAGTGTATATAAGAACAATCTGTTGAAAGCTGGGACTTTCCCTAGCTGTGGAAAAGACTGTGTGGGCTGTATGAAACAATCCGATGGGTGTGAAGAACTGAAGAAGGTATACAACGCCTAATGGATAGCCGCGAAATTCTATTCGAAAAGATCCCCGCCATAAAATATTCAATCGACAAAGCTGAAGACTTGGCCATCATAATAATTTTAAACAAACCTCTTAGGATCTCATCCAAAGATCCTATCAGGATTTCGAACGAACCAATCATTGCTCCTCTCATAATCACTGCTGCCGAACCTGTTCCATACACCTCTGATGAAGCGGTACCATGGAATTACGTGCCGAGGTTTATTACCATGGGGTAAAAGAAGATCCTTGGATTGATGATAATGAAGCTGGTGTTACTAATATTACTGGTTCTAGTAAGGTCACAAGAACAGGAAGGGTCTTTTCCCCTGATATCTCACCACCAACCACTACCACGGTTCCAATCCGCATAACCAATGGCAATGCTGGTGCCAGTACTAAAGGGAAAGGGAAAGAAGGTGAGCCTGCTAGGGAAGAGGAACCTGCTGAAAAGTTTGTCATGGAAGAACCATCCACTCAAGAGATGGAGGAGATTCTGAAGATCATCAAGAAAAGTGACTTCAAAATAGTAGAGCAGTTTGGGAAAACCCCTTCTAAAGTATCAATGTTGTCCTTATTGCTATGTTCTGACGCCCATGCACAAGCTCTGATTAAATTCTTGAAAAAGGCTCATGTGCCTCAAGAAACCACAACCGACCAATTTGAGAACTGCGTAGCAAGTCTGACAGCCGACAATGGTTTGGGGTTCTCTGACGCAGATTTAACTCCCATGGGAAAGAATCATAACAAAGCCTTGCATATTTCTGTTGAATGTAAGGGGACCACTCTGGAACATGTTTTGGTGGACACAGGCTCATCTTTAAATGTGTTACCTAAAGGCGCTTTAGATCGGCTAGACTGTGAAGGTTTGGTTTTGAAGCCAAGTGATATTGTTGTGAGAGCATTTGATGGGTCGAAAAGGATGGTTCACGGAGAGGTAGATCTCCCAATCAAGGTTGGTTCACATATTTTCAACTTCACATTCTATATAATGGACATACGGCCTGCGTATTCTTGCTTAGTTGGGCACCCATGGATCCATGGGGCAGGTGCGGTCACTTCTACTCTCCACCAGAAGTTAAAATATCCAGTTCAAGGGAAGGTTGTCACTGTTTGTGGTGAAGAAGAATTTATGGTAAGCCATCTCAATTCTTTTAAGTACGTAGAAATGGATGGCGAATTCATAGAAACTCCTTGCCTGACGTTTGAAGTTGTAGCCACTACCAAAATCTCCTCCGACACTCCAAGAGCCGATAAAGTTATCCCCAAGATGGTTTCTCTTAAGGATGCCCGTGCTGTGGTAGAAGAAGGAAACAATGAGATGTGGGGTCAACTCTTCGATATCCCTTTTGTGATCGGTGGATCTGGAACTGACTGTTTAACGCTGGTTCGCGAAATGTCGCAGAAGCAAGAGTCGCCACCGTCTTTTATTTTCTCCAAATGGAAAGGACAAAAGCACAGAAAAATTCCTTATAGAGATTGCTCTCGGTTCGGGAGGTAGGTTATAGAAAGGGAAGGTGTTAGCACCCTTTCTATCCATGGTTATCCATGGGCTCTTAGATACTTGCTCATTGTGTTTTCAAAATTGTTTGTTTGCTTTTCAATTGTGGGTTTAAAAAGTTTCTTTGAAAATTCCAGTTCGACTCTTGTATCGGTCCTCAAGAGTGTTTGAAAAATTGCTTTCGAAAGCTTTTTGAAAAGGTGTCGGTGTGAAAAGTATTTTTGATTTGTTTTGAAATTTAGAGCAAGTATCTAGAGTCGTCTACCTACCCTAAGGAATTCGTCTGTGTAAATGTCCTTTAAAGTAGTGCCATCCCACCATTGAGAGGTAGGTAGCACCACCGTTGGAGGTGTTCGGGTCAATTCGAGGTTCGGGACATGGTGATCACCAGAGCAATGGGAAGACACCTTAGAAGCTACCCTCATGCCAGGTTCCCGGATCATGAGGACTTACTAAGACATCCTCTACTCGACGATCACCTTTCGAGGCAAGGCAACAGTGAGGCGTACCCTAGGGGTGGTGTGTGCGATTTGTGTGTCATGTTCATTTGCATTTATCTTGTCATGTTATCGGTGTTCTACGCTTGTTTTTACTTTTGTCCATACATTCTTTCATGCCATTTGTTAACAGTTAAAAATATTGCGGGAAAGTAAAAATTCTAAGCTATTACAAAAGGTGCGGGTCCACATCGCCAAAATTAAACCAGGACCCGATTTGACAGAAAATAAAGAAATAAAGTAAATAAAGAATTAAAAGTGCGAGAAATAAAGATTACATGGCCTTGGGAGAGATACATAAATATTATACGAAATAAAATAAATATGCGAATTAATAAGAATTAAACGAGGGCGTTGGACCCTTTTTGCAAAATTAAAATTACATGGAATTAATTAATAAAGAAAAAGAAAAGGAGATGCTTTTGCTATTTTTTAGTATTTTAGGATTTTAATGAAAAAGAATTAATTGAAATTAAATGCTAACCCTAATTCTATTTGTTTTTTTAATTTATTAAGAAAAGAAGATTAAGACCTAATATTAACCCTAATTAATTTACATGCAAATTTAATTGTAAAAATAAATATCTAATATTTAATTATTATGGAATAAAAGAAAAAAAGATGAAAATTAATTAAACCCTAGTTCTATGTTTTTTAGATTTTTATTAAAAGAATTAAAATTAAACCTAATTTAACTAATTAATTTATGAACTTATTTACAAAATGTTAACTAATTAAATATATTTAATTTTTGGTCTTTTCTGATTTTTATGGTATTTTGTGATTTTATGAAAATATAATTAAATTAATTAATAAAACAATAATAAAAAGAAGTATAAATAATATAAAAAAATAAAGAAGGTAAAAAAATATGCAAACCTAGGGGGTTCAGACCCCAAATGGGAGGTTTTTCTCTAGCAATTCAGGCCCATCTATTGCAAAGCATGGTGGACTTTTTGAGTAACATGTGGCACGTTTGACCAAGCTCCATATTGTTCTTTCAATCAGCGCCCTTGGATCGCTCTCAACGTACACGTGGCTGGCTTGATTAGGAGGTGTATAATGGTCTTCAACGTTGAAGCTGCATAGAAGCATGAGTTGAAAAATAATATTGAAAGCATGAAGACCTGGGGCTCGAACCCAGGTCATGTACGTTGCCAATACTCTCGCTCACCACTGAACCAATTCACGCGTTTTGATTATTAAACAACTAACAAATATTATAAAAGAAAACAAAAGCGTTAGTGGGTCTGAGCGCGAAAATTTGAATCAGCCTATCACCACTCCACACGTCATCATCTTCTTCGCGTGGTTTTCTTTTTCCTGAAACATGTAAACCATTGGCAATAGTTTTCACGCATTGCCTAAGACAACATATCAGAAAATAACGATTAAGCCATGGATGCTCATAAATTGAGCGCGAGGGTGCCGTCTTCTTCGTCCAAACGCGCTCGTGTCAATGGTGGTACTCAGGGGTTCTAATTTTTCCTCATTCAAAAACCCTTAATTCCAAGTCCTGTAAACCCTAGAAAACAATAATGGCATCTTTGCATATAGTGCGTAAAACTTCAATCAAAGTACATGATTAGCTTGCAAACACTATTATAAACACAAACATAACAATAAAACATGTTAACAATGCATGTATGATAGAAACCGATTCAGAATTTTTCTTTACCAACTTCAATGGTGATCTTGCGTTTTCTTGAGTATGGGGCTTGGGGAATGATTGGAATATGTCCTATAATCCTCAAAGAAGCTAAAGGAATCACTATTTTGTCTTGAATCGCCTTGCAAAGGTGTTTTCAGAATTGAGATTTTTTAAGAAAAAGTGTGAGTATGATCTTCAGGTTCCTGCGCAGCTCAATGGTCAATGGCATTAGGGTTGTGTTCCTTGTATATGTAGTAATGATTTAGGTCAAATAAAACACTCCAAATCCTTGGCATTCATGGTTTTTGAAATTTGATTTTCAAAGATCTTTTTCAATCTTTTTCCATGTGTTTTTGTACAAATCATGATCAATTCTCTCCAAATCTTTCCATATTGGATCATGCACGAATTATTGAGTAGATTTCATGCACAAAAAGATTGTAAAGCTTAGGTTAAATATTTTTCATGTATTTAATTTGATTTAAATGAATTATTATTAATAAAAATTCAAATAAATAAATAAAAAATGAAGAAATACTTCCCTTTGGGCCAAGTGGTCGTGCACATGCCATGGATGATGAATTATGGAAGAAAAATGGGCCCATTAGCAATTTTAGGTCATTTGAACCAATGTTGACTTTTCAAAATATCCAAAAATTTCCCAACTTCCACAAGGCATAACTTGCTCAATTTTTAAGCTTTTCTCATGTTCTTGGACATTTTGGAAAGGTCTTTGAGTCCTCTAACCAATGCCTTTGGTCCCATGTCATTTTGATTTACCAATCTCAAGTTATGGCCTTTGACTTAAAGTCCCTTTTTGTTGACTTTTGAAAATGACCTATAATGTTGAAATTGATAACTTTTTGTGAGAGCATTTCTTGGACTTGAAGTATGAATATGACTTGTAGGAAATGTCTTTCTCTTCAAAATGAGCTTTGGATGGAATTTTTCTGATAATCCATGTGAAAGTTATGCCCTGGTCAATTTACAGTTGACTTTTTCAGCTGTCCAAATAAGGAAACTTTTGCATCTTGATGATTTTTGAGCCAAGCTTTGAGAATCATGATCAAGCATTGATCAAATGATGTTTGTGGCTTCAAAATGAGATGTTGACCAAAAATTTGAACTTTTGACTGCCAAATGACCATTTTGCCCCTGCAATTGACTGTTGAGCAATTAGGGTTTTTGACTGTGCAATTTTGTGCTGAATGTCTTGAAACTTGGTATGAGGATGCTTGACCATATTTGTGGGCATGTGGGACTTGATTGGGCCCTTGGAAACTTCATTTTCTTGATCAGAACACAAACCCTAATTTTGACTGCTTAGGAGGCCCTTACACTGTGCAACCCTTGGGGAATTTTGCAGCTTGACTTGGCAATTTCTTGAAGAATATGGGAGGGCAAATTTTGGGGTACAACACCGTTCAAGATAGACAAATTTGGGTTAGGTTTCACCTCCAAAGCTCAGAAAGAAATTAGAGGTGCTCGTACTGGAAAGCCACCTCTCCACCTCAAAAGTCATGAAGTGAACGCTGTAGAGGACTCCGATGATGAGTGTGCTTTTGAAGACTAGATCTATCCAACAACCGAAGGGAAGCCCAACAATATGCATACAAAGGAATTTGTGCCCATCTCCTTCATTGAGGAGTAATCTACTTGTTTTTGCTTTTAATAAATTCAATAACTCACTGTCTTTAATATTTTGATAATGACTTTTTAGCCATATGCTTTGCCCGGGGCACTTTGGTCCTTTTGTCAAGGGTTTTATTTATGTTCATCAAATCATATGATCATTCAGTACATTGGACTCTCTTGCATTCAAATATTTGTGTTCATTGTCTTTCTTTTCTTTCAACTACATTTCCAAAAAATAGCCATGTATCTTACATGCACACACACACACACTCTTGCAGGTCTACATCCACTCCAGATCCTATTGCCAACAACTCTATTATTGCCAATTACGGTTTTGAATATCCTATCAACCAAGCCGAAGAAGAAAGCGATGAAGATTGTGACATACCAGGAGAACTAGCCAGACTTCTGTTACAAGAGTAAAAAGCTATTTAACCACATGAAGAGTCAATTGAGGTTATTAACCTGGGTACTGAGTCGGATAAGAAAGAAATCAGGATCAGCGCTAATTTGGATGGAAGTGTCAAGAGCCGCTTGGTTCAGATGTTGCGCGATTATATGGAAGTATTTTCTTGGTCGTATGAAGATATGCCTGGGTTAGATACCAACATCGTGGTTCATCGTCTTCCAACTAAAGAAGACTGCCCTCCTGTTAAACAAAAAGTTCGTCGCATGAGACCTGACATGTCTGAAAAGATCAAAGTCGAAGTAATGAAACCGTTTGATGCAGGATTCCTAGCTGTAACATCCTATCCTCAATGGGTGGCCAACATAGTGCCAGTGCCAAAGAAAGACGGGAAAGTTCGCATGTGCGTAGACTATAGGGATCTGAATAAGGAAAGCCCCAAGGATGATTTCCCTCTACCACACATTGATGTCTTAGTCGACTATACTGCTCAGCATAAAGTCTTCTCATTCATAGATGGCTTCTCAGGCTATAATCAAATAAAGACGGCTCCCGAAGATATGGAAAAAACTACTTTTGTTACACAATGGGGCACCTTCTGCTATAAGGTCATGCCGTTCGGATTAAAGAATGCAGGTGCAACATATCAAAGGGCTATGGTTACTTTATTTCATGACATGATTCATCATGAGATAGAAGTATATGTGGATGATATGATCGCCATATCAAAAACCAAATAAGAACATCTCGGTCACCTGCACAAACTATTCGAAAGACTGAAGAAGTACAAGCTGAGGTTGAACCCTAAGAAGTGCACATTTTGGAGTACGCTCTGGAAAGCTTCTAGGTTTTATTGTCAGCAATAAAGACATTGAAGTTGATCCTACCAAGATAAAGGCCATCCAAGAAATTCCAGTCCCTCGGTCTGAAAAAGAAGTCAGAGGATTCTTGGGTCGTCTCAATTACATTTCCCGTTTCATATCACACTTAACTGCTACCTGTGAGTCACTCTTCAAACTCTTGAAGAAAGATCAGGTAGTCTGATGGAACGGTGAATGCCATATTGCCTTTGATAAAATTAAAGAATACCTACAAGAACCTCCTATTCTCATGCCTCCAGTTGAAAGAAGATCTTTGATCATGTACTTGACAGTACTAGAGAATTCTATGGGGTGTGTTTTGGGCCAACATGACGAGTCTGGCAGAAAAGAGCATGCAATTTACTACCTAAGAAAAAAGTTTACCGACTGTGAAACTTGATATTCACTGCTCGAGAAAACTTGTCGTTCTTTAGCATGGGCTGCTCACCGGCTAAGGCAGTACATGTTGACTCATACCACTTTGTTGATTTCTATGGATCCGATTAAGTACATCTTCGACAAACCTGCCCTTTCCGAATGAATAGCCAGGTGGCAAATGATCTTGACTGAGTACGACATTCAATACATAAATCAAAAAGCCATCAAAGAAAGTGTACTAGCAGCTCATTTGGCCCATCAAGCTGTGGATGATTATCACTCAATGAACTTTGACTTCCCTGACAAGAATATTATGCTGGTAACCAATTGTGAGAAACCTAGACCGTATGACAGATCTGAACAAGGATCTCGATGGACTATGGTATTCGATGGGGCTTCCAACGCCTTAGGTAACAGAATTCGTGTTGTGATTATCTCCCCTGAAGGTTGCCACACTCCTTTCACTGCCAGACTATGCTTCGATTGCACAAATAATATGGTTGAGTATGAAGCATGCATCTTAGGCCTGAAAGCTGCCATTGACTTAAGGATCAAACATTTGGATGTGTTTGGAGATTACGCCTTGGTGATCAGCCAAGTAAAAGGAGATTGGGACACTAAACACACTAATCTTATCCCTTACAAGGAACTTTTGCTATCCCTTATTCCTCACTTTGAAAAGATCACTTTTGAACATTTCCCCAGGGAAGAAAACCAGTTGGCTGACGCTTTGGCAACCATGTCTTTAATGTTCAAAGTCAGATGGGACAACGAGGCCCCTATGATTACAATTGAAAGATTTGATGAACCTGCACATTGCTATGAGCTCGACACCAATGCGGAAAATCCATGGTACCATGAGGTAATGAGATACCTTGAAACACAAGAGTATCCAGAGGGGGCATCTATCAATGACAAAAAGTTCTTGTGAAGATTTGCAGCCAAATTCTTCCTAAGTAACGAGATATTGTACAAACGCAACCATGATTCAACTCTACTCCGATGTGTGGACAAGAAGGAGGCATAGGAGATTATGGAAGACCTACACAATGGTCTTTTCGGTACTCACTCAAGTGGATATAAGATGGCTAAGAAAATCTTAAGAGCTGGTTACTATTGGTCAATGATGGAGACCGATTGTCCTCAACATTCTAGAACTTGTCACAAATGCCAAATCTATGCTGACAAGGTCCATGTACCTCCAATCCCTCTGAATTTCATGACCGCTCCATGGCCATTTGCAATGTGGGGTATTGACATGATCAGAGAGATCAAGCCCACGGCTTCTAACGGATATCGTTTCATTCTTGTTGCTATCGACTATTTCACCAAATGGGTCGTAGTCGCCTCATTTTCCTTAGTCACCAAGAATGTGGTAGCCAGATTCATTAGACACAACCTCATCTGTCGTTTTGGTATCCTCGAAAGGATCATCACCGATAATGGGACTAACCTCAATAATTCCATGATCAGGGAATTGTGCACTCAATTTAAGATCAAGCATCACAATTCTTCGCTATATAGACCGAAAATGAATGGCGCAGTCGAAGCGGCCAACAAAAATATCAAGAAGATTATGCAGAAAATGGTAGTGACCTATAAAGATTGGCACGAGATGTTACCATTTGCTCTACATGGCTACCGTACTTCAGCTAGAACATCAACTGGGGCAACCCCCTTTTCTCTAGTCTATGGCATGGAAGCTGTTTCACCAGTAGAAGTTCAAATTCCCTCGCTGAGGATTATGATTGAGTCAGGTCCAGGCGAAGACGAGTGGATTCAAACGAGATTGGATCAGCTGAACTTGATCGATGAAAAATGATTAGCTGCTATTTGCCATGGTCAGACGTATCAAAAACGGATGATCAAGGCTTTCAACAAAAAGGTCAAGCCTCGAGTATATCAAGTTGGTGACCTGGTGATAAAACGCATCATTTTACCACAAGGTGACCCCAGAGGAAAATGGACTCCCACCTATGAAGGGCCATTTGTTGTCAAGAGAGTTTTCTCTGGTGGTGCCATAATGCTGACTACCATGGATGGCGAAGATTTCCCGCATCCGGTAAACGCGAACATAGTTAAAAAATACTATGCATAAGAGACCCATTAGGTTGACACACCTAAGAAAAAAAGGGGCATCCCGGCAAACCAAAAGGTTTCGGAAAAAATTAGGGATATATGCAAAAGATTGTACACCCGGCAAGTTGAAAACCCGAAAGGGCGACTTGGGCAAAAAAGGGGTATCCTGGTGAACTGAAAACCCGAAAGAGAGGTTCAGGAAAAAATTAAGGATAAAAAATGTACGACTACGTCCCGTGAAATCAATATAGTCAATTCTATCACCGAGGTCCAAGTTCAAATGGTCCAGGATCAATCCAATCGATTTCGATCAACAACAAAGGATATTCGAAGACATTGGGGCAATAGTAGAGCTGGAAGGCAATGAGATCATTTCACATGGCTATTTGTTTTCATCTCTCAATTTTGCTTTTCCTTTTGGCGATTTACTCTTACTAGGATTTCCGTCTCTATGTACAAAAACGCCTATTCATGGGTAAAATATCAATACAAATACACTTTGAAGTGCAAAATTTTCTGTTTTTGTTTTGAATGCAAATTTGTCCAATGACTAAAATTGAATGAACATATGCATATGAACATAATTAAAACTATTTGGCACATGTGTCCTGCTAAGCAGCAGCATCAACAACAGAACATCAGTGCACAACAGCAGTAAGCATATCTTTTAAATGTATGTGAGATAGCCCCATAGAGTTATCTCATCATCATTATCCCCACCAGGGTGGTGACAATAAACCTTTCCTCAACAGAGTTTCCCACAAAATCTCCTTACATGGGATAATCCCCGACCAGAGTCTCAACCTCTTGACAACTTTCTCCCAAGCTAAAGCCTAGGAGACCTCTTCCTAAAGGGAATTCACCTCCTCAGCAGGGTTTATTTCCTCAACTGAGTATACACTCCCCAGCTGAGCCCATCTCCCCAACAGAGTTAATTCCCCAACAGAGTTAATTCTCCAACAGAGTTAATTCCCTAACAGAGTTAATTCCCCAGCGGAGTCCATCTTCCCCAGCTGAGCATATACTCCCCAGCGAGCCCATCTTGCCCAGCTGAACCCATCTTCCCCAACTGAGTATATCTTCCCCAAACCGAGGTTTTTATCCCCAACGGAGTATATCTTCCAACCAAGATTTTATTCCACAAGCTGAGTCCATCTTCCTCAGCTGAGTATATCTTCTCCAACTGAACCAAAATTCCCCAGTTGAGTCCAAATTGCCCAGCTAAGTACATCTTCCCCGACCAAGGCTATTTTCTCCAAACAGAATCTATCCTCCCCAGATGAGCCCTTCATCCCCGGCTAAGCCCGCCCTCCCCAGTTGGGTGTATCCTCCCCAAACTAAGTCTGCCTTACCCTACTGAGTCTATACTCTCCAGTTTGAATTCCCCTTTCAAAAGACTACTAATCACAGGGCCACAATCCCTGATCCCCAGTAAAGCCTTCAACAAATCCTTTATTATTACCAAGAAATGCTATGAAGCCTGGATCTGACCAGATATTAGCACAATTTTCAAGTTATTACTAAAGCCTGGACCCGACCAGATAACAGTTTGACTTCTTAAATTACTGAAGCCTGGACCCGACCAGATAACAGTTTGACTTCTTTAGTTACTGAAGCCTAGACTCGACTAGATACCAGTTGATCTCATTTTTCAAAATGCTATGAAACCTGGACCGACCAGATAATAGCCTAACTCTTCAAAGAAATAGAAGAACCTGAACTCAAATCTGACCAAGGTTTAACTTCTTTTTCCCAGTAGAGTTGTCTCTCTATCCCCAACAAAGGAATGAGTAACCTGGATCCGACCAGATATCATTCCTCATTTCCATCCTTTTAAGAAAGCCATTGCGAAGCCTGGATCCGACCAGATAGAAATCATCCTCAGAGATTCATTGCGAATCCTGGATCCAACCAGATAACAATCATCCTCAGAGATTCATTACGAAGCCTGGATCCGACCAGATAACAATCATCCTCAGAGATTCATTGTGAAACCTGGAAACTGACCAGATATCAATTAAATCCCCAAGCAGTCTATTGTGAAGCCTGGACCCGACCAAATAACAGTTGACTTCATCAAAGAAATCTGCAAAGCCTGGACCCGACCAAATAACAGTTTTCAACCAGTTTATTGTGAAGCCTGGACCCGACAAGATAATAATTGACCTCGTCAACCTCAGAAATTTGCGAAGCCTGAACCCGACCAGATAACAGTTTTTAACTAGTTTATTGTGAAGCCTGGACCCGGCCAGATAACAATTGACCTCAGAAGTCTGCGAAGCCTGGACCCGACCAAATAACATGTTTTCAAATAGTATATTGTGAAACCTGGGCCCAACCAGATAACAATTAACCATGATTCCCGGAAAGACACTATGAAGCCTGAATTTGACAAGATAATAGTACAGCTTTCCAAAAGACCATAAAGCCTGGACCCGACCAAATAACAGTTTTCAAAGAGTTTTCTGTGAAGCCTGGATCCAACCAGATAATAGTTAATTCATCCTTTCCTCCAGTATGTTATTGTGAAGCCTGGATCCGAGCAGATAACGGTTAACCTCTGCATCCCCAGCAAGTCATTATGAAACCTGGACCCGACCAGATGACTATTTAATTTCAAGGAATTTTTTGCAAAGCCTGGATCCGACCAGATAACATTTAATTCATCTCTTCCCCCAGTAAGTTGCCATGAAGCCTGGATCCGACCAAATAGCAACCGACTACTTCATCCTCAACAACTGTGAAGCTTGGATCCGACCAGATAACAACTGATATTTGAGTGATGTTCCCCAACAAAAGCACCCCTTCAATAAAATTTTAAGATATGCATATTCTTCATTTCCAACAGGAAATCAGGGATTCAACCTCCGAAGATTTCCACAGCAGCAGTCAAGGATTTATTTTCCTGGACGAAAACACACATTTCACATTCATACATCATAGCATGTGCATACCAATGCATTTAACATGATACCACATCTGGTGAACATCATGCAAGCATCTGCATTTTTACTAACCCCTTTTCTCCCAAGTAAAACGTCAAGTTTAGTATGAATCAACACGAGATTTGTGCTAATACTTCTTCCAGCATTTACCAACATTCCTCCCAAATGGAATCTATAAGCCCATTCACCATCCATCTTCGGGTGCAAATTTCTAGGCACTCTAGTGTTCAATCATCTTTCACCTTCAAGTCACAAATGGCGGCTCCGCCAATCTAACTCTTCAGGTTCAAGAAGTTTGAACAGGGGCAGCTGTTGCACCCTAAAATTTTCCCTCTCATTTCTCAAGGAATCACCCTGGATCCTCATGTTTTCCCTCATCCAATTCCAGGCCTTGAATTATCAATTTCTCCAAGCAGACCATTCACAAGGGCAAAATGGTCATTTGCGTGCTGAGAAGTCCAACCTTGACTTTTGGATCAAAATCAAATCTCAAAAATCATATTTCATCAAGACTTGTTGGAATATAAAGTTTGCTTCATCAAGAGTTTCAAAAGTCAAATTTTATTTTGAAAGAATCAAATTTTATAGACTTAGAAAATTTTCTAAGTATTTAAGAAATATGACAATTTCAGAACTTCTGGGCCAGTGTTCACACTCAGCAAATTCTGGATATTCTCAAGACAGAGTTTGGTCAGAACTTCTGGGCCAATGTTCGCAAAGGTTAAGTCAGAGTTTGCAAAGGTTAAATCAAAGAAGGTAACAAAGCGTGTTGTAAGTCTACTGGAAGTTCTGAAGGATCCTTCAGAATACGCTGAAATCAGAAGATAAGAGGATCAGAAGATGAGATGCTACGCTGAAGCAGAACTTCTAATCCAGAGTCAAGCCAGGATCCAGAGTTTCACATGGGAACCTGTGATACGGTGGGAGAACTGACTGTGGTTTTGCGTTTGTATTCGCAAATGTTTCGGTTGAGCAAGAGTCGCCACCGACTTTTTATTTTATCCTAAGGAAAGGTTTAAAAAGCACAGCAAAAACCTTTGAGATTTTTCTTGGGTTCGGGGAGTAGATTATAGAAAGGGAAGGTATTAGCACCCTTTCTATCCATGGTTATCCATGGGCTCTTAGTTACTTGCTTAGATCAACTTGCCTTTATTTTCAATTGTTTGAAATGGTGCTTTGTGTGTGTGGATTTGAAAATGTTTTGAAAAGAGGCCAATGTGGCGGCAACCTTTGTAATGATCCATGTTGGGATGTATACAAAGGTGTATGTCTTTTGAAAAGGTTTTCAATGTTTTTGAAAGTTGTTTTGAAAGTGTATTGATGTATGGTTTTGGAAAATAGGCAAGTGTTTTTGCAAGTTGACAAGTACTTAAGAGCGATCTACCCTAAAGTTCTCAAAGATTTTTGTTATGCTTTTAACCCTTTTAACAATTTTGTTCCACCATTGTATTTGGTGGACAATCTTGTGTTAGGATGTGAAAGGGACAGGCGCGGGTCGTCGTTTAGACCATAATTGCAATGGTGCCAAGTATCTTTGGGCATTTTCTTTAAGGGACTTTGATCATTTTAGGTAAAAAAGGCGTCATCGAGGGACTATGATCATTTGAATTATTTGTTTTGCCCAAAGAGACCTAACATGCAATATGGCCTAATTTTTTGAAAGGCAACAAGTGGATGTAACCCTAGGGGTGTTAGTGTGCAAGTGTGTTTTATTGCATACAAGAGTTTTTTTTCTTTGAATTAGGTTTTTCTACTTCATTGATTTTATCTTGCCATACATGTCCTAATTACTAGCAATAAGAAACAGAAATATAAAATCCTACGCTATTACAACAATTAGGGGAGGGGGATACACATTTGTACATGGGGGGTTCAACGAGAAAAATAGACAAAAAAGAAAATAGCAAAAAACAAGATATATAAAGAGAGAGAGAGGGAGCCCGCGCGCTGCTGGGAGGTCATCAGAAGTTCTGACCCAGATCCGCTGCCAGATGATCAACCTGTTAGTGAAACTGGATGAGTTAGAATTTCTGACTCTAGCACCTGCAAAACAGAACCTTGTTAGTGGGGAAATCAGAAGTTCTGATTTCCCTGCGCTGCAAGACAGAAGTTTGTTAGTGGAGAAACCAGAAGTTATGATTCTGTTGAAAAGGCAATAACTCTAAGAGGTTCTGATATTATTGACAGCAAAACAGGCTTCAGATGTGCTAACGTCAAAGTCAGCACTTGGCTTTTTCCTGTACTAACCAGAACATCTGCAATTCTGTTGTTATTCCACAAAACAGGAAACATATTTGGAACAGATCCATCAAATAGCAAAAATGTTTCAGAGGTCAGAATCACCAAGGTCACAGGCAAGTCCTATACTGGCTCAGAACATTCTGAGGTATGAAAATCCTCAGAACATAAACAGTAATAACATGAATATTTACATTATGTTACTTGAATATGCGCAACTGATGATGCTTAACAGTGTGATGAGGGTCAGCAGGTGCTTACCTGATTGTTTGGAAAAGTTGGTGAGTGAAAGTTTAGCTTTTGGTTCTGGTTCTGGTGGTGTTCTGGACAGATTTGGAAAAGGGGAAGTAAAGGTGTATACGTGTGTAGGGTCAGAAGTTTGGAAAGAGTGTTTTTGGTTTACAGAAAAGAACTGGATATTTGATGAAGTTGAAGGTGAGAAACTCAAAGTTATGGAACAAAACTGGAGATTTTGGCAGAGTTTCAGAATGCTATGTTGCTAGGAGTTCTGTTTTTCTCTTAGCAATTTTTCTGTTTCTTTTATTGAACGCCTTTTGCAGTTGTGAAAGCTCTCTATTTATAGGCAAAGTTCTTGTGGATGCCTTGAACATTTAAGGCGCCAACAGAGTTTGAATTTGTTCTTTGACAGAAATTCCTGGGAAGTTGTGATACAGATAGCTTTCAGCCTAGGTTGCAGCAGCAGGCGTAGATTGGGGAGAAGTGACCTCTGAAGTGGGCGGTGGTGTGAAGACCCATTCCAGAATCTGTGCAAAAGCGTTTTCCAAGCCACACGTGAATGCTCAGGAGTGGTTGGAAGCATTAATGGGCATTAAATGGTGACAAGACCTGTCAATACCAATATTCTGGTAATGGAAACCAGCGTTGAATCAGCAGCGTAAACCATGCTCTGGCCTTGGCTACCTGTTGTCTTAGTAAGCTCTGGAGATTCTCCTGGTTTTCTGGTACGTTTCTTGGATTTACTTCTGGACAATCTGGACTTAGAGATTCTGTATCAGTATAACACCCATTCTTCGGACCTTCCATCTTCTGATTTCAACCTGTTCTGAAGGAGCCTTCAGACTTTCCTGCTTCTCTTGCATTCCTTTAGCAAATTCTGACTGAGCTTGTGTAACTGCTGAAGGGGCATGTTCTGTTTGAGGCTTACATTCTGAACCACGTTTACAACTTCTGATTAAACTGATGTAGCTGTTGAAGAGCCAACTTCTGACCACGCTGGGCCAAGCTTGCAACTTCTGACCGTCTTCATCTGGAATGGGTCCAGAAGTTCTGAAGCGCTGATTTTTCTAAAAAACACTTATTTTAAAGAAACATTCTAAGTACTTAGAATTTGATTTTTTTCTCAAGATAAAAGTGTTGTTTCTGGAGTTCGTGAGATCATCTTGCTCTTGTAAGTGACTTGCTTGGGCAAAAAGGATAACTCAGGACTTGGATTTGTTTCAGAGGGACCTTGAAAATCCAAGATGGTTTCCTGAAGAAAGGGAGGGCAAATTTTGGGGTACAACTGTTGCCCCTGTTCAATCTTCTTGAACCTGAAGAGTTAGATTGGCAAGTTTGCCTTTCGCGACTCGAAGGTAAAAGGAGATTGGACACCAGAGTGCCCGGAAATTTGCACTCGCATAGTAGAGTATCGGCAATGTGATGGCGGGAATGGGCTTATAGATGCCATTTGGAGAGGTGGTGGATAGGGAGAGGGGCTTATAGATGCCATCTGGAGATGTGACAGGTCTTCATCGGGAATGGGCTTACAGATGCCATTTGGAAGTGTTGATCGCATAAGAGATTCCTTAGCGAGAACTTTACGTATCTGAGAAAGGCAAATGTTTTCCTGGCTTGTTACAGGTGTTTGATCTTCAATCTCCTTATGCAGATATGTCCTGGCTGGATACAGGAATCGAATCTTCGAACTCTTCAGACGTGCCCTGGCTAGATACAGGAATCGAGTCTGGAAATGTTGTAGTTGATAGATATGCCCTGGCTGGATACAGGAATCGAATCTTCGAACTCTTCAGACGTGCCCTGGCTAGATACAGGAATCGAGTCTGGAAATGTGGTCAACAGATATGCCCTGGCTAGATACAGGAATCGAATCTGGAAATGTTGTCAACAGATATGCCCTGGCTAGATACATGAATCGAATCTGGAAATGTTGTCAACAGATATGCCCTGGCTAGATACAGGAATCGAATCTGGAAATGTTGTAGTTGATAGATGTGCCCTGGCCGGATACAGGAATCGAATCTTCGAACTCTTTAGACGTGCCCTGGCTAGATACAGGAATCGAGTCTGGAAATGTGGTCAACAGATATGCCCTGGCTAGATACAGGAGTCGAATCTGGAAATGTTGTCAACAGATATGCCCTGGCTAGATACAGGAATCGAATCTGGAAATGTTGTAGTTGATAGATATGCCCTGGCTAGATACAGGAATCAAATCTTCGAACTCTTCAGACGTGCCCTGGCTAGATACAGGAATCGAGTCTGGAAACTGATCACTCTCAGATATGCCCTGGCTAGATACAGGTATCGAATCCGGAATTTGTGACAGTTGAAGATAGTTGTCTTTGGGATTGTCTTTTCCCTGAAAAGGCAAAAACATAAGTTGTACGCAATGTCATGATGTATGATATGCATGATGTCATGATGTTCAACATGAGATAGTGTTGTATGCACTTTATCATGTATGTAAGCAAAATGTATGAAAGTGTGAAATGTTTATGAATGTAACTTCGTCTTAGGAAAATAAATCCTTGACGATCGGCCGGGGAGTTGCCCTGTGGCCGAGATACTTTGCTGAAGTTTTGATGAGAGGCCTGCTGAGGACTTCAATGATGGATCCCGCTGGGGATAAAAACTCCGCTGGGAAACACCAAAGGTAAACTCCGCTGGGGAATACCGAAGATAAACTCCGCTGGGGATTGAAAGAACTTTGTTGGGGGCGATCTTCCGTGGCAATTAGCTGAGGATAACCCAGTTATAAGCCCTTGTGAGGAATAACTCTAAATAAAGCTCGGGAGAGACGTCTGTATTCGGCAGGGAACAAGCTTCCAGAATCTACTGGGGATAAGCTTTAAGACCTGCTGGGGAACGTTGTGCCTTTTCAGGATTCACGGGGAGTCAAATCCGCTTGGGGAAAGTATTGCTGAATCTTATCTTACTCTGCGGGGCGTTGAGATGATTTGGTCACATTCCTCAGTCGAATCTACCTTGGTACCTTGGCGGACAAAGCAACCAGACTGCATCAAACAACCTTACATTGCCCTTGTTTCTGATGTCACCTGTAATTGATCTTTTGCAAACATTTATAAATTAGCAATTTAATGTCAAATGCATATATCAAAAATGAACATTGGACGTTCTTCGCAAGACAAAACAGAAAAAAGAAAAAAACAATGGCAACTTGTATAGACAAGTGAATTTGTATTGATTTGACCTTTGCCTGTGAATAGACGTTTCTGTACAAGAAGCTGACATCCTAGTAAGAGGATGCCGCCGAATAATCACAAAGTTTACAATTTTTTTGGAAAGAAAACAAAACAGCTATGTGAACAATCCCACTGGGTTCCAACTCTACTATCGTCTTTATATCCTCAAGCGTCTCATCGCTTTGCTGCCTAGTTGAAGATGAAGCTGATTGGTCGATGCCGAATTCTGAGCCAGATAGTTGATACCGAATTCCGGATGCGAAGTGATCCAATGAGACATAGTGTTACGCTTTATCCCTAACTTTTGCCTGGACCGCCCTTTCGGGTTTTCAGTCCACCGGGATACCCATTTTTGCCCAAGTCGCCCTTTCGGGATTTCAACTTGCCGGGTGTACAGATTTTTTCATTTCATCCCTTATTTTTGCCCGAACTCTTTTGGTTCGCCGAGAAGCCCTTATTTTTGCCTAGGTATGTCAACCTAGCGGGTCTTTTACTCATGCGTAGTATCTTTTCACTATGTCTGCATTGGCGGGGTGAGGGAGGTCGTCACCATCCATGGTGGTTAGGATCATGGCTCCTCCTGAGAAAATATGTTTAACCACAAATGGCCCTTCGTAAGTAGGGGTCCATTTGCCCCGGGGATCACTTTGAGGAAGGATGATGTGCTTGATTACCAAGTCTCCAACCTGATACTCTTGTGATCTGACCTTCTTGTTGAATGCCCTGATCATTCGTTTTTGATACGTCTGACCATGACAGATAGCGGTGAGTCTCTTTTCGTCAATCAGGTTTAATTGATCAAGTCGAGTCTGGATCCAGTCATCTTCATTTAAGTCTGCATCTTTCATTATCCGGAGAGAAGGTATCTGAACTTCGATTGGTAAGACTGCCTCCATGCCATAGACCAAGGAGAAAGGAGTTGCCCCGGTTGACGTCCTCGCTGAGGTACGGTACCCGTGAAGAGCAAACGGTAACATCTCGTGCCAATCTTTATAGATCACTGTCATCTTCTGCACAATTTTCTTAATATTCTTATTAGCTGCCTCTACAGCCCCATGCATCTTTGGCAGGTAGGGAGAAGAATTGTGGTGCTGTATCTTGAATTGTTCGCAGAGTTCAGTGATCATTTTGTTATTGAGGTTGGTACCATTGTCCGTGATGATTCTTTCCGGGATGCCGTATCGACAGATCAGATTATGCCGAATAAAACGTGCCACGACGCTCTTGGTTACCGTCGCGTAGGAAGTTGCCTCAACCCACTTCGTGAAGTAATCGATCGCTACCAAGATAAAGCGATGCCCGTTGGATGCCGTAGGTTTAATCTCTCTGATCATGTCTATGCCCCACATTGCAAACGGCCAAGGCGCAGTCAGAACGTTTAGAGGAACTGGAGGAACATGCACCTTGTCTGCGTATATCTGGCATTTGTGACATGTCCGAGAGTGTTGGTAGCAGTCAGCTTCCATTGTGGACCAGAAATACCCTGCCCGAAGGATTTTCTTTGCCATAGTGTGTCCACTGGAATGTGTTCCGAAAGTCCCTTCATGCAGTTCTATCATAATTTTCTCTGCTTTAGCCTTATCCACACAACGTAGTAGAGTTGAATCATGATTCCGTTTGTAGAGGATGTCGTTGCTGAGGAAGAATTTTGCCGCAAACCTCCTCATGAACTTCTTGTCATTGACAGATGCACCTTCAGGGTATTCCTGAGCTTCTAAGTACCTTTTCACCTCATGATACCAGGGTTTTTCAGTTGCCTTTTCGGCCTTGAGGTCGCAGCAGTATGCCGATTCGTCCAACTTCCAGATGATGATCCGGGGAGCTTCATTGTCCCATTTAACCTTGAACATTGAAGACATCGTAGCCAGTGCGTCCGCTAGCTGATTATCCTCTCTTGGGAAGTGCTCAAAAGTTATTTCTTCAAAGTGGGGAAGCAAGGTCAACACATACTCCTTGTAAGGAATAAGATTTGGGTGTTTCGTATCCCACTCGCCTTTGATCTGATTGATCACGAGAGAGGAATCTCCGAAGACACTCAGAAATTTGATCCTTAAGTCGATTGCAGCTTGTAGACCCATGATATATGCCTCATATTCTGCCATGTTGTTGGTGCAGTTGAAACATAATCGAGCGGTGAGTGGAGTATGCGTTCCTTTGGGAGATATGATTACAGCGCCGACGCCGTTACCCAAAGCATTGGAGGCTCTGTCAAAATGCATAGACCATCGGGATCCTTCCTCAGGTCCTTCATCCGGTCCAGGTATTTCACGGTCGGTTACCACCATGATGTCTTCGTCCGGAAAATCAAAGTTCAATGATTGGTAATCGTCCACAGGTTGGTGTGCCAAATGATCTGCCAGTACACTTCCTTTAATTGCTTTCTGAGTTGTATACTGGATATCATATTCTGTCAAGATCATTTGCCATCTCGCTATTCTACCAGACAGAGCGGGCTTTTCGAATATGTACTTGATGGGATCCATTTTTGAAATCAATAGAGTAGTGTGAGTCAGCATATACTGTCTCAGCCGGCGAGCAGCCCATACTAGAGCGCATCAAGTTTTCTCAAGCAGTGAGTAACGAGACTCACAGTCGGTAAAATTTTTGCTCAGGTAATAAATAGCGTGCTCTTTTCGGCCAGACTCGCCATGCTGTCCCAGCACACACCCCATTGAATTGTCAAGTGCTGTCAAATATAGTATCAGAGGTCTTCCTTCCACTGGAGGCATAAGAATGGGTGGCTCTTGGAGATATTCCTTTATCTTTTCAAAGGCAGCCTGACATTCATCGTTCCAACGTACTACTTGATCTTTCTTCAATAATTTGAAGATTGGCTCACAGGTAGCAGTTAGATGTGAGATGAATCGGGCAATGTAATTCAGTCGTCCTAAGAAGCCTCTGACTTCTTTCTCTGTCTTTGGAGTTGGCATCTCTTGTATGGCTTTTACCTTGGCAGGGTCCACCTGAATACCTTTATCACTTACAATGAAACCTAGCAATTTTCCGGACCTCACCCCAAAGGTGCATTTGTTGGGATTCAACCTCAGCTTGTATAACTTCAGTCGGTCAAATAGCTTCTTCAGATGATCAAGGTGCTCCTCCTCAGTTTGAGACCTTGCAATCATGTCATCGACGTATACCTCAATCTCGTGATGGATCATATCATGAAATAAAGCAACCATGGCACGTTGATAGGTTGCCCCAGCGTTTTTCAATCCAAATGGCATAACTTTGTAACAGAAGGTGCCCCACTGAGTCACAAAGGTAGTCTTTTCCATATCTTCCGGGGCCATCTTGATCTGATTATACCCTGAAAAACCATCCATGAAAGAGAAAACCTTGTGTTGAGCAGTATTGTCAACGAGAACGTCAATGTGAGGTAGAGGGAAATCATCCTTGGGGCTTGCCCTGTTTAAATCCCTGTAGTCAATACACATTCTGACTTTACCGTCCTTCTTCGGTACTGGCACCACATTGGCAACCCACTGAGGGTAAGAAGTTACTGCTAGAAATCCGGAATCGAATTGTTTCATAACCTCGGTCTTGATCTTTTCAGACATCTTTGGGCGCATGCGGCGAACCTTTTGCTTTACCGGAGGGCAGTCTTCCTTGGTAGGCAAGTGATGGACTACAATGTCGGCATCCAAACCAGGCATGTCTTCATAGGACCAAGCAAATACCTCCATGTAATCATGTAGCATCTGGATCAATCGTTGCCTCACGCTGAGCTCTAGATTGGCACCAATTTTGACCTCTTTCCTATCTATCTCAGTACCCAGGTTAACTGTTTCCACAGGCTCTTCATGTGGTTGAATAGCCATCTCTTCCTGGAGTAGCAGTCTTGCGAGTTCACCAGGCACTTCACAATCATCTTCACCTTCGTCTTCGGCCAAGTTGATCGGATTCTCGAAGTCATAACTGGCGGTAGCATAGCTGTTACCAGTGAGATCCAGAGTGGATTGAAACCTGTATAAGTGAGTGTGTGTAAATATAGCTGTTTTGCAATATATAACACAGAGAGAAAAAGAGCACAAGATTTGAAATGCAACAAACGTCCAATGTTTTGATTGATGATATGAGGAAATGTCATACAAAAAGCCCTCACAAATGGAGCTACGATGCCCCGGGTAGGACACCGAGCCAATAAAAGTTTTAACACATTGTTTGTTACAAATTGAAAATCAAAAGAAATAATTATTGCGTGACAAATGTGATAGGTGTAAAATCCTTTGCCGTCCAGTTGCTTGGTCCGTTGCCGGTAGTCGGGTAGATCCAACTGTTAAACTCTGCTTCCTCTACATCCTCCTCAATAGCATTCACCCTTGGACTGGTGATAAACACTAGAGTCTTTCTGATCTTTTCCTTGCGCACAGCCCTCTGAGCCTCTGCAGTAAAGCCCAGCCCGAACTTTTCGTTCTTTTGAGTGAAGTCAGGAAGCTGACCCCAGTTCGCACAATTGCCTTTCTCGATTACAGCCCGGGCATCCTTCAAGGATGCCATCTTCAACGGAGAGTCTTCTTCAACTACTGCTTCAGCTGATGCCAAAATTGGAGGTACCTCCTCAAAATGTTGAAAGGGGGTTTCAATAAACTCCCCGTCCATCTTGATATACCGGAATGAATTCAAGTGACTAACCATGTATTCCTCCTCACCCTGCACGGTAACAATCTTCCTTTTGACAGGGTATTTGAGTTTTTGGTGTAGAGTGGAGGTTACTGCCCCAGCCTTGTGAATCCAGGGTCGACCCAATAAGCAGGAGTAAGATGGACGAATATCCATTACATAGAACATTGAGTCGAAGACTTGGGAACCCACACGAATAGGAATGTTTACTTCACCATGCACCATCCTCTTAGAACCGTCGAAGGCTCTAACAATGATGTTACTAGGTTTCAATTCCAAACCTTCACAATCCAAGCGATCCAATGCCTTTTTAGGCAAAACATTCAGGGAAGAGCCGGTATCCACTAATACGTGTGCGAGAGTAGTGCCCCTGCATTCTATGGAAACATGCAGGGCATCATTGTGATTTTTCCCTTTGGGGGTGAGGTCAGCATCCGAGAACCCCAATCCATTGTCAGCTGTCAGATTAGCCACACAGTCAGTGAATTGATCCGCGGAGGTCTCTTGCGGAACATGGGCCGTTTTTAGAAATGAAATCAGGGCTTTTGCATGGGCCTCTGAGCATAGCAGCAATGATAGCATATAGATTTTGGAGGGAGTATGACCCAATTGTTCAACAACGTTAAAGTCACTTTTTTTGATGATTTTAAGAATTTCCTCCGTTTCTTGTTGGGAGGCTTCTACAGCAGTCTTTTTTGGTGCCTCCGTCCTGGCAGGCAAATCGGTAGCAACTTCTTTGCCCCGAGTATCAGAGGACCCGGCGGCAGTAGTAGACACAAGAACTTGAATTGGAACATGCACACTTGCGGGTGTGATGGTGAGAGGTTTTCGGATAACTGGCGGTGCAATGTCAGGCGAGAAGAGCCTGCCACTGCGGGTAATCTTGGCGGGACCAGTGATGTTACTGATACTGATATTGGTGTTGGAATCCTGCTTCACCCCAAGCACATATACGTCGGCTCCATAATGCCATGGGACCGCTTTATCAGACTCATAGGGGAGAGGCCCCGGAACAGTAATAGTAATGGGTGCAACGGACATAATTCGGACTGGTTTCTTCATGGGAGCTTTGGCAGGATTGTAAATTGTGACAACAGATATTTCTTCAACGGAAACAAACGTAACAGCAGTTTTCTTGAACAGAATTTCCTTGTTATCCATCAGGATTTGGATGCCTGATTTCAGCAGTGAACAACCGGTAGGGGTAACAGCACACAGGAGGAAACCCTTACTACAACCCGGAAATAAACCTTCTAGTAGTAAGTTCCGCTTAACAGTCAACAGAGGGGTAGCAACATCATTCACTGAAACAGCATACAACTCTTCTTCAATGGCATTTACTATATGCTGGGGCATATGAGCAGTTACAACATTCGGTCTTTCAGGAGCTTCAAACTGAATTTCCTTTGCGTTAATAAGATCTTGCACTTTGTTTCTCAAGGCCTAGCAATCATCAGTAGTATGCCCGGGGCTATTAGAATGATAAGCACAACGGGCATTTGGGTTATACTTAGGAGATGCAGTATTCACGACTTTAGGGGCTTCTTTGGTGGTCACCAAGTTGGTTGACAATAGTTGGGGTAAAATTTGTGACAAGGTCATACTCAACCGAGTATACTGCCTCTTGGGCCTTTCACTTATTTGTTGATTGTACCGCTGAGGAGCAGCGACAGGTTTTGAAATGACCAGAGCATTGACGGCTTGGCGACTTTCTTACTTGACTTGTCTTCTAGGACCATAGACGACACTTGCTTCCTTCTTAAAAGGCCTCTTCTCAGTACCTGCAGCAACACCCTTCTGAATATTTCCCAACTTGATGCCAGCTTCTATTCTTTCGCCCGTTAAGATCAAATCGGTAAACCCCGCGGAAGAGTTACGAATCAGATGATTGAAAAATGGCCCATATAGGGTCCCTAGAAACATATCAACAAGCTCACGATCGGTTAAAGGAGGCTGCACCCTGCCAGCCAAATCCCTCCATTTTTGTGCGTACTCTTTGAATCCTTCGCCTGTTCCTAACGACATACCCTGAAGTTGGGTACGAGTAGGGGCAAGGTCAGAATTGTATTGGTATTGTTTGTAGAAAGCGGTGGCCAAATCTTCCCAATTTCGAACACTGGTTCCTTCTAGCTGATAAAACCACTCCAACTGAGCTCCAGAAAGACTGTCTTGAAAGAAATGAATCCAAAGGTTTTTATCTGCTGTATAGGGTTGAATCTTTCTCACGTAGGACCTGAGATGCATTTTGGGACAGGACAGCCCATCATACCTTACAAACACTGGCACTTTGAATTTTGGGGGGATCACAATCCCGGCAACCAAACCCAAGTCTTCAAAATCCAAACCCGGTACTCTTTGTAGCTCCATGGCGGCCAACCTGTCCTCTAGCCCTTTGTATTTATCATCAGCTGGAGGGTATTGCTGATCGGTATAATCTTCATCCTCTTCGACCTCCTCCTCTTCCGCATCAGACTCGGAAGGTACCGCAGCCCCACCTCCTTTGTTGGTTCCTTCATCAGAGATAGGAGGAAATTCAAGCACTCTCCGAGCTTCTCCGTCAAATCTTCTCCCCAAAGTAGCCACCCCGATTCTCTTTTTCTTCTTTTTCACTGGGTCTTTGTTCCCCAATTGAGTCTTGATATCTTCCTGACCCTTAGCCAAGGTCATCAGGAGTTGCTGGAACTGTGTATTCTGAGCTTGTAGGTCTTTGACTGTTTGCTCGAGATCCATCCTGACTGACATGAACAACAGATAGATAAGGAAACTTGGAGTGAGACCTGCTTATGCACATGATGAATGGTATGCTTATGTATGCAATGCATTCAAGGATTTAGGACATTCAAAATTGTTTCAGACAAAGAAGAACGCACGTCATATTAATAAGAAGAAATTTGTTAGTACATAAATGCCCCATGGGCCAAATATTACAAAATAACTTCTCAAGGTAAAAAGACATTGCGCATCCTCTTTGGTGCGATGTAGGTGTTGAGGGCCTCTTGCTCATGGAGTCGGCGGGTAAGCTCTAGAACCTTCTTCTCAGTGGCGTAGAAGCTAGCTTCAAAAGTATTCCGTTCCTCCTTGAGCTGGATCCAACTTTTCTGCATTTCCTCCCACGATGTAGGCATGTCTGGATGTAAGATGGTGTAGGGAACCTCTCCTTCATTGACAGGCTCTTTAATCACAGGGAGAATATGAGGATAAGGCATCATCAAACTTTGGGCTCGGGCTCGTACCCACTTGAGATAAGGCTCAAGAGGGATGGAGTTCTTATGTCCCAGAGTCTTGCTGTCAACCTTGTTGAGTTTTCCCCAAGCTCTGATGAATCTTTGGCGAAGTCCTTGCGCATCGTTGTCGAAGTCAAAAACTAGGTCAGGAATCAACATGTCATGAGGGCCATCCCTCTGATTCCAAGTAAAGGAACATTAGGAAATTCTCCGCAACGATCGACGATGATGACATTTTCTCTGGATCGAGAACACCAATGTACATCAGAGTGAGTAAGAGTCATCAACCGTTGGGACCACCTTGAGCCTTGGTCGTTCTTCAAGACAGATTATGGAAGGTGCGAAATAAACCACCTTGCAAGGAGAGGAGTATAACACATGAGAACACCCCTCTTTCTCATTGTTCGTGTGTAAAATGAGTGAAGAATGTCCCCAAGCAATGTTGGTATTGGATTTCTGGACAAGAAGATTTTGACGGCGTTGACATCTACCAATTGGTCGGGATTTGGGAACAAGACCAACCCATAGATAAGGAGTGCCACAATTTCTTCAAAGGCTTGTAGGTCCAATGAGTTCCAACATTCTTGTGCCTTCTCAAACAAGAATTTTGCTAAGAATCCTTTGACGCCGCTTCTGGTTTCCCAATGCCCCTTGATGTCGGATGGTTGTAGATGTAATGCTCGAGCAACATCTTCCGGCTTTGGTTCCTTTTCCGTACCGTTGAAGGGTAGTTGATTAAGGATAGGGATTCTTAGGAGTTGAGAAAACTCCTCCAAAGTGGGTACCAACTGATAATCAGGGAAGGTGAAACAGTGGTGAAGAGGGTCAAAGAACTGGAATAGCACTTTTACCATGTCTTCTTCAATGTTGGTGTTGACTAGGCTGAGCAGTCTACCGTGTCTTTCACTGAAGGATGAGCTTTCCGGAATTCTTGAGGTGAGCTCCTTGAGTTGAGGAGAGATTCTCACAAGGTTGACTTGAATGGTTTTTCTGCGAGGAACTTCCATGACCTACAAAACAGGAACAAAGATGAAGATCCAAAACCCTTGAAATGGTTAGTGAATGCATATGATGTTTTATGATGTCCATGATGTATGCACAACACATATGTACAAGCAATTCACACCAAACCCTAGTTTCAAGCTTGCATGAGGTTTCATAGGTAAGTACCCTCTTGAGTGTAGTTGGCTTAAAAACTTGTCCTATAAATAGTAACCGGGTTCTACGGAACTCAATATCACGGGATTGTTTTCATTGTTCATTGTTTTGGTTTAGCCACTTAACTAGCGACCAAAATATTCCAAGAAAACAACCCTCAATGAGTGTAGTATCGAGTATCTACCAACTTCGGACTGCACCAAAGCCGGTCATCTCACTACCCCTAATAAAAGGCCAAGATGGTCAAGTAAGGTTCTAGGTCATTAGTTCTTAGTGACATCACTCAGCGGCCCCGTACTCTCCTTGATTGAACTCAAGGGTTACCGGTACTCACAAATATGTCGCACTAATATAGCTATTGCTTCGACCGTGTCGGTATACGCCGCACAGTTTCCACAATGTATTGCTATCTATGAATGTTTCCCAGAATCCGGGTGTAGGATTGCAAACCCAAACAATAGAGCCAAGATATAAAGCAAACAATTCAAACAATTAGTCATGCAAGAGGGTGATCTAAGCCCTAAGGTTACTCCACTTTTAAAACATTATCCCCAACAGAGTCGCCAGTTCTGTGATACGGTGGGAGAACTGACTGTGGTTTTGCGTTTGTATTCGCAAATGTTTCGGTTGAGCAAGAGTCGCCACCTACTTTTTATTTTATCCTAAGGAAAGGTTTAAAAAGCACAGCAAAAACCTTTGAGATTTTTCTTGGGTTCGGGGAGTAGATTATAGAAAGGGAAGGTATTAGCACCCTTTCTATCCATGGTTATCCATGGGCTCTTAGTTACTTGCTTAGATCAACTTGCCTTTATTTTCAATTGTTTGAAATGGTGCTTTGTGTGTGTGGATTTGAAAATGTTTTGAAAAGAGGCCAATGTGGTGGAAACCTTTGTAATGATCCATGTTGGGATGTATACAAAGGTGTATGTCTTTTGAAAAGGTTTTCAATGTTTTTGAAAGTTGTTTTGAAAGTGTATTGATGTGTGGTTTTGGAAAATAGGCAAGTGTTTTTGCAAGTTGACAAGTACTTAAGAGCGATCTACCCTAAAGTTCTCAAAGATTTTTGTTATGCTTTTAACCCTTTTAACAATTTTGTTCCACCATTGTATTTGGTGGACAATCTTGTGTTAGGATGTGAAAGGGACAGGCGCGGGTCGTCGTTTAGACCATAATTGCAATGGTGCCAAGTATCTTTGGGCATTTTCTTTAAGGGACTTTGATCATTTTAGGTAAAAAAGGCGTCATCGAGGGACTATGATCATTTGAATTATTTGTTTTGCCCAAAGAGACCTAACATGCAATATGGCCTAATTTTTTGAAAGGCAACAAGTGGATGTAACCCTAGGGGTGTTAGTGTGCAAGTGTGTTTTATTGCATACAAGAGTTTTTTTTCTTTGAATTAGGTTTTTCTATTTCATTGATTTTATCTTGCCATACATGTCCTAATTACTAGCAATAAGAAACGGAAATATAAAATCCTACGCTATTACAACAATTAGGGGAGGGGGATACACATTTGTACATGGGGGGTTCAACGAGAAAAATAGACAAAAAAGAAAATAGCAAAAAACAAGATATATAGAGAGAGAGAGGGAGCCCGCGCGCTGCTGAGAGGTCATCAGAAGTTCTGACCCAGATCCGCTGCCAGATGATCAACCTGTTAGTGAAACTGGATGAGTCAGAACTTCTGACTCTAGCACCTGCAAAAAGAACCTTGTTAGTGGGGAAATCAGAAGTTCTGATTTCCCTGCGCTGCAAGACAGAAGTTTGTTAGTGGAGAAACCAGAAGTTATGATTCTGTTGAAAAGGCAATAACTCTCAGAGGTTCTGATATTATTGACAGCAAAATAGGCTTCAGATGTGCTAACGTCAAAGTCAGCACTTGGCTTTTTCCTGTACTAACCAGAACATCTGCAATTCTGTTGTTATTCCACAAAACAGGAAACATATTTGGAACAGATCCAGCAAATAGAAAAAATGTTTCAGAGGTCAGAATCACCAAGGTCACAGGCAAGTCCTATACTGGCTCAGAACGTTCTGAGGTATGAAAATCCTCAGAACATAAACAGTAATAACATGAATATTTACATTATGTTACTTGAATATGCGCAACTGATGATGCTTAACAGTGTGATGAGGGTCAGCAGGTGCTTACCTGACTGTTTGGAAAAGTTGGTGAGTGAAAGTTTAGCTTTTGGTTCTGGTTCTGGTGGTGTTCTGGACAAATTTGGAAAAGGGGAAGTAAAGGTGTATACGTGTGTAGGGTCAGAAGTTTGGAAAGAGTGTTTTTGGTTTACAGAAAAGAACTGGATATTTGATGAAGTTGAAGGTGAGAAACTCAAAGTTATGGAACAAAACTGGAGATTTTGGCAGAGTTTCAGAACGCTATGTTGCTAGGAGTTCTGTTTTTCTCTTAGCAATTTTTCTGTTTCTTTTCTTGAACGCCTTTTGCAGTGGTGAAAGCTATCTATTTATAGGCAAAGTTCTTGTGGATGCCTTGAACATTTAAGGCACCAACAGAGTTTGAATTTGTTCTTTGACAGAAATTCCTGGGAAGTTGTGATATAGATAGCTTTCAGCCTAGGTTGCAGCAGCATTCGTAGATTGGGGAGAAGTGACCTCTGAAGTGGGCGGTGGCGTGAAGACCCATGCCAGAATCTGTGCAAAAGCGTTTTCCAAGCCACACGTGAATGCTCAGGAGTGGTTGGAAGCATTAATGGGCATTAAATGGTGACAAGACCTGTCAATACCAATATTCTGGTAATGGAAACCAGCGTTGAATCAGCAGCGTAAACCATGCTCTGGCCTTGGCTACCTGTTGTCTTAGTAAGCTCTGGAGATTCTCCTGGTTTTCTGGTACGTTTCTTGGATTTACTTCTGGACAATCTGGACTTAGAGATTCTGTATCAGTATAACACCCATTCTTCTGACCTTCCATCTTCTGATTTCAACCTGTTCTGAAGGAGCCTTCAGACTTTCCTGCTTCTCTTGCATTCCTTTAGCAAATTCTGACTGAGCTTGTGTAACTGCTGAAGGGGCATGTTCTGTTTGAGGCTTACATTCTGAACCACGTTTACAACTTCTGATTGAACTGATGTAGCTGCTGAAGAGCCAACTTCTGACCACGCTGGGCCAAGCTTGCAACTTCTGACCGTCTTCATCTGGAATGGGTCCAGAAGTTCTGAAGCGCTGATTTTTCTAAAAAACACTTATTTTAAAGAAACATTCTAAGTACTTAGAATTTGATTTTTTTCTCAAGATAAAAGTGTTGTTTCTGGAGTTCGTGAGATCATCTTGCTCTTGTAAGTAACTTGCTTGGGCAAAAAGGATAACTCAGGACTTGGATTTGTTTCAGAGGGACCTTGAAAATCCAAGATGGTTTCCTGAAGAAAGGGAGGGCAAATTTTTGGGTACAACAGAACCCATTTAATGCTTACAACCACTTGTGAAGTCTTTATCCAAGGGATTCACACCATGTGTACCCCTATTGTCTTGGGAAGACAAACTTCTATGCAAAAGTATTCTAGACCCGCGCATTTTTTCTACTTTTCCTTAATTCACACTGCCAAATCCAGCTGAGGCGCAGTTAACCATCCAACTTGAATGCATTGAACCCCCACTTGTTTAAGCTTACTTCAAGAGAAAGTTATCATCTAGCATATGATGTTGGTGCCACTTGACCGCCCGAACTGCAAAACTTTTCCTATAAATAGAACACCACTTGCACACTGAAAGAGTCTAAAAAAAATTTGTGAAAGAGGCCAAAAAAATTTGTGAAAGAGGCCAGAGAAAAAATTTGCGAAAGAGACGAGAGAATTGAGGAAGAAGGCTTTGAACCACTGCAAAATTTCCAAGAACCCAGGAAACTATAAACACAAAATACCAAAATCTTAGCATTGATTCCTTATACTCAAACTCCATTTTTCCTCAAGTGTTTTTAACTAAAGCCATCCATGTAGCTGCTGATTCATACATTAGAAGCTACCTTAACTTCTGTATTCCTATTGCCATACACTCTCCATTTACTTCCACCTCAAAGGAGTCAGAATATCACCCCTTGGCTGTTTCAGAAGTTGCAAACTTCCATCCTGCTGAGTACGTGAAGAAGTTGCTCAGAACATCACCAGAATTCAAGACCAATCTCCAGTTTACCGAATCCTTTCCAGCTGCAAGGTAAGTTTTCTACTGACTCTCATCATACTGATTAAGCATTGTCAGATTCTTCACGTTTAGTACAATGTAGATATTCTGATCCTGATGATGTACATATTCTGAAAATTCCTGCATCTACTTGCCTAAGTAAAAAGAAATCCCAGCTCAGAGTTTCATAAAGAAATTAGGACTCAGAGTTAGAATTAGCAAATACATGTTTCTTCTGATTTGTGCTTTTGATATTTCATGAAATTTGTCATAATTGTTAAACATGCAACTTCTGTTCTGTAAATGACTAAGCTGCAGATGTTCTGACCGGCATGGAAAGATGCAATGTTCTGACAAATGAATCAGAACTTTTGAAAACTTCTGAGTTCTCAAAGGATCCAGAACTTCCGAACTTCCATATTTTTGCTAACATTTTTCTGTTTGTGCAGCAAGGCAAAGTCAGAACTTCAGACCTCTTCTATTTTCAGCACTTTGCGCTGATTATGTTTTGTTTCTCTTTTTATTTTATTTTGCCATCATATTATATTTTATTTTTAATAAAAAAAACACCAAAAATATTTTATATTTGCATGTTATATTTTCTTTTAACATAAAAAGACAAAAAAATATTTTCTTAAACAAAAGTTATTTCCCTTTTTAAACAGACAACCATTTTACATTTTATGTACATTCTTATTTATTTCAATGTGGTTGTAATAGTAACATATAATTTTAGCTTGCAACCCCCATTCACAAATATGTACCCCCATCCGCTTAAATATTGTAATAGCGTAGGACTTTACATTTCCTCACTGTTATTTCTTTCAATATATGAAAGTAATTAGGGTGTGCATGACAAGATATGAAAATTGACAAATAGATCACCCTAATCAAGACAAATTATGCATGCAATCAAATACACTCACACACTTACACCCTTAGGGTAATTTCACTTGTTGCCTTACAAAATGGCCATGTTATGCATGTGGGATGTCTTAGCACAATCGAATCGAAAATACAAGATCATAGTCCCTCGATGACGCTATCAAAAGTTTCCTTTCAAAATGATCTCAGTCCCTAAAGGAAAAGTGCTAAGACATCTCAAAACATTGCTATCATGGTCATACGATGACCTAAACGCCATTCCCTTCACATCCAACGATGGGGCTTCTTATCAAATCAATGGTAAAATAGCAACGTCTAAAGGAGGAGGAAAAACACACCTAAGACCTTTTGAGTAGGTAGATTACTTTTAGTTACTTGCTCAATTTCAAAACAAATATCCTTGCTATTTTCAAAAACAATCACATACACTTTCCAAACATCTTTCCAAAACTTGAAATATTTTAAAAAGATCAACACTTTGCATACATTCTTACGAACGAGAATCATTACAAAGTTTGCCTAAATGATGGCACCTTTTCAAAATACTTTCAAAACCATACAAAAGCATAATTTTCAAACACAAAAGCAAGTGATCTAGAAAGTAACTAAGAGCCCATGGAAAACCATGGATGAAAAGGGTGCTAATACCTTCCCTTTTCATAATCTACCCCCGAACTCAAAAACATCTCTAAAGGTCTTTCCTGTGATTTTTCACCTTTCCTTATTGGATAAAAGAAAAGTCGATGGCGACTCTTTCTAAACCGCAACATTTGCGAACACAAACGCAAAACATCTCAAGTCAGTTATCCCACCGTATCACAATAATGATGTCTCAAGTCTTGCCACATTTGTTGAGATCTAATTTGGTAACCTTGCAAGAAGCTCCGGAGAATCCCCACACTGCCTCTCCGCGTTACAACCCAAATGCTCGTTGTGCTTACCATTCAGACAATCCAGGTCATGCATGATACAAACGATTGTTTAGTTTTGAAAAAAAAGGTGCAAGACCTTCTCGAAGCTAAAGAAATTGAATTTGATGCTCCTGAGATCCCAAATGTTATCACCGTTCCCATGCCCAAGCACGACCATGGTATTAACGCTGTTGAAGATGATGTGTTTGTTACTGTTGTTGATGAGCATGTTACTCCTCTCCTAACTGTCCAGAGGAATTTGTTGAAGACCAGTTTATTTCCGGGTTGTGGCGAAGGGTGCCACCTTTGTTTATCCCTACCGATTGGTTGTCATTTACTGAAAGTAGGTGTCCAGCACCTGATGGATGACAAATAGATTTTGTTTGAAAAGACTCTCGTTCCAACCATTTCTTACAAGGATGTTTCAATAGTAACCATTTCTGCCAATCCTTCCAGGGTCTCCACCAAAAGACCCATTAGGATTACATTTGTTTCGAAGGTGACTCCATCGATAATTACCATGCCAGGGCCAATCCCTTACCCCCCCGATAAAACTGTCCCCTGGAATTATGGGAGTGACGTCTACTACCACGGTGTCAAACAAGATTGGCTGGCTGATGAAGACTCCATTTTTGAGAAGGCTGACCCCGACATTGGCAACATTGCGAGAACCAGCAAAATAACCAAAAGTGGAAAAGTGTTCTCCCTTGAGATTGCTCCTCTGAAGATTGTTACCAGTCCTGTGATCATCTCTGCTTCTGTTCCCGTTGATACTACTATTATAGTTCCTGCGGTTACTCCCGCTAACACCCTTATCACCGAGTTGACCGAGACTCCGGGCAAAGGCATTTTGGTTGAACCTGTCCCGATGAAGGCGCAATCATTATCTATCCTAGAGGCTTCCAAGAAGGAGATGGAAGAAATTTTGAAAATTATAAAGAGAAGTGACTACAATATGATCGAACAGCTAGGGAAAACCCCTTCAAAGATCTCTATGCTAGCTTTACTGTTGTTCTCCGAGGCTCATGCGAAGGCCTTGGTGAAATTTCTTAAAACTTCCATGTGCCACAGGAAACCTCTACTGACCAATTTGAAGATTGCGTGGCTAGTTTAACAGTTGACAACGGTTTAGGATTTTCTGATGCTGACCTGACACCTAGAGGGACGAAACACAATGAGGCGTTACATGTCTCTGTCGAATGCAGGGGAACTACTTTGGCCCATGTCCTGGTTGAAACTGGTTCATCTTTGAATGTGCTGCCTAAGAAAGCTCTAGATGGACTAGTCTGTGAAGTTTTGACCTTAAAACCCAGTAACATAGTGGTAAGGGCCTTCGACGGTTCGAAGAGAATGGTGCATGGGGAAGTGGACATCCCCATTAAAGTTTGAACTCAAAACTTCGATTCCACATTCTATGTAATGGACATTCACCCATCCTATTCCTGTTTATTGGGCCGACCTTGGATTCATGACGCTGGTGCCGTCACCTCTACATTACATCAGATGTTGAAATACCCAACCAAGGGAAAAATCATCATTGTCCATGGAGAGGAGGAATATATGGTCAGTCACCTGAACTCCTTCAGATATGTGGAAATGGATGGTGAGTTCATCGAAACTCCGTGTCAGCATTTCGAGGAAGTCCCACAAATAGTGGCATCAACCAAGACTGTCTCCAAAGTTCCGAAGATTACCAGACCTCCGCTAAAGATGGCTTCTCTGAAAGATGCCAAGGCAGTAGTCGAAGAAGGTGGGTGTACTATTTGGGGACAACTCCTGGATATTCCCTATAAATCTGACCAATTCGGTTTGGGTTTCACTTCAGAAGCCCAAAAAGCCGTTCGTCGTGCTCGTGCCGAGGGAAAACCTTTGTGGATCAGCAACTATGGAGTCAACATAGTGGAGGATAGTGAGGACATCTGTGACCTGGAATAATGGATTTTTCCAACTATCAACGGAAGACCCAACAACTGGGAAGCTAAAGAATTTGTCCCTATTACTTTTATCCAACAGTAATTGTCTTTAAATTTTTGGCGGACTTGTAATAATCAAACAATCTAGACTTTAAAAACTTGTGTCTTACCCGAGGCACAATGGTCCATTTGTAAGGGTTGTTACTTCATTCTCATATGTCATCAATGAATCATGGATGTTTTTGCATGCAAACTTTACGCTCTTTGTTCTTATTTTTCTACATTTTTTTTTTCAATAATAGCTATGCTCTTACACACACTCACATATTAAAATGCAGATCCACATCCACTTAGGATCCCATGGGTAACGATTCTGCTATAGCCTATTGTGACTTTGAAAATCCTATCTACCGAGCCGAAGACGAAGGTGATAAAGATTGTGAAGTTCCAAGGGAACTAGCCAGGTTACTACAATAGGAAGAAAGGACCATACGACCCCACGAAGAACTAGTTGACACAGTTAACTTAGGTACCGAAAAGGACAAGAAAGAAGTCAAGGTATGAGCCAATCTGGAACCTAATGTCAAGAAGCGCCTAACTCAGTTACTACATGACTATGTTGAGGTCTTTTCCTGGTCATACGAAGACATGCCAGGACTTGACGATGATATCGTGGTCCATCGTCTACCCACAAAAGAAGACTTCCCTCCGGTAAAACAGAAAGTCCGTCGCATGCAGCCAGACATGTCAGAGAAGATCAAGACAAAAGTAATGAAGAAGTTCAATGCCGGATTTTTATCCTTCACCTCCTATCCACAATGGGTCGCAAATGTTGTTTCAGTGCCTAAAAAGGACGGTAAGGTACGTATGTGTATGGACTACAGAGACTTGAATAGGGCAAGCCCTAAGGATAACTTCCCGCTTCCCCACATCGATATTCTGGTTGACAACACCGCACAACATAAAGTATTTTCCTTCATGGATGGTTTCTCAGGCTATAATGAAATCAAAATGGCACATAAGGACATGGAGAAAATGACCTTCGTCACACAGTGGGGCACATTCTGTTACAAGGTTATGCCATTCGGGTTGAAGAATGCTAGGGCAACTTATCAGTGCGCCATGGTGGCTCTATTTCATGATATGATCCATCACAAAATAGAGGTCTACGTGGATGACATGATAGCCAGATCTCAAATCAAGTAGGAACATCTTGACCATTTACAGAAATTGTTTGAAAGGCTAAAGAAATATAAGCTAGGGTTGAACCCAATAAATGCACATCTGGGGTGAGATCCAGTAAACTCCTAGGCTTCATCGTCAACAGTAAAAGTATCAAAGTGGACCCTGCCAAGGTAAAAGCAATACAAGAAATTCCTGCTCCTCGCACCGAGAAGGAAGTCAGAGGATTCTTAGGACGAATAAACTACATCGCCAGATTCATTTCTCACCTAACCGCTACTTGTGAACCAATCTTCAAGTTACTGAAGAAAGATCAAGTGGTCAAATGGAATGACGACTGCCCAGCTGCTTTCGAAAAGATCAAAGAGTACCTTCAAGAGCCTCTTGTTTTAATGCCACCAGTCGAGGGAAGACCTCTGATCATGTATCTAACTATTTTTGAAAATTCAATGGGGTGTGTGCTAGGGCAGCATGACGAGTCTGGCCAAAAAGAGCATGATATTTACTACCTGAGCAAAAAGTTTACCGACTGTGAAATAATATATTCACTGCTCGAAAAAACTTGCTGCGCTCTGGCATGGGCTGCTCGCCGGCTAAGACAGTATATGTTGACCCATACTACCTTATTGATATCTAAGATGGATCCCATTAAATACATATTCGAGAAGCCTGCCCTCTCTAGGAGAATAGTAAGATGGAAGATGATCCTAACTGAATACGACATTCAATACACTACCCAAAAAGCAATAAAGGGAAGTGTACTAGCCGATCACCTAGCTCATCAGGTTGTGGATGACTATCGGTCCATGAAATTAGAGTTCCCAGATGAAGACATCATGTTGGTAAACAAGGTTGAAGAATTCAGACCATATGATGGACCTGAACAAGGATCCCGATGGATCTTGGTTTTTGACGGAGCATCCAACGCACTCAGCAATGGTATAGGTGCTGTAATCATATCCCCTGAAGGATGTCATACTCCTTTCACCGCAAAACTTTGTTTCAACTGTACCAATAATATGGCAGAATACGAAGCGTGTATTTTTGGTCTCAAAGCTGCCATAGATTTGGGAATCAAGTCCTTAAGTGTATTTAGAGATTCATCCTTAGTCATCAGTAAGATCAAAGTAGAGTGGGACACGAAGCACCCTAATCTCATCCCCTACAAAGAACATATGTTGATATTAATCCCACATTTCGATGAAATTACCTTTGAGCATTTTCCACGAGAGGAAAATCAACTAGCGGACGCACTAGCCACTATGTCATCCATGTTTAAACTCAAGTGGGGTAACGAGGCTCCCTAGGTCACTGTGATACGGTGGGAGAACTGACTTGAGGTTTTGCATTTGTGTTCGCAAATGTTTCGGTTTAGCAAGAGTCGCCACCGACTTTTTATTTTATCCTAAGGAAAGGTCAAAAAGCACAAGAAAGACCTTTGAGATGTTTTCTTGGGTTCGGGGAGTAGATTATGAAAAGGGAAGGTGCAAGCACCCTTTTCATCCATGGTTATCCATGGGCTCTTAGTTACTTGTTTAGATCACTTGATTTGCTTTTCAATTGTTTGAAATGGTGCTTTGTGTGTGGTTTTGAAATATGTTTTGAAAAGAGGCCATCATTGTAGCAACCTTTGTAATGATTCTTGTTTGAATGTATACAAAGGTGTTTTTGTCTTTTGAACAGTTTTCAATGTTTGAAAGTTTGTTTTTGGAAAATGTTTTCAAATTGTGTTGTGAAGTGTGTTTGAAAATAGCAAGGATGTTTTGCAAGCTTTTGATCAAGTAACTAAGAGTTATCTACCCTATTTTACTCAAAAAGATCTTTCTTATGTTTTTAACCCTTTTAACAGTGTTGTTTCACCATTGCATTTGGTGAACAACCTTGTGTTAGGATGTTAAAGGGGACAGGCGCGAGTCATTGTATAGACCATGATAGCAATTGTGTCAAGTATCTTTGGCAATTTTCTTGAGGGACTTGATCATTTTTGTTTAGGCAACCAAGATAGCGTCATCGAGGGACTATGATCTTTTATTTTGTTCTTGTTTTGCCAAAGTACCCAACATGCATATCATGGCCCATTTTTGAAGGCAACAAGTGGATTGTAACCCTAGGGGTGCAAGTGTGTATTGTGTTTGATTTTCATGCATTTTTGTCTTTGATTAGGTCAAACTATTTGTTAATTGAATTTTTACATACAAACCCTAATTCTCTAATCATGGCATAATTGAAAGCGTAAAGTGCGAGAATTTAAATTCTAAGCTATTACAACATGATTATGGGGATGGGGGTACAATTTTGAATGGGGGTATTTGACAAGAAATATAAACCCTAGTTACTATTTTATCCAAATTGAATTTACAATGCAACAATATTTAAATGTACAATATTTAAATAAACAAAAATAAATAAATATTAAGTAAAATGTGTTATGCAAAAGAAGTTTTTATTTGTTTACGTATGTAAAGTATTTTCAATGTGAAAAAAGTATAAAGAAATAAAATAAAAATATTAATTTTATTGTTTAAGGGATAAACCCTTATTTTCTTTAAGAAAATAAATATGTATTATTTATATACAAGAAATATATTAATATGTACAAAAATAAAATATATTGAGAAAAAAGTGTTTTTTAGTATAAATGATAATAGAAATAAAAATGTAATATTTTTGTATTTTTATTCTAAGTATTTTATAAAATAAAAGTATATATAAAATAAAAATAAAATATTTACAAAAATAAATTATATTTTATAATAATACTTCCAGTATGAATGAAATAAAAAATAAAAGTAAAAGTATCATTTACATCATTTTTTAATTTAAACAAATAATACAAAAGTATTAGAAATGTTTTAAAGTTAGAAAAAATAGAATAAAATGCCAAATAAATGTAAAAAAAATGTGAAAATATTTTTAAGCATTTTTTATATTTGGGGATAAATAAATAAAATTAGAAATGAAATTAAAATACAAAAATAACAAAATATAAAGAAATTGGGCCAGGTGGTGTAAACTGAAAATGGGGGGTGTTAGAAGCAGAAACAAGCCAGCCCAGCCCATTTCCACTTCATCTTCTTCCTTGTGACTGAAACACGCGCGCCCTGTATTCAAACTGCTAACTCCTGTGTTTGTGATCTTTTGCCAAAACTCAAAACATGAAACTTTTAGAGCATTAAACCACGATTCTAACCATATAAAAAACATAATCTAACTCTCAAAGACCAGAGAGAATTTCTCTGGCCCTAAAATCTGACCTAGTTTTTTCAGCATGTTCATGGATGAAATTCTCTAAGCATGCTTAATATAAATGAAAACTGAGCATATGTATGGCTTCATGGCAATGAGTACTACATCTTTTATTCACAAACCTAAAGCTAAATGTTCCTAAATAGAGACATAGGAAGTGAGAAAAAACCTGTTTCAGTTGGATTCGAGTAGGACAATGCAGAGCTTCTCAACAAGTTTTGAGGTGTCTGGTAGCTTGCCTGAACTTCACTTGATCTTTTCCAATAGCTAGCTTGCCTTGAATATCCCTGAATCAACCTCTAGAAGTCAACCTGTACAAGCTTGAAATGAAAATGGTGAACACTGTAAATGGAGTTACAGTTGGCAGTGGAGGTTTGGGATAGCTTGAGTGAGTTGAGTGGAAGGTATTGGAACAGGTTTGAGGCAAAACGCACAAGTGGTTTGTGTGATGGATGTGAATCTGCAGGGAGTGCCCTATTTTGCAAGAAGAATGTGATTTGGTGTTTTGGAAGGCTTGAGGGTTCAACAGTTCGTGTTTCTGGCTCAAGGTAATGCAAAAAACTTGTTTGGAATGTTGGCAAGAGTTGAATATATCAGATGCTCAAGTTATGTGATTTTGGCAAGTTGACTTGTTTTGAAAGAAAAGTGTGAAGTGATATGAGGTAGGCCTGTACAGGCTATCTCCAAGCATGCACAAGTTTCTTGTACCTTTGCCTGAGTTTTTGGAACTTGTTTGCTGCAAAGAAAGAGGTCCAAGGCTCAAGAGAAGCAATGTTGACATAAAGTTGCCTTTATGAAAATGGAAGTGCTACCTTTATGCCATAAATGGATTTATTCATTGTGCCAAGCTCCATTGATCAGAACAAAACCAATTTACATTGTATTTGCATTTAATTTTTGAGTGTTGAAAGGTTTAGAGACCTGTAATCAAGTACAAAGCTAGTTTGGACATATTTTGCAACTTGTGTCAACATGAAAATGCCATGGATCAAAGTGAGTTTTTGCCAACTTCAAGCATTCGATTCTCCCTAACCACAAATGTGTTTGAGGAGTTCTTGGACAATTTGGAAAGCCTGCAACAAGCACTATAATCCATCTTTGAAATTAAACTTGAGATTACAAGTGGATCTATGTGAAAAATTGCCAAGAATGTGGGTCAAAATCCTGCCTAAACTAGGGCAAAATTTCACTAAGTTAAAAGTTTTAGGGACCCTTGTTCCAAAAATCATAACTTGAGATCCAAGCTTCTTTTGAAAAAACTTTGTGAATCAAAGTTGTAGACTTTGTGGAGGACTACAACTTTAATGTTGTAAGTTTTGTTTGAATACATTTTCATCATGGTGAAAATGTGGGGCAAAGTTAGGAAAAATTAAGAAAATTTCATAACTTAGAAAATTTCTAAGTTATGAAAATTTTCAATTTCAAACCCTAATTTGCAATTTCGGGTTTCTTGATGAACAAGTTTCATAATTTGACACATCTTGATGAAAAATGACCCTTGGCACTTGATTTTGACCAAAAAGTCAAAGTTTGACTTTTCAGTGTACATTCAAATTTTGATCAGTTGACTGAAAAATTCATCTGTCAATCCAATGCAATTGAGATCTTTTAAACTTTTTGAATAAGTCAAGATGATGCCCTTGAGTCCTTGAGTCCATGGTTGAGCTTAATTTGCCATTGGCTAGGTCAAACAGTCCAAAATTGCCTTTGTGCAGTCAAAACCCTAAAAATGACCATTTTGCCCTTTTGGTGATCTGATCAAATTTCTTGTGGGTTTATGGTCCAAACTTAATCAAATGGTTCATAAGATTTCATAATGTTGATGTGGGTCAAAATTCATGAGGTTTGACTGTAAATTGGTCACAGTTGACTTTTTCCTCAATACAGCTGATTTCTAGGTCAATTGTCCAATTGATTGGGCAAAAATTTGATTCAAGGCTTGAAACTTGGTATGGGTAAACTTATGAGTCCAACATGAAGTATGAAAGTCAATTTGGGCATTGTAAGTCCAAAAGTCCCTGTGCAAACTCAAACCCTAATTTAGGTCAACAGTGCAAGGAGGTGTCTTGAGCAGAGCAAACCCTAGCTTGATCTTGAATTCCAAGAGCCTTGTGATGAGAAATGTTGATAAAATACGAGGTCAAATTTTGGGGTACAACAGTTTCCCCTGTTCAATCTTCTTGAACATGAAGAGTTAGATTGGCAAGTTTGCCTTTTGTGACTCGAAGGTAAAAGAGGATTGGACACTAGAGTGCCCGTAAATTTGCACTCGTCAAAAATGTATCTGAGGGAATGGGCTTAAAGATGCCATTTTGAGATAGTAGAATCTTGCTGGAGATGGGCTTAGAGATGCCATCCAAAATTTGTTTGTTGAAAATCAGTAGAATGAACATCAAAATGGTATCCGTTTTTCGAACGTATCTGAGTTGTATCTGGAGATTGGGTTTGTATTGAGCAAGGGAATGGCGTCTGTGTCTAGAGCGTATCCGAGCTGTAACTGTACTTGATTCTTGAATGAATATCAGAATGACTTCCGTGTCTGGAGCGTATCTGTATTCTGAATGGGTAACACAGAAACATCTGTATATGAAGCATCTATGCGAGGGGGATAAATTCCGAATGAGTGACAGAATGGCAACCGTGTCTGGAGCGTATCTGGACTGTATCTGAAATTGAGATATGTATGAGTAGCAGAATGACTTTCGTGTCTGGAGTGTATCCGTACTGTAACTGGGATCTGGATAACTGACAGAATGACTTCCGTGTCTGGAGTGTATCTGAACTTGAAGTTGATAGTTGAATCTGAATGAGAGATAGAATGGCTTCCGTGCTTGGAGCGTATCCATACTGTATCTGATTGCTGAAGTCTGAATGAGTAGTAGAATGACCGTCGTGTCTGGGGTGTATCTATACTGTATCTTGGCTTGAAATTTTGAATGAGTAATAGAATGACCGCTGTGTTTGGGGTGTATCCATACTGTATCTGAAATCTCTGAATAGTTGTTAATAATAACTTTTTAATCTTATCCTGAAAAAGGGTAAAATGTTAGCTAAAACACAAAGTTATGTTGCATGATATGTATGATGCAATAAAATGTGTTCCACCAATGTTTATAATATAAGAATGTAATGGATATGCATGTAAGTTGATTAGCTGTCTTGCTGAGGAAAATAAATCCTTGATAAATGGAGATAATGAAATCTTTGACTGCTGCCGGAGAAAGTAAATTCCTGACTGATGCTGAGGATTCAAAAATCTTTGATTGTTGAAGATGAGAACCCTTGTTGACTGCCTGGGGATTAAAGATCTTTGATTGTTGAGAATGAGAAATCCTGGGACCACGGCTGGGGATTGAAAATCCCATGTGACTTATGGGGTTTTAACAAGAGCTTTGACAACTTTTGCGGGGAATGAGAATCCTTCATGACTTTCCTGGGAAATAAGGAAAACTCTAACGACCTTTAATGGGGAATTAAAACCTGGGAGGCTTTAAATGGGGAAACCGGAATTTAGAATCTTCGTTCTGTTGGGAAATAACTCTGTGGGGAGAGTGTTCATTCTGCCAGAGAAATCAGGAGCTTTGGGTTGTATGCCAAACTACTGGGGAATCATCCTAGTCGGGGATAAGACAAGAAGTCAACTGTTATTTGGTTGATTCTTAGTCTTTTAAGATAACTTGCTGGGGAAATTGGGGAAAACTGAATGGTTCCCGCTGGCGGTTGATAGTTGGAAATTTGACTTCGTTGGGGAAGAAGTTTTAGAATATTCTAGCTCCGCTGGGGTTCTTGAGATTTAACTCCGTTGGGGATATATACTCCAAGGTTTTAGCTTTGTTGAGGACCTAAATGACATACTGCAGGGGACTCTCTCTGGAATAGCACAAAGACGTCTTCCTACACTTCGACCTACCAGTAATTATCCTTTCTTAATTCGTTTTATTTGTAAGCAATGATTATATTCAAATGCATATGCCTATTTAACAAACCGTTGGACGTTTTCAAATAAAACATAAGTGTAAAAAGAAAAGAAAGGCAAGCAAATTTCTGCACTTTGAAGTATTTTTGTATTAACTTTTGTAAGTATTTTTGTACAACGGAGACAGACATCCTAGTAAGAGAATGTTGTCGTAAAATTGAGAAAAATTTATACAAAAAGAAAGATGGCTATGTGTAACTGTTCCATGGGGTTCCCATTCTGCTATAGCCTTCACAATTCTGAGTATCTTGTCCATTCGCTGCTTCGTCCGCCGATGATTGGATTGATCAGAAGCTTGGAGCTTGTTGGTGAAGAGATTGTCCTTAAAGTGATCCGACGAGACATAGTCATACGCTTTAATTCCCTAATTTTTGCCTGGACTACCCTTTCGGGTTTTCAGTCCACCGGGAAACCCTTTTTTGCCCGAGTCGCCCTTTCGAGTTTTCAACTTGCCGGGTGTACAGGTTTTTTTATTTATCCCTAATTTTTGCCTGAACCGCCCTTTCGGGTTTTCGATTCACCAGGATGCCCATTTTTGCCCAAGTCGCCCTTTCAGGATTTCAACTTGTCGGGTTGTTTTATGCGTAGTATCTTTTGACTATGTCTGCATTCGCAGGGTGCGGCAAGTCGTCACCGTCCATGGTGGTCAGAATCATTGCCCCACCAGAAAAGATGTTCTTGATCACAAATGGTCCTTCGTAAGTAGGATTCCACTTGCCCCTGGGATCATTTTGCGGCAAGATGATCTGCTTGATTACAAGATCTCCGACTTGATATACCTGACGCCTGACTTTCTTGTTGAAGGCCTTGATCATCCGTTTTTGATACGTCTGACCATGACAAACAGTAGTAAGTCGATTCTCGTCGATCAAGTTAAGTTGATCAAGCCGGGTCTGAATCCAATCGTCTTCACTCAAACCAGTATCCTTCATGATCCTCAAAGAAGGAATCTGAACTTCCATAGGTAAAACAACTTTCATGCCATATACTAAAGAAAAAGGGGTTTCCCCTATTGAAGTACGTGCCATGGTACGATATCCGTGCAGAGCAAACGATAACATCTCATGCCAGTCCTTGTAGGTGACTGTCATCTTTTGAATGATCTTCTTGATATTTTTGTTCGCGGCTTCAACAGCACCGTTCATCTTTGGCCGATAGGGATATGAATTGTGATGATAAATCTTGAACTGCTCGCACAGAGCGGTGATCATAGTGTTGTTCAAATTTGTACCGTTGTCCGTGATAATCCTGTCTGGGATACCATACCGGCATATGAGATTCTTCTTGATGAAGCGTGCAACCACATTCTTTGTAACTGAGGCGTAGGAAGCTGCTTCGACCCATTTGGTGAAGTAATCAATAGCCACCAGGATGAAGCAATATCCATTGGATGTTGTAGGCTTGATCTCTCCAATCATGTCGATTCCCCACATTGCGAATGGCCAAGGAGCTGTTAGAACATTGAGAGGAACATGAGGAATATGTACCTTGTCAGCATAGACTTGGCATTTGTGGCAAGTACGGGAATATTGATGACAATCAGCTTC